>JASEVX010000052.1:182500-782500 GCA_031761405.1 Serripes groenlandicus
TTACGTGTCTGTTTAAATGGGTTATTTATATGTGTATATTGAGGTTTAAGACGAGTTAGACTATACAGTCTTGTCTTTGCATTGCCTTTATTGTTCGATGCTTCATATTTATTTATAAGAACAATTTTAGTTATGTCGAAAACGTAAAGGAATATCAACCAAGTGCAACCAAGGCAATGTTGTTAAACGTTTAACCTCCCGTAAATACATGTAAATATATTTCAAGTGTTTGTTCTACGAAAACTGATATTTTAAATGTATTTAAGTACGTACGAATGCTCGCATTATTACAGTTTGATAATTTCTTTCCACTGGATAAGTAGACATTTGTTTAAGAGTTGCGATTCTAATAGGTAGGCAGTTTTGTTAATTCTAGTTTAGTTTCGTTATTTAAACGCCCTGCTGCTTATATTGTATGATTATACGTTGGTCTTTCTTTTGATAACGTACGTATACTATACAAATATGCATATGTTACCTTACTTAGACTATATTCAAGTATGTCTTGTAACTAATCTAGACAGATTTAACGATAAACATTTCGCCAAATATGCCGGATTCATTTCGAATTAAAAAGAAAACTGAAATTATTGGAGTTGAATGTAACAATAGTTTATTTAAAACATTTATCAATAAAACGTTATTTGTAATATACAAACTTTTTAGGAATGCGTATCGATTGTTATTTTTATATATTTCAAAAACATTTAAGCGTCGTTTTGCGTTTAAAGTGGCTCAAAATGCAATGTTAGAAATGTTCATAGGGTTAGTAAACTAGAAGCAAAACTCTGACTCCGCCTAAAATTATGTTAATTCAGTGTTAACGTTAAAATGATGGTGACACGAATACCTATGTATTGTAGACAAGTAAACAAAAACGTGATTGAAGGAACCTTAAAATTAAATTATCTGTCGTGCTGGCCATGGCACTAGAAACAGTTTCCACTTTCGAATTCGCTTCAATTTCACTTTCAATAATTAAAAAAATTAATGTATGAAATGTTGTATCGGTGTCAATGACGCTTTCGGTAAATCGTATTCGTGCTTTTATGAAACATCGAAATTTATAAAATTGTTGATAAGAGATCGTGTCAAGCCAATTGTGTTCATTTTTGACAGACGTTAGCAATTATCTTGGCAGCTGTTAACGCATGTTATACTCAATGATGTAAATTATTGATTTGTTGATGTGTTATTTGTTAAAGAAATGAGTTAATTAGTATGGATTGCATTGTAAGAACATGATAGTTTCATATACCTGTGATCATTAGATAAATCTCACGTTTAACCTATTTACTATGCGACGGCTCACTCTTGACATTCATTGAGACGTCAGGGTTTACAGTTCACTTAAGATAATATGTACGACTTTCACAAGCCTAGAAGATAAAAGTCCTTAAAAAGATTCCGACTTAAAGTAATGGAAAATTAACCAAGCCTTAGTATGTCTCGTCATTAACCGCCGAATTAAATATGCGACATCGCTCCTTTTCACTAACCGCCATTCAAAAACTGTAATATTAATTGGAGTACATCAGCTAAACTTTTTTTTTTTTTCAGGACCAAAAATGACAGAAATCAAAGAAAAAGATTCTACTGCTTTTCTCAAAAGTACACCCGAGCATCATGAAGACACACTACCGAAGAAGTATAAGCAATCAATTGTTGTATTCATCGTGACAAGTATTATAGTGAACGTTGTAGTAAATGTCTCTGTGCTGGTAATTCTAGTTATTCAAAGACATGAAACACCGGAACAAGCAATACAAACCTGTATGAAGTGCCAAACGTTATCCACGATAGTTGATAAATGGGCATGGCAAAATGTTGCAGAAGACAAACACACAGATACGTGTTGTTTCAACAGCGACACCGGTCTTTCTGCAACGCTCAAATACGTAAATAACACACTTATTTTTTCTATAATATCAGACATAAATGATTCCTTAAGACAATAATATTTCAGAAATGTGTTCGTGGTAGAGGTTGCAATCATTTCAATTGTAGCGTTGCATTAATGGTATGGTTTGAACACTATTGGTAGAAGGAATCGACGACAGGAAATAAAATCGGTAGTACTGGTAATTTACCCAGGAAACACCGTGATATATCTTAAATACCATTGAAAATGGCATGTGACACAATGCAAACACAACATGATCTAGGAGATATTTTCTAGCTACCTGTCTATTTTAAGCTCTGGTGGCCTTTTTGTTCCATCGGGCGAAACTATTTTGTCATTCTGTATCGGGTATCTAAAGAAGAGAATTATTGCATTAACAATTCTGCGAATTTCGTTTCAAATTGTTCAGTGTTTCGAAATAAGTCCATTGGTTAAGGAGGTTTAGGAGAAGAAGTTGTTTGAAGCACAATGTTAACGGACAGGTGACGACGACCCCTGACGTTGCGAAAGCATAATTGCTTCTATTATATCAATGTTGATGACTATCTTGATAATGGTGTTTACTTGGCATGTGTTCACCAAGCTCAACCTGGGTTTACACGCACAATTTTCCTGACGCCACAATGAGATACCGAAACGTTATGAAGCGTTAACTCTGAGCGTTTAAGTTCGACCCGTGATGGGTGAGGCGTGAAGTGTCAAGTATGAAGTCTGAAATATTACCGTAACATTTTAAGTTTGAGGAGTGAACAAGAAAGACACCACAGTACTTTCGGACTTTTATAACAATTTTGTTTTATTCTATTACAGTTTTTCGAGAAACATTTTTCAAGCTGTCTATCTGGTGAGTATCTGTGATATGTTTATCATGTTTTTTTGTTTTGCTTTTTTAGAGTTAGAACTCGTGTATTTTTTAAATCAGATTGAAATACACCCTTATCTTACGTTTTTTTTAAATCCTATTTTACTACGTGACGAATAGTTCGAAGACGTTTTGAATTTACTTGTTGCCAGTCACTTCTAGTTTGATATAGATTGCAGCTCTTGTCGTTTCAACATTTACAGTTTCTTCTCCAGTAACCGACCGGCAGCAGGAAAATGTTGATCAACTATACACTCTTGTTTGGAACCATCTGCTGAGTAATAACACTAACGCCACCTCGATACCTTCGCGTACACACCCGGATCTGCCAACGCTGATGGAGTTGATTAATATCGCATTCAACAAAAAACGTTCTGTACTGCACCTTACAAGCTTGAACACAGTTATTGCTGAGGGTAATAATGTTTGTAGTACTCGAGCGATATTTTCTTTATTTTTTCTTCCTTTTTTTTTAAATGTGGGGTGGGGGGGGGGGGGGGGTAACAGTTTACTTATTCCTCATTCATTAACCCAGGGTAAACAAACTAGTACTAGGCTGGGAAAATGTGATTTGCCCAACGGACTTCCTCTATAACCGCCATGACGATAACGGTTGACTATTAATACCAGAAAATATATTTACAAGGCTTATTTTGTTTGTAATGGTCTTCCCCGAAGCTTCTTATATTTATCAATATCTGAATAAAGTGTCCTGGCATCTCCATACCTTTGCTTACATTTAAGACGCTCTTAAAGCTAGTAAGATGTGTCTTAAATGCTGTTAAATCTGACAACACGTAATAATCGGATCAGGATACTCATGACCTTAGACGGACATGGGTTTTTTCAATGGCTGTACAATTTCGAATGTCGATCTTTCCATGCAGTTATTCATATGTAAACATTACCATTTGCAGGTGCATATCCAAAGATCTCTTGGGCAAGCAGCATCATGCAAGGACACCTTTCGCTCTCGAATGACACATATGCTGTGTCCATCATGAATACCGGTCTTTACTTTATCTCAACACAAGTGCGATTTCGTGCCAATGTCATCAACCACCAGACAATGTAAGTACTTGTGTTGTTTCGGTATGTTACAAGTAATTTCGAAACACGTTTATCTTTAGTTAAGGATGTAAGATCGAAGCGATTTTAAATAAGCAGCTTCTTTTAAAACAGATCATTAAGCGTCAAACATGTATCTATATTGTTGAAGTACCGGTTGACGCATTACAAAGCATTGCCAAACATTCTAATAGACAAGTAAAGAGTTTGTATTGACGAACAATTATAGTCTTTACAGGTGGAAATCAAAATTAAGGAGTTTTATTATAATTATAGGCATGATATCATTGTTGTTCGTGGATCAAGATTCAGCATGTTTTTGTTTACTTGTTTAATTAGAATCCTTTTAAACCAAACCACTATTGCAATAGAAGAATTGTATTACCGTGACCTATCCTTCGAGGTTCTGAAATAAATGGTATCTCTGACCGGAGTGCATGCATATTATTATTTGTAAGGTCATAACTAGGCCTGTAACGATATATTCGAATATTCGATATAATCGAATACAGGTCTGTCCGAATCGTATTTGTTATTCGCTTCACCCATATTCGAATATTCACGAATAAATATAATCCAAACCTGTATAATCTAAACTAAAATCAATTTAATAAAACTACAAACATAACACATCTTTTGTCAGACTTGCAAACCTATTCAGTTTCATATATCTATATCTATATAGTACCCCTGCCACAACAGGTCACCACTGATTTTAAGACATACTTTGTATTCTTTTTTTTTCTCAAAATATATTTGATAATGTGTTCGCTAAGATGTATTTGACATACATTTTAGTGTATTTACAATCGGTGTTTAATTAAATCTGAATTATAATATTCGATTGAAAAGGTCGGAGAATTCCCAACAAACGAAAACCAGAACGCGTCAACAACAAATAGCGAACCAAGAGGAACTCGAGTTCGGCCAAATTAAGTACTCCACCCACAACAGCTGACCACTTATTTTGCGATATATTATAATATTTGATGTTGCGTTCGCTACTGTATTTTGAAATACGTTTGTGTTTGTTTAAAATGTGTTTTTAATTAATTTTGAATTATAATTCAATTATAAAGTTGGGACAATTCCCAGTTATTGACAACCAAAACCCGTCAACAACAAAAGTGGCGAATCCCGTGGAAATTGAACATTTTGAACCTCCGGCCAAATATGTCAGCTGTTTTGGAAAGTTTCGGATTTCCGAAAGGAATCAAGGGAGACTTTCCATTGCTCACTATCAAAATTGGTAAACATGAAATCGGGTAACAATTAGTTAAAAGCTACATTAAAATCAAAATTACCTCTCTTGTAAAATCTAAGTACTTGAAGTAAAAAGTTTATATTCTTTTGGGGACAAAAAGTCAAATACGTTATCAACTTTATACTGTTCTAGTTGGATTTTATTTGTCAGAAGAGTAGCACGACTTACTAGTCAATCATTATACTTTCTTAAAAATGAATTATGATTTCTTTTGTGTTTACATTAAATACACGACAGTATTCGTGAATAAATATTCGTATTCGTTACCCTGTATTCGTGATACGTATCGTATTCGCCACCTAGTGTATTCGTTACAGCCCTAGTCTTAACCAATATCGAGTGCAATCTAAAAGACTTTGCTACTTAAATGACAAATAGGGAAAACGTGACCAGTCATATCTAGTTATTCGCTAGTCAACAATCCCGAAAGGCAATTCAGTTGACAACTGTTCTTGTTTAATATTGTCTAGGAAAATAACGGCGCAGTTCTACCTTGCTACGTTGCGAGAAGGCCAGCTATCTCACGTTGATGAATACAAGAAAAAATACGTTTACCGTGAAAGAAACACAGAATACTAAGCAAACTTGCACTGAATGAATAGGCTTAAAACTGGTCATACCCTTATCATACGGTTTCCCAGCAGCCAAAAGTCGTATCTAGCATCCGAACGTGGCGCACACAGGATCAGTATGTTTGAACTCTCGTAACTACGGCATCATCAATCACACTATTAGTAAGATGTAATGGATACTATATAGACAACTTAAGCATATTCATGTTTTAGTTATACTCAGCCTCTTGTTAACTACATGAACTAGAACCACTTTAAACCACACCAAATTGTGCAATAATGTTTACGTAAATGTTACCACTCTTCATTAGTAGGCTTGGAACGTTGACAATCGTAGCATAATGTGTCCTAGCAGTCTGCCTAGGAATCCGGTATCCAAACGTGGCGCACACTGGATCAGTATTGTTTAATTCCCGTATATGTGGTTGCATAGTTTCAAAGTATGCATTTTCGTTTTTACTCCGGACATATCTCGATAGTTGATAGTCTCAAATCCTGAAACAGTTTTCACATTTATGTTCTTGTATTATATTTTCAGGAAAGTAGAGGTAAAGTTTTATATTGCCGCATTGAGACAAGGTATTCTTAAGTATATCGACGACTACAAGAAACAATATGTCTTTCGTGTTCTGAAAACTGAACACGACGCGAACTTGCAATCAATGACTAGGCTGGAAAAGGGTGATACTCTGATCGTTAGATTTCCCAGCAGCCTAAGGTTGTATCTAGGAACAGAACGTGGGGCACACAGGATAAGTATGTTTGAACTTTCGTAAGGACGACCTCAACAATCACATAATTAGTCAGTTGTAGTGAATAGTCTATACTATATATACAAAAAAAGTATAGTTAAGTTTCAATAGTAATCAGCCTTTTGTCAACTGCATAAACTAGAACCACTTTAAACCACACTATGTTATGTAACATGTTTTACGTATTTGTCACCTCTCTCAAATAGTAGCGATGCACGGTTGCATTGAAGCATTTGTAAATATGTTCTTTATTTGAGAAGATATTTGCATTTCAAAACAATAATTTAATGTCTGAATGTAAAATATAGATTTATCATATTTATGTACAAGGACCTAACTAGTTCCAATGTTTTTTGTAGATTTAAAACTCATCAAATCTGCATGTATATGTCTGTTGAGTTTACTTGACAATGTTCGTCAAATATTGCTTCACATACTGAAATGTTGAGCATTTGCTTATTTACATATATGATATATTTACTCAATTTAATATGTATTTTGTTTTTACTTCATCTTTGCGTATGCGTAGTGAAAGGGTATTCCTAAATATATAATCATAAAATAACCTTTCTACTGTCTACTCTACAATTGATACTTAGTATGTGTTGTTTTCTGTTGATTTATTGGATAGTTGGTCTTACTGTCTTTGAAGGTAATTAAAGCCAGTACTTACGAGATAAATATCGTCAGCAGACAATTACAAATAAAACTGCAATTAGATACTTTTTTTTCAGATAGAGTATTAAGATAACTGTTTTCACTGAAATATCATTGACGAATAATAATGTTAAACTGTTGAAAGCGTTTATCCCTGATGAACCGGACTGTTAAGTTAAAAATCTGAGTAATCAAAGTTAACCATATTAATTATGTAAAACTAACATCAGCTTCCACAAGTTTAAACCAAAATGTTTCTCGTATTACGGTTGAAAGATCTTTAAAATGTTCCCTTGATGTTTTCCAAATTGTCTGCTGCTGCATATTTGTCTAATTTTGAGATTTGTTATCTTGGTCATAAATCACTATACGGCATATCATAAAAAAAAAAAAAAAGAGTTTGCATTTGTATTTCTCTGTGGTTACAATTATCAACACATGTTTTCAAACGACTGTGAAATATATTGGAACTTGTTATGTTAAATGTTGTTTTAGTTGTGGTGCTATCTTATTTTGTGTTACTTTGTTTCCTTTTTTCAACATATATATTTTTGCAACTGTGCATGTGTTCGTTTCATTTGTTCACATATATAAACTCTTTTAATAAAACCAACAATAAAATATGGTGTTACATAGTTATTATTCATTAACAAAATGAAAAGGTCCGTGGAGGTTAGCACAGCTTTACTAGCTGCCTGCATATTTGTCGACATGTCTTTAGCTTTAAATAGTACAATTTATTGATTTATTCAGAATGTACGATGTTTTTAACAGCATTTCAGTTATATTCGTGCAACGCACATTGTACCCCATTATGTGTGATCCCTTGGTAACAAATCCGTTATTGGCTAGTAAATGTGCCTTACCCAAGGTAACACCTTCATTACTGCCGTGAAACTATCCTTATTGAACAAGTGTAATGTTATGATCAGAATTCTGTTGAGTTAATGAATAAATTATAGAAGTTAGAAAATCACAGCTCTGCGGTGCTATGTTGATATTGGCTCGAGTTTTATATTGGGAGTTATCAAATTGTTTTCACTCCAATGTGAAGCTGGGTCACTAAAGACAATCATGAATATTGAAAAGATGCAGTATTTAATACGTCAATGAGCGGCCTTATGGGTCGAGATAGGAATATAGGATTATAGCTAGGAGAGAAGGTAGGAGCAATAGAGAGAGGAGGGAGCGGGCTTTAGAAATACATTATGTAGAAGTGCTGTCGATATCAGATTCTTGGGCGAGAATGGGGTCCAAGAGTGGAGACATATTTACAGAGGGGTCTCTGCGGGGACCAAAGGGGAAGATATGGTAGTAAAAATTGTGTCGCGTAGAGATTATTGCCACTTTTGGCTAATGGAACATTTTACTTCAATATCTTAGTAAAAGAAGGCGCGACTAAAATGACTTATACACCTAGATAGAATATAAACACTTATACCAATTGATGTTGATAGATGTTCGATGTGTCAGTGTCGTATAATGTGTGGAAAGTAAGCAATATTATATATTGTGTTAGTCATATAACCTTGTTGAACCTTATTATTGAATAGTTTACAACTCATCGCGAAGTAGTAAGATACATACGAAAACGAGCCAAAGATAGACAGATAGTTCCAAAATCATCTGTTTATACACGGTACACGTCACATGGTATTAAAACATCGAAAATAACCAGCAGACGTTGATACATAATATAAATGTCTTCATTTATGGTAGTATTTATAAACTGGATTAAACAAGCAAATATAACGTTTCAAAAAAGTGGATTACTGTATATATCGCTCAAGTGAGAATCATTAATATGTTCGTATTTCAGATATGACTACATACATGACGTTCTCAACGTCATTGTCCTAGTGGCAATGTTAATTGTTTACACACCAATACATATATAGAAATATTGAACATTATTCTACACATCTGTGTATTAACTGGTCGCTTTTATTGATATTATGTGTGCTTTAGGACATTGCAAACTTCTGTTTGCTGAACTCATTTATAAAATTAGTTGTTTGAAATATAAAGGACCGTGAACATTGTCTTATGTACTCGTTATATTTTTATTGGTGATGTAGGTTATGCGGTCATGTCTTGTGTATTTCAAACAGACGCCTGAAGTGTGCTATCGATTTGGTTATATGTAAAGGGGAATAATCGATAAATTACTTATTTCAAGTAACTCATGGTTTACCTTCCTTTACTCACTCAATAAGCAGTGCAGACAATGATCAGATGTTTTCCAATTAAGTTATAACGCTGATTCATGTTTCCTTTTCATATGATTGTTTTTGTAACATTCGATGAATAAAAGGTTTAGCTGTATGCAACAGGCAGAACATGCTCATATTATTTTATTTGTCAACTCTTGCTGAAATGATGCAAGATACCATACTTACAGCCTAAAAACATAGTGTTGGAAACGGTGGACGTCTTTAAGACATGCAGCTCCTCAAGAACATGTCTATGGACCCAAAGTGCCATTATCCTATAACTCAACATAAACCCCTGTCACAGTCAATTATGTTTACCCACGCATTTTAGAAAAGGAGTAGTCTCTAAATGTTTTGACTTCAATTTCAACGGATATGTTAACATCACAGGAAAAGAGTTCCTTCTTGCCAGACATACCCGATACATATGCCCTAGGTTTAACACCAATTAAAACAGTCATACACCAATTAAAACATTCATACTGTCAACACTTCTACAGTTATTTCATAATAAAAATAAGCTACTTTCTTTTTGGTTTTACAGCGTCACGATTTGTGTGAAGTCTACAAAAGAACTCTCTGACAGTGTGAGGGAATAAGTGTAAGGTAATACGAGCCAAGGTGGGCGTGATGGGTCATTTTGAATAAACCGTCGTTTCAAATTTATTTCAAAATGTAATCAGATTTGATCGTTCCAAACTCGGATAGTTGGTGGCGTTTGACCACACAGGGCTTTAGTGTCAATCAGTGGATATTTTTTTAATTTGATTTAGTTGATTTCCAGTTAAGGTTTATATGGGTCGGAACGGATATCAGATCAACATTTTGTATATTACCGATTCATCCGGGAGATAATAATTTGCTAGAGAATTACTTGGGAGATATTTCCTATTTTAACACGTGGTTGAATATAGATCAAAGTCGAAAAAGTCGAGACCATTACTCGAATGGTTTCCCTTTTTACAGTGGGGAAATTCAAGTGTTAGTACCTACATGTACATGTACCATTGGACGCTCTTGTTTAGAATGTGGGTGCTGAAGTCTGTAAAAAGGCTGCAGATTCAACAACGACAATATATTACGAACATGTTACAATCAAAGTACTCAAACATATAATTGATCAGATGTGCTTAATTCATGTTAGCAATGTAAATAGTAAGCTGGTATCGGGGAAAGCGTGAGAGTGAGTTATCTTATCACTCCTTTACGCAGAGCACATTTGAACTAAATAAAGTCAAGCTACTGATATTGTTCTCGAAAACAGTGGTTCAGATGCCGCCAAATAGCTACCTATGTATAACAAGAGCGACAACATCTACCGGGTCAATTCCTAATAGTAGTATTCAATGAGAGGCTAATATATTTTTTATGCATTTTTCCCTGCACGTATAATCGGCCTTTAAAAGAGATTTAGCACAATCTGAAAGCTTACAGCAAGTTATATTTATAACGAAAAGTCACTTTGCTCAATGCAAGATAGTGTTCAGTTAATAACAATTGTATTTGTATCACACCGTTCCAGCAAGACAGCGCAATGGAATGCTACAGGTGGTAATACCTATAGATGAAAGATAGGGGCACTCACAGATAGAGCAAATCACTTCCTGGTTAAAATAAGGTAATTGACAGTTTCAAACTGAGCAACGAGTGCGAAACTTACTTTTGAGATATATCTCTAAAGATACCTTGAATATTTAATTCAAACATGCAGCAATCAAGTCGGTGTCCTTTCAGAACAAAACCGTACATGTATATTACAAGATAAATAATTCCTTATGTTTTCGGACAACAGCTTCTTAAACCGACTATGATTGCGTATTTCTCAAACAGAATACGAGCCGCTCACGAACAACCCCCTCTCAATAAAAAAGGAGGAAACGTGTTCTCGTAGCTATGCTCTGACTACTCTTCGAAATACTGAATAACGGGGATCTTACATGCATGCATACCTATTTCCTAATTAACATGTTTTCAACATTAGATTAGTCATATCACATCACAGCGATAGTCTTGATTCACATGATATGTCCTTATAAGCAATATACAACTTGTCGATGTATTATAATACTTTTCATTTCCAAATTTGAACTTTAAGTGAATTAAAGTTAACCGTCTCGTGGTCTGCGTAGAACTGACTATTATTATCACAAATAGCCTCCAATCACGTGACACAAACTGGTCAAACCAGTTTTGTATACAAACCTGTTGAGACAATTGTTCTCCTCCATACGATGTACCGCGGAGAACGGACAGACTTGAATCTTCTGAAGTGTTTCCCTTTGTCAATTATGTTAACGTGACTGTTTATTTAATGATGCATTATTGCAATGAATCGGATCAATTTCCTTTGCATTAGACACTTGCCTTCTCTATGCAAAGAGATACCACTATTGACAAAAATATTTTTCTGAATCAAGAGTAAACATTTATAAAGGAAATAAAGTTTCATGGTAATTGTAATCTATATTTTCAAGAATATCAATTCATGTCATTCTTATATACGCGATGTTAATGTGAAAACACAGTATTTGAACCTATATTGTATTTGGGTCGAAGGCCTCTAATAAAAAATAAAGAATGAATGTATTGTATTGCATTGGAAAGAAGACCTTATTCGCTTACGACAATTCCACATTTTCCATGTACTTGTAGTCCCTTATATTAGAAGAAAGTGTTGATATATTGTCTACATGGTACTGCGAAACATGGACACCTGCTACACATTTAACTAAATCTAATATAATTGCTTTCAGCGTGGGTAGAACGTTCGGAGATATATTTCTACCACAGGATAAATCAATTGATAATTCGGGATTTATCCATGACTCTAGTTTAAAATTGTCGATATGTATAAATGAAAAAGTCAGAAAAGGTATACAGTTCTCTCTCTTGCCATAGTCGGACAGGGACATCAACTTTGGGTCGGTCGGAGCATAAGAACACTCGTAATCGGGCATTTATTACCCCCTGAATAGATACAAACGGCTTGCACAGACGCAAAGCAATGCAGAAACGGGTAAGTTTCACCTTTAACTCGAAAATTCACAAAAACCGCAGGAGTTAAGCCTGAATGTGATGAGCTACTTTCGGACCAAAACATGTGTGCAATCTGAGGATGCATTCGGAAATATCGCGTTTCCAGCTCCTTTTCGCACACTGTTCAACTGAAAAATGATACATTTGTTAACATGTGATAAAATATTCCTAGCTCACAAGGCATCGTTTCGTTCTCCTGGCCATACACAAGAAGGAAGCTTTAGACGGCAATTTTCAAACTCATGCTTTACGTTTAAGTTTTACTTTCATAATCCTTTAAAACAACCCTTAGCACAGAAATGTACCTAATACTCACACAGTTTTTCAGTACAGTTATTCTTTTTCGACTCCAAGTGTTATATGACCTTTATAAACGCGATCGACCATCGCTGTTGATATGCTCAATTGAATAACGAAATCGAAAACCCGAACTCAGATGTTCCTGTATAAAATAGTTTATCCCCTGAAAAAATAAAGTGAATAACAATATAAATAGTTATCAATACATATAAAGTGTGCACATCTGACGAAGGACATAGACCGGATAACTTGGGTGATATTTCAAATAACTATTTCTAGAGCGTGTACCTCGTATGCGCGAGGTCGTGGGTTCAATATCAGAGATCATACCAAATATTTCATCGAGTAATTGCACCACTTGTTTATACATTAAATCACATTGTGAAAATGATCGAAATTGCTATTCATGGTCACTATTTCCTTTGCCTAACATTTGTTAACTGTATTTGATAAACATACTTTTAGTAATAGATATTGTGCTAAGATACTGTAAACAGGTAAACAATCCCAATTCAAATTCAATATAAACGTCTCTCCCAGGTGGTCGGGTTTACTGTCGATGTTGACAAGGAAGAATGATATAATCAGTAATTATTTGTTTCATCTTTTGTAAAAACATACGTTTAGTTTTGCTTAATACTTTGCAAAGGGCAGTACATTTACTGATATTATAACTTATTGTGTTGCATTCCTGCGGCGTTTATGGGCATTATCGAATGAAAATCGTATCTGATATTTATCGAAAAAACCTCGTCGAAAAAGTATGAGCAGGTTAAGATGTACCGAGATAATACAAGTGTTAATGTTCGCGTAATACAGGATAAGGGTTAATTTTGCACAGATAATATTGTTTTCTATTAACACCGATTCTATTTTCAAAATTGAATTATTAATAAAAATGAATTAAAGTTAGATGAATAAGATGTGTTTTCTTACGCATCATTTAACAGTTTTTAAGTTATATAACGGCGTTACCTTGGTAATGTACCAGTACTACCACAGTCATTGAAAATAACTTTTAAAATTCAATAGTCCGATAATTCGAAATAATTGGATATGCTATATATTACATGTAAAGTAACACTGGCCAAAGGAGATTGTTCACTGTTCCGAACCTGAAATTGACCTGATAACGAATTGTCTTTGCTTAAATAATTGTTATTGAATAGATTGAAAAAGTTAAGGCTATATAAAAAGTTGCTCGTATTGTCAATTTCTCCTTTTTGTCAGACTGTCTTCAAATGTCGTCTGCTGCAGATGCGTCAGAATCCGTCTTCACGTGGAAAAAGGTAAATGAAAGAACATATTGTTGTGACATTGCATAGTTAGCCTATATGTTTCAAAATAAGTAAGTGATCGATAGATTGTATTCTGCAATATGTTTTTCCTCTTTCTTAAGTGAATGACATCTGACAAATACTCATAGATAGGTAATCAATCAAAATGTTCAATATAAACTGACCAAGTAATAGGTCCTTTACATGCTACAGCTGAAGAGCATGCGTGTTTGTTTAAATGTGTACATTTAGGTATATTGTATTACTATTTAGTGCCGTATATAACTGTCAAATGTTGCTTACGTGTGGAGATGTTTACTGATCAACTTCGGAAAATGACCCGGGTTTGAAAAAAGAAGATTTGTAGTAATCTTGACACTGTCTCCTCCTTCTTTCAAAGAATGATCTGAGTGTTTCAGTAGGAAATAGTTCATATATAGTTGCAACAGCGAAAGGTGAACACCCAGGTGCTTCAGAGTACGCAAAATGCCAGCTAAACAGACATTTTCATACATGTACAGTATATGAATTGGTTTAAAAAAGAGAGATGAACAATATAACTCTTTTCGCTAGGCGCGCCTCATCTTTTCGATTTACTGTTAACTCCTTTAAACCTGTAAAACATATTGTAAAACATAAGCCTTTTTACGATTAACCCTGCATATTCAAAATACAATCTGAAATGCGCTGATAAAGAATTTGCAAAAAAATAACATCAATGTCAACTTTAAAAAACACTGATCATCTAAAATCTAAACTTGAATAATTGACTCCGTTGCAATTGTACAGTCTGAAAGCCACAAAGGCTCATAACTAAATTACGTTGAGTTAGTTTCTCATGATACATATGGAATAGTGTGGGTCACACTAAAAACGTACTTAATTTTAGTAGTTCCCTCCCTCTTTGAGTTACCCTTATCTTTTTACATTAAATGTGTTGGCAATACATACACCTTTTAATCTAGACCTCGGTACACGAAAGTAATAACAATGCCGGTTAAGTTCATATACTATTGTTCGAATGAAATACATGAATTAAGGAGACTTTCTTAATAAACAAATCATGTCGTTTACATCTTCCCAACATATTACGTGGGAGAATATACAAACATGAATGTATTTCGGGGTTTTATTAATGATATTTAACACAAACTCAACCTTTGGCCATATGTAGTCGAAAAGTAGATCACTAAGCACATTGTTAACACTCTAGAGGCCCCATTGTGTGTTGCAACAAAAGGTCACTATACCAAGTTTAATACAAATAATTTGGACATTCGGGAGAACACAAACTTTTGTTTTAGTTCAAAAGGTTAAACTGTTTTTAAATGTGTGTCTTGATGAAAATTGGGCTAGTCACATCGAGTCAAAACTATTTAAGAAAACATGTTTTGGAAACTCTATAGGCCGCACGATTTAGTCTAGATTGATAAAAAAAATGATGCTAGAATGCTTCTCTCGATATAATGTATATTAAGCCAAAATGTGAGTCCTGTCTAGTCAAGCACAAGTTCACTAGCTTAATTTGTAGTCCTCTTTGGGCCGCGTTTTTTATTGAGCATGCTCAAATTTTATGAACATGCTTGTCGTGATGATGCTACGACTCGGTAATGCAGTGGTAGAGCGTCCACCTTTGATACGGGAGTTCGTTGGGTTGACCCCCGGCCGTATTACACAAAATACTTTAAAATAGTAGTGATGTCTGCCCTCCTTGGCGATCAATGTTGCGGGGTTAGCATTACGACTGACTGGCTGGTGTCAGGATAAATAGACCTGCAGTACAGGAAATGCCGTGATATAACTGAATTGGTCAGAGCGATGTAAAACACAGAAAAATCACTTATCGTGATGATACCTAGCGTAATTGTAATTATGGAATATGTCTGGTAAAAGACTAGGTCACTAAATTATTTATAAAGAAAACATTTTGGAGGCCGCATTTTTGAGCTCATGAATGATGAAACATTATCATTAATGGTAGATAAGCTACGTTCGATAAGTTCACTTGGTCTTAATTTAGGAAAAAAATACGTTTGAGTACAGTGGAAGGAGATTATTCTGTCTGTATATACTGTTTACACCTGTTTATAGCTGGCACCAAGCATATCTGTGAGGCTTTGTATAGGAATTCAGCTAAAGGATTTGTAATAAAACATTTATTTTACGCCGTTTTGACCATATTTCATTTATAGCACTGCCACAGTTCTCCTATGCATGACCCATGGGTAAACACACCAGTACAAGGATAGGACATATGCCTTGCCAAAGGGCACTCCACAATGACCGTTGCGACTAGTGATCGAACCAGGGACGCTCGATTCAAAATCCCCGAAGCTAAGTACTCGGTCACGACGGGTTCCAAAGGAATATTGCAGTACGATAATAAATATGTTTCAGTAATTATTTACTTTTGATTTAGTCTGCTGTAGAAGGATCACAGCGGGTCTGTATGAGGGAAAGGATTTAAATGCCGTTTTCGTAGAAAAAGAAATCGGGTAATGGTACTTGGATGCACTAAAAAGGGACGTAAAAAGTGAGGTAAGACTGATATTAATGAGGTTTATTTTAAATATATTGCAGTTAAATAATAAAAATAAATTAAGCTCAAGTTCATGCTATCAGAAAGTGTCTTTGTCATAGAGTAAACAGTTTTGAGATTTACTTATTGACAGTGAAGGATATTTACCGCTCTTATCTATTTCCTTGATTGAACCCTTTCCAACATACTGAGACCCTCTGACACCTCTGCAGCAGACGATATTCGAAAACATTGTTGTAGAAGGAGAAATCTATCATAATGATCATAATGATCAATTTTTGTTTTTGCCACAAAGCTTTCATATTTTTAGAGATATTCCATATATTTGCATATCAACATTGTACCTTGAAGTCATTTACTCCATATGTGTCGTTTGTGAGTAAGGGATAAATCGGATAAATAAGAGACAAAAATATATATATTATGTTTTGTTTGCTTTATTCCCTCATTTTGAAAGGTGATAGTATTATTGAATACTTCGTAAAATGGTAGTAGTAGTAGTAGTAGTATTACAATTACTGATAACATGTACTTCGTAAAATATTATTATTATTATTATTGGTAGCAGTAGTAGTAGTAGTAGTAGTAGTAGTTGTAGTAGTAGTAGTAGGAGTAGTAGTAGTAGTAGTAGTAGTAGTAGAAGTAGTAGTAGTAGTAGTAGAAGTTGTAGTAAAAGTAGTAGTAGTAGTAGTAGTAGTAGTAGTAATAATAATAGTAGTAGTAGTAGTAGTAGTAGTAGTAGTAGTAGTAGTAGTAGTAGTAGTAGTAGTAGTAGTAGTAGTAGTAGAAGTTGATGCAGTAGTAGTGATAGTGGTATGTAGAAGTAGTTGAAGCATTTTTCTTCTTTATTTGTTCAAGCCCGTCTTCACTGTCAACCTGGCTAAATCGATGAAGTATGCCGTCTTCTTCAGTTCCTCCATAGTGCCGCACATCTTTCTCTATGAATACTTGCGACACATATTTCCTTTGGTGTCCATCGTTGTTGTAACGTGCCACATTGTTATGATGGCGATAGCTTGAACTTTAAATACATACGTGCGTTAAGCCTTTGCGTCCCGTACGTAGTCTGAACATGATGACTTGTTACTGTCTGTTTAGAAGATCATATGCATCCTTGGCTGGTCTACGCTTTATCGGTGTCTTGATCACCGTGACATTTTCCTCATAGGTGATATGTGTCTGTGGCTGGTCATCTTTAGCTCCTAGATTTTCGATTTCTGCATCCTAGTGTACAGGTACCACTAGGGAGCTGGAACCAACTGGAGTGTCATGCGTCCGATTGACACAGCTAATGTAATGTTCTGGAAAGTGAAGGCAGTTTGCAATTGCGTGGGGATTCTAGGACTGACATATGTACGAATTAGGACAATAATCTGCGAACAGTCTTTTGACAAGTCTTCTAATACTGTCAGTAGTCGCATGCGGGCCTCAAAATATGCCTCGAATTTAGTAATGATCTTCCCAGTTGCCAACTCACGGTCTCAGTATTTCCTGTGGTGTGACAAATGAAAAAACAGAACCTCCGTCCTGGATAGCAGCAATTGCTGAGCCGTCTGCGTATACATGTGTTGATGTTTCTTGTAGAAACTCTTCGGAGATAATGCATTGTGTGAATGACTTCTGTCACACCTAGAACAAGTATATTGAAAGTGTTTGGTTCCATGATGTGGTAAGGTCTGATCCGTCAAAAGAGTTAATGAATGATCAAAGCATGTCCTTCTCAGACGATTCTAAATGAGTCTCTGTATTTTCTGTCGCATGCGTTGATCTGACAAGAACTGACAATAATAGGCATCTTACCTTTGAAACGAACTGTGTTGGACCGTGTGAAGCACATGTTGATTGGTCATATAAAACATAATATAAATGGGGCCTGATGTGGCCTGATGTATTGACTTCAGTATTTCCTCATTCGCTCCCCATGTGTTGCAGGCCAGTGCAGGCAGACAAGGGCAAGTGTCTTCATGGCCTTTTGTTCTGGGCGTGCCTAGTATGGCTTGCATGATAGCCGTTTGTCAAAATCACTCCGAGGTTGGTTGTCTCTTCGACTTCAGTTAGAGTTATCTTACTAATCATTCTGCGTTGATAAAAGTGTGTAAAGGATTGAACAGGGGTTTTCTGAATTCACATGTAGACACCACCCATTTACCTATGCCGATAACTGATCTGTATGCATCCTGTAGCTTATTCAACCTGTAGGTGGCTTTAATGGTACGTTCTGCTGAACACCATATCGCCAGGCCTTGGTAAATTATTTAATTTGACCTGTCTAAGGACTGTTTGTAGCTCACTTAGGGAGAGGCACCACTTCTATTATTTCATCCCCTGATGTAGTGATTGCTCTCTCTCTCTCACTCGTCCCTATAACATTCTATTTGTCTTCGCCTTTTTAGTGTATGTGGCTTACATCTTCATTATTGTCAGCAATTGTGTTGGCTGCCTGTTTGCCTGTCAGCAAACAATCTGGCTATATAATGCCGCATTCACTTTCTGCTTTATCTATTGTAATAATGTACAATACTACGCCGCTTTTTAGCTTCTAAGAAGATTTGCTTCAGATCTTACCAATTCAATATTATCATCCAAGGGAAGAATAAACTGAGTTAGTTCTGAATACAGTAATCATGACAGGTTTAACAGTTATGAGGTCCTTTGATGTCAACAGTTTTGAATCTTATATTAGAAGTTATGTAATGGAGATTCCTTCCCTGGTGAACCGCTGAATAGGAAGGCTGCATTATTGTAGCACTGACCACTGTCCTTTAGTCTTTAGACAAATTGTAAAGTATTCTCTCACTTTATTTCTCAGAAAGTAATAAAAAGCTGAAACATATGAATTTCAGAGCTACAGTAACTTGCAAGTCGTATGAGTATGTGATGCATGCCATTCAAATCCCACACAGAAATTTATAGAGAGCATGTTTATAGAATATAAATGTCTTGCATCACCAAGAACAGGACAGAGAAAATAAAGATCAAATCGTGTGATTATGCCTGTCTATATTTTAAGTAAAGGGAAAAATCCAGTGCTCACCAATTCCAAAGTTTACCAAGAGTTAGCACCCTTGAGCTGTAGCACACATGTCAGAAATGACAAAGAAAGGTTTTGGCAATATATGATAAACATCTGAGCATATATACAGAGCGTAGGGATATAGATCATACAATACCAAAGTTTGAAGCTTAAATATATATTGTATATACTACTTATTTAACAATAAATGATTGCAATATCAACAAATTACCACGTGCGTTACCCGAACGCATATCAAATCAAAATTAATGAAGCTAATCAATCAAGATCAGTCTTGAAAGCAGTACAAACTTATACAATGGTAATTATACTGTAAGACGCAACATTTTGTAGAGGAAACTTACACCATATGCCCATAAAATAAGCGACAATACAGCAAAAAATTAAATGACAAATCTTCTGTCATGGCGACTGATTTTTGAAGTGGAGCAAACCGCACGCTTCCGAAACGGAAATTGAGTCGTTTACATATACCCCATGAATTGTTTATGGAGATGACATCACCCAAATCCTAAATTTACTACGATAAGATAATTCCTTAATGTTTTGGTATTTTCTTAGCTCATCTATTATCTTTCTTTGTATCTGCTATACACATGAGGTTAGCGAGTGTGTAAGATACTTTTAATCGAACAATTTAGCAGAGAGTGTTAATCTTATTTTTGCGATATATGCCACGGTGGATATTGTGTAACGTTCCCGAGTTATTTGAATGTCGTTACCTTCGCAGTTCAGAATAAACTATTTGTGGTAAACGTGGGCCCTTAAACAATGATGGATTAAGTTTTCACAAGGATAATGCATTAAAGTACGCATATATAAGACTGTTTCATGTTCGGTGTCATAAAAAAAACATGCTTTAAATGGGAAAGCATGCCTTTAATATTTCGAATGCAGCAATTCCAAACCATGGAAGAAGTGAAGTATCTGTGTGATGATAAATTTAACAGCAAAAATCATGCATTTGGGAAGACCTATGTTGCATTATGTTGTATCCATGGTGCGCATATATCAAATGGTCATCTGTTTAGTGTGTATTCTGGTTACGTTACATGCACTGCAAATCATGGAAGAAATCTAGTAGACTAGCATAGAACATCTTCTGAATTGTTTCCCTTTGTCAGATATTTTAACTTAGCTGTTTGCGATACCACTTGTTTTCTCTATACGAAGAGAGACCACTATTGACAATAATGTTTTACTGAATGAAGAGTTAACATTCATATATCAAAATAACTTTCATGATAATTTCATTCAACATATTCAGTATTTTCAAGTTATTATTAAATATGACACTCTGTGAAAACATTGTTTTTGAACCTATGTTGTATTTGGGTCGGCCGCCTCAATTTACAAATAAAGAATTACTGTATTGTATTGCATTAGATGGTTACACTTAGCCGCTTACAACACTTCTACCTTTACCATGTCGTCCCTTATATTCGATGAAAGGGTTGATATGGTTTACCGGTACTGCGAAATATGGACAGCTAGGAACAAATCTGCATATAATATAATCGCTTTCAGTCTTAAAAGCATTGAATCAAGCGTGGGTAGAATGTTCGAAAACATATTTCAACCAAAAAGATAAATCAATTGATAATTTAGTTATAACCCACGACTCCAATATGTAATTGTCAATATATATGAATGAATGGTCAAAGAAAATATGCATTTCTCCTTGTTTCGGTCAGAAACTTCAATTTTGTGTCGTTTGGAGCTTTGAAATACTCCCAAAAAAAGTGATCACCATATGGTTAAGTTGTGGTTTCTTGGACTCTTCATAAAAACGCGATCGAGTCATCGCTGAGGCTATGCACAATTAAATAGGGAAATCGCAAAAAGAAAACAGATGTTTCTGTATAAAATAGGTTGTCCTCTGAACAAAAAAAGTGAATTACAACTGAAATGAAATAGTTATCAGTAAATATGTAATGTGAAAATATGACTTTTATTTCAGAAAAAGTTGCCAGTTCAAAATATATATACCGGAAAATAGCAAAGATATTCCCTGAAGTCATATTCAAACTTCTTAGTCTAGGGTTCCGCCTTGGAGGTGTTGTGGTAGAACTTCCACCTCGGATGCGAGACGTCGCAGGTTCGATACCAGGCCGGATCATAACAAAAATTATATCGAGTAATTGCACCACTTGTTTTTGGGATACTGCATCATTACACATGTAGTACTCTGTGTACCACTTATTTAATTTGTATTACGTTATACTATTTTGTTTTGTTTATTTCTATCCGAAAGTACACTTTCAAGCATATCGATCCTTCGCAAACTATCCTCAAAGAGTCATGGAACCTTAATCCTTTCCTACGTTTAGTCGCATTTCGACGCAGCTGAATACATTGAATAACATTTTGGGAAAAAAAGAAATTCCTAATAATGGGCAATAATTCCTTTACCTTAATTTGTTTTTAACTCTATTTTATGGAACGCCTCAACTGTCTAATAATGATTATTATTCTATTGTGTGCACCATTGATTATGTTTTTGTACATAATTTATTATGTTGTGTACATCTTTATTCAATTATTGTTCTTTCATGTATATAGAGTTTCCATGTGTTTGACTAAATGTTTACAACGCCGTCTGCTGCAGATTTGCTGTATGTTGGAAAAGGCTAAACAGATTTACTAATTTGACATTAAAACTAATATCATTCAAATGGATAACATCATAATATGTTTGTGTCTAAAAGAAATTGACATTGAATTTAACTGATATTAAACAAATGATATATCATTTTACTAGACATCAGGATAAAGTGTAACGTGTACCGGAGTTAAACCAGCGCGGGTCACCCATACCAGGCACTAACAGCGATGAACGTTGCTTAACTTTAAGAAAAGGTCTACAACTCTACCAACGTCGCTATAAAAGCCGGCTAATACAAGGCTCTATTAGTGCTATGTAATCCTATACCCCGTTCCTGTTACTCTAGTTACGCCAGACACTGTGTATGCCGGTGTTTTACCGATGAATCTTGGAACTCTACCCGTGTGTGTTGTTCGCGTCATCATAATCAACTTGCTACATAACGAAATACAGTTTGTACACCGTATAACAAAAAAATAACATGTCACATTAAGAAATCACGTAAGACAATAAAGTATGCACAGAATATTTCAAAACTGCACAAAACTGAATAAATAATGTGCATAACATAATAACATATCTTCACAAGGTATCAACGAATGAACAAAACACAACAAAGAGTGCATACAGCATAACAAAGATTGTGCAAAAGATAATGAACACTGCATAAAACGCAATAAAGAATGTAAATGAAAACAAAGAGAGTGTGCATAACATTATAAAAAGTGTACACAGCATAACAAAGAAGAACATATATTAATAACAAAGAATGAACATATTATGATAAAAAGGCACAATACAAACAACAGAAGCTATACAATGAAATAAATTGTATGTGTCTTCATAAATGAATAAGTAATATACGTAACCGAATATGAAACGTAAACAACATAACAGAGAATGCACACAAGACAATAAAGCTCACACAGAACATAAAAATGAGTGCACTTAGCATAATAGACGAGCTATATGAATTAATAATAAATACACAAAACTAAATAAATAATGCACATACCATATTAAAATATGTACTCATCAAAATAAAGTATGTACACAACATAATAAAGTATGTACACGGCATAATAAAGTATGTTCACAACATAATAAAGGGTGCAAACAATATAATAATAAGCGTCATTATAAGACAGTTGAGGCGTTCCATAATATTTGATTATCATTATTTATTTTTACCTGTTTTGTAAATATATATTTACAAAGTCGTCAGTTGCAGACTTGTTGTTTTCGGGAAAGGGTTAAACAAAAGTGGAAAACCACACTTTAAATGCAAAGTAAACACTTCTTGGTGGTCGGGATTACTATGTTGACAAGGAAGAGATATCATGGGATTTTGTTATCGTCTCTAAACAAATAAATACTGCACTTTTATTTAAATACAAGTACATTTACCGATATTATTACTAACCTTGATGCGTTTCTGCGGCGTGTATGGGCATCACGATTGAAGAACATATAAGTTATTTATCGAATACCTCGTTGATAATTTATGAGCAGGTAAATTTGTACCGAGATAGTAAAAGTTCGGTCTTTAATATTCAAGTTAGTAAGGACAAGGGTAAAGTTTGCATAAAGAATATTGTTCTTTTCTAATACCGATTTTATTGCCAAGATTGATTGGTGTATTAGGATTGAGTAGTCCGTGGATCGATTCAGTGGTAGATTCGAACCTTCAAATTTAAAGTCTAGTTTTACGCTGATTTTTTATTGTAGCCGATATTTACCTTTGACAAGAATTGTCTTGGCACGGCTAGAACCCTTTCCCTCTTACAGTTAATGTGTCGCAGAATTTGTTGAAAACATCTATATAAATTGAATAGTTATTATTGAATTTAGGCGATATAACAAGCCGCTGGTAATGAGCAAATTATCCTTTGTGCCACAATGCATAGATGTTGTCATCTGCTGATGCGTCAGAATCAGTCTGCAAGTGGGAAAGGTTTAATGAAAGATCATCTTGTTGTGACATTGCATAGTTTTCTTTATATTCCAAAATTTAAGCAAGGACCTATCGAGTGTATTCTGGAATATTGTTTCTCTTCCTCGAACCGTTAATGTCATCTTATATATATTATTAGATAGGTAATCACTTAATATTAACTGACAATGTTTAGGCAAGACTGGGGTATAACGTTACACAAGGCAAAGTGTTATACTTACTTACGTTTACAATAATTTCGTCATTCTCGAGGTATCCAAAACGAATGTTGGAGTCGACATTGTATATTGTATGTACATGTAGCGGTAGGGTAAGTTCGAGTTGACAATTAAATTATTTAAAGATGTCATCGCTTTTCCGAGCACAAAAGCAGTTTCATAATTTTGTAAATTTGATTGAATATTCAAGAATTGAAAGAGGATATACCTTATATAAACAATCACAACAACATTTACTAGGCTTAACATAACATGTCAATCGCTAGCCTTCGGATTTTGCTGTTGTGAGATTTCATTTCGTCCTGTGAGATTGCGGCAATTGTTGCATCGTACACGGGACAAACGTGTTACAGCGTAATAATATGCCCCGTGTTGATGTCATAATAAAGCTTTCAAATTTAATATTGGCTGTAATATTTGCCGTCAATTACGAAACAATACGTGATATGGAACACTATCGATAGAAATACTACAATAATGACGCAATAACTTACGTCATATATCGGAAAGCTCTAATGTAACGCTTTCCCCTTGCAACATTTTGCCCCGCTCTCTGGTAAATGAGAGAGCATAGCATCGTCCTGATGTTTTGGTGCTGTAGTCTATTTTGTTGATGCGCCATTGTTCACACCTATTTGCTTAACATCTAACCTTAGCTATTTAATCTTGCATTAGACACATATTTAACATGTGCCATTTTGCCTCAGGTTCTGTAAAACTTTGACCCAAAGGCCGTAGCAATGTGTCGCAATTGTTCGTTTAATCTTTTATATGAATGATTTATATGCTTAATTTGAGTCAATGTATGTCAATAATTATGTCCGATTTCTAGCCATGTCAATGGCAGAGCTGTAAACCTATTTATTTTTTCTAAATATTTGAAAAACTTTCAAAATATGTAACACTCCGCCACGGTTTCTCCTAAACATTTTACACTTAACGTGCATTTTTGTGTATTCATGCAGGTATATATGTTTTAATTGGACTTGATCGTCACATTTGACTGCCACATGTTGCTTACGCGTTGTTCTCTGATCAACCTAGGTAAATGACGAGGTCAGTTTGAAAAAGAAGATTTGCAGAAACGTTGTAACTGTCTCCGTTTTCTTTCAAAGAATGCATTGAATGTTTCAGGTGGAAAGCGGTAAAAATACACCAGTGGACGGTAAATACCCATGTACTTCAGAGTACGCTAACTCCCAGCTAAACCGTGGCTACCATATATGTACAAAAGACGAAGTACATACTGACTCTATTCGCAAGGCGTGCGCGGCTTATCGTGTTGGCATGTTTAATTCGGTCAAACCTGTTAAAGCATAGAATATAAGATCCTGGTTACAAAGGAATACCAGCTTTAAAAGAAATTGATGTTCTAAAACCTAAACTTTGTTTATAGACGCCGTTAGTTTTTAGACTTTAAAGTGTATAGTTTAAAAGCCACAAGGGCTCATAACTAAAGTGCGTTGAATAAATTGCTCACGATACATATGAAATAGTGTGGATCACACTAAAACCTACTTAACTTTATTCCCCTCGAAATTAACCCTTTTCTTTTTAGATTAAACTTGCAGACAATACCTAATAATCTAGACCTCGGGACAAGAAAGTAATAACAATGCAAGCCGAGTAACTACACTACAGTTCGAAGGAAATTCAAAAAGTAAGTAGAGTTTCTTTATAACAAATCAAGTCGTGTACATCTTCCCAACATATTACGTGGGAAAATAGACACAAATTAATGTATTTCGGGTTTTTGGGCCATATCTAGTCGAAAGGGTCAGTAAGCGCATTCTTAAAACTCTAGAGGCCCCATTATTTTTTACAACACTAGGTGACTATACCAAGTGTAATACAACTAATATGAACATCGGGAGAGCATATACCTTGTTTTACTTCAACTTTTTCCTTTTGCCAAAATGTTTTCCACTTTTAGTCATTGGTTATCCATTCAATTATAGAGATTTTCCATGTTTTGACAAAATCTACAGTAGACGACTTTGGACATATTTGTAATGATTTTCCTTATGCATACGAACCCAACTGTGTCGAACTGTAAAAGCTTACTCGGAAACGACGAAACTCCGCATCTGTCATTCATTATTTCCAATCATTGACAAACATCATGGCGGCCAGTGATGACATTTGAAAACAATGTAACAAAAGAAGTAATTATGGCTATGATATTCACCGAGGCACTGTGAGTGGTCAAAAGTGTTCAACTCTATTTAATAACTATACTTTTTTATGTAGGGATTTTCCATATCAGTGCAAATATGTTATCAAATTCTTCTGCTGCAAAGTTGAAGCAAGTATAAAAAGGGTTTTAAAAAATAGACTGATCTGGCACGCATAGTTGTTGTCAATAGAAAAAGGGTTTTAAAAAATAGACTGATCTGGCACGCATAGTTGTTGTCAGTAGAAAAAGTGTTTTAAAAAATAGACTGATCTGGCACGCATAGTTGTTGTCAGTAGAAAAAGTGTTTTAAAAAATAGACTGATCTGGCACGCATAGTTGTTGTCAGTAGAAAAAGGGTTTTAAAAAATAGACTGATCTGACACGCATAGTTGTTGTCAGTAGAAAAAGTGTTTTAAAAAATAGACTGATCTGGCACGCATAGTTGCGGGTGTCGGTCTTTCGCGTTGAGTCGTTTAACTCTTTCACAAAGTACACTTTTCCATTTTGAATTTTGGACTACTCCATTTTAAGAGGCAAACAATGCAGATTTCAGGATAGAAAGCTGGTTACGAGCTGTTTCACCTGAATCTGCATTGTTTGCATAACTCTTTAATTGCCTTTGCCAGCGAAAGATTTAAATGACGTGTTACAAGTTTAAAATTACCCGTTACTGTTTACATGTATTCCTTTTTGTAAATAAATGGTGTCCTGTCTTTTGTACAATTATTTCCAATTGTGACGTAGCTCAGTCTTTAGCGACGCGGGTTGTCAATCCAGGGGTTGTGAGTTCGAACACTGTGACAAGCGTCATTCGTTTTTCAACAATGGGCTAACAGTCTTAGTGGAAAAGCAGCCAGTTGCTTTGAGAGTATGATGTTTTCGGTACTGGTGTGAGAAAACCAGGAAACATATGAGTAAGTGAAGTGGTCGCCGTGAACTATTGTTGAAAACGACGTTAAACTCCAATCAATCAAAACTTTCGTGTATGTTTTTTTTATTTTACTTATTACCTCATGCTTGTTCTTGACGATGATCATTTTAAACCTTGTCCACATGTCGATATATTTTAAAACATCTTCAACAGACGACATAAATCTCCGTAGAAAAAATATACAATGCTCCTAGCTCACAAGCCATTGTTTCTCTTTCCTAATCATACCCAAGTATATTCAAAGAAGTAAGGGTCAGACTGCAAAATTCAAACTCATGCTTTACATCAAATGTTTACTTTTTTAATCTTTAAAAACAACCCTTAGTCCAGAAATGTACCTAAAATTCATACAATTGTTCAGTATAGTATATTGCTATTCCAGCTACAAGTGGTATATGACCCTTAATAACGCGATAGCCCATCGCTGTTGCTATGCTAAATTGAATAACGAAATCGAAAAGCCGAATTCAGATGTTCTTGTTTACAATAGTTTATCCCCTGAAACGAGCAAGTGAATTACAATAAAAATAGTTATCAATACATATAAAGTGTGCAAATTTGACGAAGGATATAGACAAGATAGTCAATAGAGGTCTCTCGGGTTATATTTCAAATAACTATTTCTGGGGTACCACTTTTATTGTAGTGGAAGAGCGTCTACCTCGTATGCGAGAGGTCGCAGGTTTGATATCAGAGATCATACAACATATTATATTGAGTAATTGCACCACTTGTTTATTTTAAATTGCATAATTACTAGTATTTGTATCGTGTGTTTAATTGGTACTACGTTAGGTGTTGTTGTGTTGTATATATATCCGAGATAGCACTTCCACGCATATCGTACCTTCGCCACTTATCCTTTTAGGTATCATTGAACCTTAACCCTTACCCACTTTGATATTCAGTTAGACATATTTACAGTTGAATACATTGAATCACATTGTGACAAAAGATGAAATTGCTATACATGGTCAATATTTCCACTGCCTAACATTTGTTAACTGTATTTGATAAATTTACTTTTAGTAATAGATATTATGCGAAGATACTGTAGTCGTCTGCTGTATAGTTGTTGTTTTCGGAAAAGGGTTAAAAATGGAAAAAAAAATCAATTCAAATTCAATATAAACATGTCTCCCAGGTGGTCGGTTTTACTATTCTGACAACGAAGAATGATACATATAAAGTATTATTTTGTTTATCTTTTGTAAAAACATCCATTTAGTTTTGTTTAATCCATTGAAAAGGGCAGTACAATTACCGATAATACCACTTACCGTTCCTGTGGCGTGTATGGGCATCGGCGATTGAAGAAAGTCGTCGAACATGTAAAGGAAACTTTATGAGCAGGTTAAGATGTGATGTACCGAGATAATAAAAGTGTTGGTGTTTAATGTTCGCGTAATGTTCGCGTAATGCGGGATAAGGGTTAAGTTTGCACAGAGAATATTGTGGTTTGTTAAAACCGAAACTCTTCAATATTGATTTATTACTGAAAATTAATGAAAGTTTGATTAAAAAGACGTAAGTTTTTTACGTATCTTTTAACAGTATTTAAGTTTATATATTGGAGTTTTCTGGGTAATGTACCAGTATTACCGCAGTCATTGAAATTAACTTTTAAAATTCACCGGTTCGAACATTCTAAATAGTTGGTTTTGCTATATATTACATGTACAAGTACACTGGCCAAAGGAGATTGTTTACTGTTCCGAACCAAAGTTACTGGCCAGGTACTATAGAACCACTGTTAATTTACGAGACTGCTACAAGTAATATTTAACCCTAATACCGATGGATGAGCCGTTATTTTATCGCCGAAACCCTGATCGCTTATATGGGGAATCAATTTATACCATTAAGAATGTATTTGGTATGACCAGACCGGGGATCGAACCACAGGTTGATTTGAACTTTCAGAAAATTAAACTCGTACTTTTTCCCGTGGATGGGCTGACTGTTCGTCTGTTTTATTTTACTTTTAACGGTAACTGAAATTAACCTGATGACGAATTGTCTTAGCTTGAATAACTGTTATTGAATAGATTGAAAACATTGACGCTATATAAACATTTGCTCGTAAAGGACAATTTCACCTTTTAGTCACACTGTCTTCAAATGTCATCTGCTGCAGATGCGTCATAATCCGACTTCACGTGGGAAAGTGTAAATGAAAGAACATATTGATGTGACATTGTATAGTTAGCCTGTATGTTTCAAAATAAGCAAGTGATTTATCGAGTGAATTCTGAAATATGTTTTTCCTCTTCCTTGAACCGAGAATGTCATCTGACAAATACTTATGGATAGGTAATCAATCAAAATGTTTAATATAAACTGGCCATGTATAGGCCCTTAACATGCTACAGTTGAAGTGCATGCGTGTTTGTTTAAATGTGTACATGCAGGTATATTTTATTACTATTTAGTGCCGTATATAACTGCCAAATGTTGCTTACGTGTGGTGATGCTTACTGATCAACTTCGGAAAATTACCAGGCAGTTTGAAAAAAAGGTGTAGTAATATTGAAACTGTCTCCTCCTTCTTCCAAAGAAGCTCTGAATGTTTCAGTAGGAAATATTTCATATGTAGTTGCAACAGTGAAAGGTGAACACACAGGTCCTCCAGAGTACGCAAATTCCTAGCTAAACCGTCATTTTCATATATGTACAGTACATGAATTGGTTTCAAAATAGAGGATGTATAAATTTTCCTTTTCGCTAGGCGCGGCTTATCTTTTTGGCATGTTGATTTACGATTAACTCCTTTAAACCTTTAAAACATATTGTAAAACATAACCCTTTTTACGATTAACCCTCCAGATTTAAAATGCAATCTTTAATACGCTGATAAAGCTTTCTGCAAAAGAATAACAGCCTCGTTACAACGAGAATGTCAACTTTAAAAACAAGTGATCGTTTAATATCTAAACTTGACTAATCGACTCTGTTAGTGTTAATTATTAGAATGTTATAGTTTGAAAACCACAAAGGCTCATAACTTAATTGCGTTGAATTAGTTTCTCACGATACATGCGTAATAGTGTGGATCACACTGAAAACGTACTTAACGTTATTTCCCTCCCAATTTGAGTAACCGTTATCCGTTTAAATTTAAAGTGTAGGCACAACCTAATAATCTAGACCTCGGTACAAAGAAGTAGTAACAATGACTGCTGAGTACATACACTATTGTTCGAAGAAAAATTCATGAAGTAAGTAGATTTTCTAGATAACAAGTCAAGTCGTTTACATCTTCCCAATATATTACGTTGGAAAATAGACAAAAAAAAATGTATTTCGCTTTTTGTCTTAATGATATTTAACCCAAAGTCAACTGTGGGCCATATCTAGTCGAAAATCAGGGAAATAAGCCCATTGTTAACACTCTAGAGGCCCCATTTTGTGTTGCAACACTAATAAGTCACTATACCAAGTTTAATACAACTAATTTGGACACTCGGGAGAACACATACTTTTGTTTTACTTCAGCAGGTTGAACCGTTTTTAAATGTGTGTCTTGATGACATCTAGGCTAGTTTAAAATATGGTCACACATCGAGTCAAGACTAGGTCACAAATCTAAATTCATGGAAACTATTATGGATACTCCAAAGACCATGTTTTTGATATGAGATGACAGTTTGTAAGAATGTTTATCTTGACGATATAATGCATATCTATCTAGCTTACGTTTAAATGTGAAAACTAGATTAATATACTACAACTATAGGACGCATATTTTAATCTAGATTGATGAAACTTTGGCAGAATGCTTTTCTCGATATAAGCCGATATGTGAGTCCTGTCTAGTCAAGCACAGGGTCACTAGATCAAATTGTAGTCCTCTTGGGGCCTCGTTTTTCATTGAGCATGATCAAACTTTATAAACATGTTTGTCGTGATGATGGAACGACTCGGTGATGTATTGGTAGAGATCCGCTTTGGGTGCAAGAGTTATTTGTTTTGACCCCCGTCCGGATCATACAAAATACTTTAAAATGGTAGTGATGTCTGCCAACATTGGCGATCAAGGTTGTTGGATTAGCATTACGACTAATTGGCTAGTGTCAGGATAAATGGATCTGCAGTACAGGAAACGCCGTGATATAACGAAATTGTTCAAAGCGATGTAAAAGGGGCACTCCACCATGTCCGCTGCGACTGGTGATCGAACCAGTGACGCTCGATTCAAAATCCCCGACGCTAAGTACTCGACCACGACGTGTTCCAAAAATATATATTGAATAACGATAATAAATATTGTTCAGTAATTAGTTACTTTACTTTTTCCTATAAACAACGAATATGCAGCAGGCGACTTTAAATACATCTGGATATAATTATCTAAAAAGTGGTCTGCTGTAGAAGTGTCAAAGCGGGTCGGTATGAGGGAAAGGGTTAAAATGCGGTTTTCGTAGAAAAAGAAATCGGGTAATGGTACTTGGCTGCCATAAAAAGGGACGTAAACAAGTGAGGTAAGACTGATATTAATGATTTTTTTAAATATATTGCAGTAAAATAATAAAAATAAATTAAGCTCAAGTTTATGCTCTCAGAAAGTGTCTTTGTCATATAGTAAACATTTTTGAGATTTACTAATTGACGGTGAAGGATATTTATCGCTCTTATCTATGTCCTTGATTGAACCCTTTCCAACATAATGACGCTGTCTGACACCTCTGCAGCAGACGGCATTCGAAAACATCGTGTTAAAAATAGAAATCGATCATTATGATTATAATGATTTTTTTTATTTTTGCCACAATGCCTTCATTCTTTTCCCTTATAGAGATATTCCATATATTTGCATATATTCATTGTACTTTGAAATCGTTTGACCTATATGTGTTGTATGTGGGAAAGGGATACATCGGATAAATAACAGACACAAATATCTATATTGGTGTTTGTTTGCTTTATTCCCTCATTTCAAAAGGTGATACTATTATTGAATACTTCTTAAAATAGTAGTAGTAGTGGTAGTAGTATTACAGTTATTGAATATATGTAATTCGTAAAATTGTAGTAGTAGTAGTAGTAGTAGTAGTAGTAGTAGGAGTAGTAGTAGTAATTATTTCCTTTGGTGTCCATCGTTGTTGTAACGCGCCACATTGTGATGATGGCGATAGCTTGACCTTTGAATACATACTTGCGTAAAGCCTATTGTGTCCCGTACGTAGTCTGAATATGATGACTTGTTCCTGTCTGTTTAAAGATAATACACATCCTTGGCTGGCCTACGCTTCAGATCTCTTTAATACAATTGTATCATCCAATGGAAGAATAAACTGAGTCAGTTCTAAAAAACAACCATATATAACAGAAAAGGCACTGCATATCATGAAAAATGTACCATGTCAATTGAAATATGTACCTCGTACATATGAAAATGTACTGCTTATAATACATACAACATACTAAGACAGTAAAGGCGTTCCATAGTTATGAGTATCTACAAAGTAGAGCTTAATTTTCATCATCAATGACCATATGGGTTTTCCTTATTTCGTGTATAAGGATGAATGAAGTATTGTAAACACGCAGCTTATATAGAGAAAGTACGTATTTGTGACGTGTATAAGGATAAATGAAGTATTGTAGACTCGCAGCTTATATAGATAAAGTACATATTTGTTACGTGTATAAGGATGACTGAAGTATTGTAGACACGCATCTTATATAGAGAAAGTACGTATGTGTTACGTGTACAAGGATGAATGAAGTATTGTAGACACGCATCTTATAAAGAGAAAGAACGTATTTGTGACGTGTATAATGATGAATTAAGTACTATAGACACACAGCTTATATAGAGAAAGGACGTATTTGTTACGTGTATAAGGATGAATGAAGTATTGTAGAAACACATCAGAAATATAGAAAGTACGTATGTGTTTCGTGTATAAGGATGTGAATGAAGTATTGTAGACACGCATCTAATATAGAGAGAGTACGTATTTGTTACGTGTATAAGAATGAATGAAGAATTGTAGACGCGCAGCTTATATAGAGAAAGTACGTATTGGTTACGTGTATATGGATATACCAGGTATTGTAGAAACGCAACTTATATAGAGAAAGTACGTATTTGTTACGTGTATAAGGATGAATGTAGTATTGTAGAAACGCAACTTATATAGAGAAAGTACGTATTTGTGACGTGTATAAGCATGAATGAAGTATTGTATTAAAACATCTTATAAAAAGAAAGTACGTATTTGTTACGTCATTTTGAAATTTGACGCGGCTCAAACTCTATCTGTGACCAAGTAATGGACCAATTAAATAGCAATACATACGTGCCTGTATACGTACGTGTATGTACACTGCGTTTTTCACATCAGATGTTCAAGTAAACCGAATTACCATCAAGTCACGATAGCTCAGTTGGCAACAACAAGGTCTTTCAATGCAGGAGTCGTGAGTTCGAACGTCAGAAAACGCACGTTAACTGGTCGCAATGATATAAATAAATACCATTAAGCACGGTGTTAACTCGAATCAATCAACAAACAAAAAGCACCTTATGTATGCTAGTAACAACGCTCGTATAAATACAATTGGATAATGGTTTCATTTTAAATAGCATCATATTCAGTATAAAACACATACATTTTGTACTTAAAGTGTTTAAAGTGATATTTCTGAAAAGAAATCATTCTCCGCTTCCAATTTTGACAGTCAGGCTGTGTTTGCCCCCAACGTTCATTTTCATGTTTTGATAATGCAAGCAAATGCAAACTTTATCTATAAAGTATACTTCCCTTTTGTTTATGTTTGTTTTGTTAAATCGATATTCTTATCGATAAGTAGTATATATATATATCATCGAATTTTTGTTCAACATAACAAAACCTCAAAATAGTTTACGTCATTATAGTACGTGAAAATTAAACTGTCTCGTATAAATATGTAAAGTACTCTGACCTGTCCGTCAACACATAGAGAATACCTACAGTCCAATATAAACGACCCCCTGTTAGTTAAGGCTTCTGAATACATTTAATTTCGCAAGATCAATCAAATAATAGCATTGGATATGCAACCGGAGTTATCAACTGCTTTACATTGTTTTGTTTAATATTTGTTATAAGTACTGTTTCACATTGTTCTAAGTGTGACCTTGACATCTGAGGTACAGTTAAACATGACACGCCGCGTCATCATAGTGAACGTTTGTGCCAAGTGTCTTGGAAATCTTATGATGTATGGTGGAGATGCAGGCCGGACAATGTAATCCTACCAAACAGTCCTCATTTTGACCTTTGACCTCTAAGTGTGACCTCGACATTTGAGATACAGGTCTGGGTCTTTTGCACGACACGCCGCCTCAACATGGTGAACGTTTGTGCCAAGTTCCTGTCAAATCCTATGATGAATGGATAAGATGCGGGCCACACAAGGTTAATGTGGGACTGACAGACAGACAGACAGACAGACATTTGACCTCTTAGTGTGACCTTGACATTTGAGGTAAATGCATGGGTCTTGTGCGCGACACGCCGCCTCATCATCGTGAACATTTGTGCCAATTGTCTTTGAAATCCTATTATGCATGGTTGAAATGTGGGCCGGACTAGGTACAGTTCTATCAAATAGTACTCATTTTGACCTTTGACCACTAAGTGTGACATTGACATTTAATGCACAGGCCTGGTTCTTGAGCATGACACGTCGCCTCATCATGGGCTAACTAAGTTACAAGTCAGATTTTGAGATTTTGAGGTCACGTTATGTAAATGACCGACAACACCGTTTCTATCATTTCAGTACTCCGAAATAATAGTGCAACAAATTATAGATGGAATTACGAATGGAAACATGAGCAAAAGTCAAATAAGTAAAATAATTTCCACTTATTCTAGGTAACTTATTAAAATGACAAGTCTCTGAATGTGTAAATATCATATTTAAGTGTAATAAAGTATAAGGATACCGCACAGTACTCAGATGATTTGCATAGCGCATGTTACATCCACTTTGTTTCAAGGTCAAGATCCGATTAGAGGTCAAAGGTCATATGACTACATTTCGTGTCTGCTCCATAACTTTTGAACCCCTTGAAGTATTTTGAAATAAATCCTCACAAATGTTCACCATACTGAGACGAAGTGCAGAGTGCATGTTACAACCACTTTGTTCAAAGGTCGCACAATGAGGTAAAAGGTCATACGATTATATTTAGTCTCGGCCGGATTACTTTTGCGCTTTATAATTTTGAACCGCTTAAAGAATTTTGAAATTACTCACCACAAACGTTCACCATTCTCAGTGTCACTTATCGTGTCCACTCCGGAAATGTTATTTTTGAACCGCTTCAAGGATTTTGAAATAAATTGCAACAAATGTTCACAGTACTGAGACAATTTGCATGGCGCATGTTACACCACTTTGTTTCAAGGTCAAGATCTGATTAGAGGTCAAAGGTCATATGACTACATTTCGTGTCTGCTCCATAACTTTTGAACCCCTTGAAGGATTTTGAAATAAATCCTCACAAATGTTCACCATACTGATAGAATGTGCAGAGTACATGTTACAACCACTTTGTTTTAAAGTCGCCAAAAAAAAGTAAAAGGTCATATGATTATATTTAGTCTCGGCCTGATTACTTTTGCGCTTTATAATTTTGAACAACTTTAAGTTTTTTGAAATAACCACAAATGACACCATACTGAGACAATGTGTAGAGCGCATGTTACAACCACTTTGGTTCAAATTCAAGGTTTCAGGTTTTCAATCATTGACAAACTGCACTGGCGGATTTTTCCATTCATTGTGATTGTTTCGTTTAGAGCGCAAAACTCCGTTCGTTCCGCTCTTAAAGCGTTCTAACTTCGTTTCAATCACGCTCACGATCCAATCACGTTCCGCTCAGATTATCTATTTCATGAAAATTGACAAATTTACCTTTCACGTTCTGCTCCGTTCCGATTAGTTCCGCTTCGCTCACATACCAATCCGCTCTTAAAGCATTCAGTCGTTCAAATCATTATGACTGCTTTTTTACGTTCCGATCAAATGGATTTTTTTATACGCTCAGTACCGCAATTTTTGATCAAAAGTAGTTTCGTAAACAAATTATCGAGTTAATTGTTGCAACCGTTCAATGAGCGAAGCATTCATGCGATTGGATTATTTCATTCATTATGATTGTTAACGCTTTATTATTTCAATAGTTCTCAAACCGGGAACTAAACACAGTTGCGCTAAATGTAGTCTGGTTCCTTTCATCCTATATATTACGCAGTAATAAGAGGAAGGAACTCCAGAAGACGCTATATCTCGCCGTTATTACGTCACTGTGTTGTGAAAACCTTTATGCCTATGCGTTATACTCAAACAAGCATAACATATACTATGGTTATCTGCTCTTTTCCTTATCTGCTTCATTCGCTGTTCTATGTGATGTAATTGATTGAACCGGAACGAAAAAAGGACGTTTGCTCGTTCGACATTATAAGAATATGGTGTTTTTGCAGTATACTCGTGTTATAAATTTCTAACACCTTTACCTTTCATTTTTTTATACCCATTTAATGGTTTGGGTCTTAATATCTCCACAGGAAACTGTTTCCAATAACAATTTAAATTAACACTGAATCAGGTTATGACCAAATATGTATTGTCTTAATTTTCTCCATTTACGGTTTTATCCCTTTCCCACGAATACCATTGCCGAGCCTCTGCAGCAGACGACTTTTGAAATCATTGTGGAAAAAGGTGAAATTGTTCATAATGAGCTTAATTTTCTCCATTTACGGTCTTAACCATTTCCCAAATACGAGTATACACCATTTCTGAGCCTCTGCAGCAGACGACTTTTGAAATCATTGTGGCGAAAGGTGGAATTGCTCATCATGAGCAATTGTTCCATTTACCACACAAAATTCAAAACTTTTCAATTATCTTACATTCATTTATAGAGATTATCTATGTTTTGTACTTGATGAATTCAACGTCTGTCAGGTTAAACATCATTGAAATCATTGTGGCAAAAGGAGAAATTGCTCATAATGAGCAATCATGATTTGCATTTACCACATTATATTTGAACACTTTTCAGTTATCATACTATCATTTTATAGATTGTTTATATTTTGTACTTGATAATTTCAAATTTGTCTGCTGCAGATTTGTTTTATGTGGGAAGTGGTTAAATCCTTATCCACTATCATGACTTACCGATACAAAACAAAAACAAATTTTCTGAGTGTCTGCATGTTTTGACATAAAATATCATAACAGGGCTTGTGTTCAATACAAATAGTTGATTGTCTTTGGTACAAATTGAAATTTACCATAACCTCTTCTCCATTTATCTTTAGTTTTAGTCTTATATATCACTGTTCATGATCAGTTTAACACTAAATCATCTCATTCACTTAAAACACAGGCCCTGCCAGGTTAAATATCCTACATAATATTTAAATCTTCAAATACCGATATCTGCATATTTTAAAAACTATACAGATTACATTTGTCTAATGTTTGTGGATTTAATATTTGTTTTATTTCTTCATGTGCAACGAAATAATGCGGCTTCTTGATGCTTTGCGTCAAACATGTATTTCATTGAAACTTTATACAACCCTACCCAACTATCACACCTTGGCAAGTAAGATAACTATATTCTGCATTTTATGCAACTTATGGCCCTTTATTAACTTATAAATTCTGGTTAAAGTTTTGTGTACAACTAAAGTAAGAGTCCATATCTCAGTATTTACTACATGCATTGCATTGCAACTTTATACAACCCTACCCAACTATCACACCTATGGACATTATTAAGTTAGATAACTCCTCTATCCTGCATGTTATGCAAGTTATGGCCCTTTTTTTAACTAAAATATTATGGTTAAAGTTTTGCCTGCAACTAAATTAAGAGTTCTATTCTGCACTGCATTTTATGCAAGTTATTGCCCATTTTTTCTTAGAAATTATGTTTAAAGTTGTGCGCGCAGTTACATTAAATGTCCATATCTCAGTATTTACTTAACGCATTGCATTTAAACTAAATTGCAACCCTTCCAAACTATGACACATATGTAGATTATTAAGTTTAATATCCTGTATTTTATGCAAGTTATGGCTCCTTTTGGAGAAATTCTGGTTACAGTTTTGCGTGCAACTACATTAAGATACCGTATCAGTATTTACTTCATGCATTGCATTGAAACGTTATACAGCCGTTTCCAACCATCATACATATGTAAATAATCAAGTAGGATAACTCAGCATATAATGAAAATTATGGCCGTTTTTTTACTTGGAAATTCTGGTTGAAGTTTTACATGGAATTACATTAAGTGTCCGTATCTCAGTAACTACTTGAAGCATTGTATTGAAACTCTATACAACCCGTCTCAATTTCAGAACTATATAACAGCCAAGTAAGATAACTCTATCCTGCATATGATGCAAATGGTTGCCCCTTTTTTACTTAGAATTATGGTTAAAGTTTTGCGTGGAATTACATTAATAGTTCATATTAGTAACTACTTGATGCATCCCACTAAACTATTGTACAACCCATCCCAACATTCACACCTATGAAAACAATCAAGTAAGATAGCTCTTTCCTGCATATAATGACAATTGCCACCTTTTAATAAATGCTGGTTAATGTGTGGCATGAAACTACATTAGAGTTCATATCTCAGCAACTAAAAAGCGGTGCAATAGTCGAGCGCGCTGTCCTCCGTCAGCTCTTGTTAAAATAACAAGTACGTTTACATATCTATATCCTTTTCTATTAAGTAAATTGTTTGTTTATTCGATAAACAAACCTAGATCATCTCATGTACTAATGTTTCTTACCAATGTTTGTTTATCATGTTTGTTACTCATGTATGTTATTAAAGTAGTGTCGTATAACAACAACACAATAGTATTGTAACATGTGATTGTAATGAGATGTTATAGTTGGTAATAATAAGACACATTCAGCCTTTAGATTACTATTGTCACATATGGTTATCATACTGACATGAAGTCATCATGTGCGACACTTTTTACCCTTTGCTGTTACAGGTCTCCATACACTATATTCAATATATTAGTATCTTTTTCCCGAATCCACGTTTTGTTCAGGTGAAGCACATTATTGTTGGACAATTTTCGTATGTTTATAACTATTTGAGTAAAAAGTTGAAAACATTGTGGCAAAAGGAGAAATCGCTCATGATAAGCAATTACCCTTTTTGACACTATTGTTTTAAACGTTGTGTGCTTCAGATCTGTCAAAATGCGTCCACATGTGTGTGTTATGGAAACAAGATAGCAAATTACAAAATTGACGTTACTTCAACTATTTCAAACTTTGTTTTATAAACCATGACATATATATGTAAAAGGGCCTTATCTCAACAAAAGCCAAGGTATAGGCAGGATAATAGTATGTTCATGCTTCCGACGGTTTGTCTTACAATCAACTATTAACATGTAACATATACCTTTAGTCCAATGATCGCCTCGGTGGTGTAGTGGAAGAAATCAGCCTCGGAAATACTTTAAAATGATATTTAGTGACGTTAACTATTTTTGAGTCGCCCCCTAAAAGCATTCAAATTAGATTATTTGGAGACGACCCTGCGATTGAAATATTAAGTTACATGGTTACTAAGCGGGCCGTGCTCAGAAGTGAAGCTAAATAAACAAAGTCAAAGTCTAAAGTCAAAGTCTAAAGGGCACGCATCACATGTGTATGGCGGCTATATATTACCCACCTGTAGGCTTTCACATATGAACTTCCCCTCGGAAGTGTAGACACTACCCCTTATATAATTATCATTGTTTGATAGCCAAGATTAAGGCAAATGAAAAACTTTCATTACTGACTGATTGAATTTGAAGGAAAGATTAAAACAATGGTAGTAATGGCAGCCATAATTCGCGCTCAGGGTTGTGGGATTAGCATTACGACTGAATGGCTGGTGTCGACATAAATGGACCAGTAGTACTGGTAACTTAACCAGGCAATGTTGTGTTATAATTTAAAAATTGCTGTAAGCGGCGTAAAACACCAAACAATCAATGAGCCGAATGAAAGTAGAGAATAATGCTACTCTGCAGCTAGTAAAAATGAATTTGTGAGCCATCAGAAGGAATGAACTACAAGGTTAGTGCATTTCATTTATATTGTCTAAGCATGAATTTCTATGAATATAAACATAGCATATTGAGAATGTCTTAAATGGCATAGAGGCAAAATGCAACATCTATGAAAATGAGAGAGTTATTGAGATTTTGTAGGAAACATTGTGGGAAGACGAAAAATTGCTAAATATAAGCACTTCTCCTTTCCTCTAAAATGCTTTTTTTTTTTAATTATCTACTATATAAGCATGAAAGGTCATAAGCGAAAGACGTCGGGCAAGCAAACTCGGCACATTAACGTAACGTCAATTAACGTTAAAATCCAGACGGATAACGTGAAACGATTGTTGTGTTTTGTTTGACCGTTTTAAAGATATATGAAGACATTTAGTACTGATACGAGTTCAAAAGTCCACGTATTCCCCGTGAGAAAAACAACATACACAGATAAAACAAAACGGCCTACAAATAACATAAAAAGTTGAGCATCTGAAGAACATTAGATGATTGAATAAACATTAACACATAAGAACATCTTTTCTGGCAAAAAAAAGCACGCGAAGTAAATATCAAAAATGTACTTTTGAATGTGACATCTTACACAACGTTTTTATTATATTGTTTATTGGTTATTATGCTGTATTTTTAATACTGTTTATTAATTGATCAAATAATTTGAACTAAAATTATCCTCAAACTTTGAAAGCACAATTGGCGATATGTAAAACTGTACATTCATTTCTAAAGCTGAATTATCACGGACTAACTTTGTCCTCTTGCTAGGTGTATTTTCACGTTGTGTCGGGTTAGCTTGCGCGCCGTCAAAAGGTTAAATGCTTTACAGAGACCTAAGTATGATTAATCAATACATTTAGACTGTACATGGTATGTTTGTTTTAGAGGCATTTTTCTTTAGATATCAACAATGCTGCCTTGCTGTTTTCGAAATTGTCTGCTGCTTCAGTTTTGTTCTATGTTTGAAACTTTTCTTTACCCTAGGCATAAATCACTCTACGGTATATGCGCAAAATAAGTTTGGTATATATTTGTGGTATGGTCATGTCATACTTATCCTGTGGTATGTTTGTGTTTATGTCTCTTTTTTGTGTATTTTTGTTGTCACATGCAATACAAACTATGTACCTTACTGGTATTTTTCATGTGCTCAAATAAGTAGACTCTTATAATCAGACACAATATATTAAAATATTGTTACACAATTTATATTCATTATGTGTTCTTCATAGTATATAGTTTATTCTTACAAGATGTCCATTGAGGTCAGCAGTGCTCTGCATATTTTGCGACATGCGTATAGCTTTCCGGCTTACACACGTTACAAATTATTGCTTTATTGATAATGTACGCTAATTTCAACAGTATTTTAAACAGTTCTGTCAATGTGACCTACCTCTTATTTGTGATTCATTCCTGGGTGACTAACCAGTGTTTGGCTAGACAATTTGTCGCACCCTAGGAAACACCCTCATAACTGCCATGAAACTTCTTCATTGAACAAGTTCCAAAATAATCTGCTTATACATGTTACACATCACATGGTATTAACATATCGAATGTTAACCAGCAGACGTTAATAACGAGCACTGCAATCGGCTCGCTTTAGCTCGTTATTAGATAACATCTTATGTCAAGATTAAGCTATATGTCAGAATTCAATGGTCTATCAAATTCAGTATGGCCTTTTTTCCGGATGTCATTTCATGGGCTATGTTCAGGCCCACACACTACGCTCTGATTGGATATAATTCGAAAATTTAAATATTTTTGTTGATGTATTCGTAAAAGTGTTACTCATCATCTCATCTTGTTAAGACATTTCTTATAAATGATTCGCGTAGATCAATTAAACAAGAACATTTATTGTTTATCTAAGTAGTCCGCAGCGACGAAGCCTTTGTTGTCGAGGAACTGTCTTCAGTCCACTTCGAAATGTTGTGAATGTCATTGTATAACAATAGAAAGCCACAAAGGCTTCGAACTATAGTCCAGTGTCTGAATAAAACGTAATTTCACTTGAAGGACAACATTTTGAGAACTAAATCAAGTGCAATCAGGTTTATTTTATGAAACAAGTGACCGGAAAATCAAGAATGTTCCTTTGTTGCTATGAGAGAACTTCAGAACAGGTGCGTGATAATCTAATGCGGAAAATTCATCATCAACTCCTAGATCAGTCAGTTTGTTCCTTGGTGGTTTGTCTAATATGTATCTCAAATCATAGATGATTTATCTCAAATCATAGATGAATTATCTCAAATCATAGATGATTTATCTCAAATCATAGATGATTTACACAGTTAGGTATACAGTTAAGAACATCTTGAAATTGACAAATTAACCGTTCACGCTCCGCTCCGTTCCGTTCCGTTTCGCTCCGCTCACGTTCCAATCCGCTCTCAAAGCGTTCACTCATTCATAACATTGTGATTGCTTTTTTCCGTTCAGTTCAGATTGAACGCTTTTTTACGATCACTCGGAACGCTTTTTTTCGATCAAAATCCGTTCAACGATTTTATTGGCTTAAATTAATTTCGTTTCGTTTATATTTTTTTTTTACTTAACCCTAAATATCAACAACAAATCGTATTACGAAAATGATCATATTAATAATATCTGTTACATTCTAATTCAATCGGATACTTGAGTGTCTTATAAAACAAAAGTTTAGTATACAAATATGACCGGATATAAACGCTTTCATACACGATCTCAATATAAACGATTTTCGAAAACCCTAATCGATTTCAATATAAACGGTTTTCGACGACCCTAATCGATTCTAATCGATTTCAATGTAAACGCTTTTCGACACCTTTGGAGTTTGAATGCTTCAAAAGTATATTTATCGTGTGAATAGGTCCTCCAAAAGTGTATCACAATACAATTTGTTTATTTACAAAGGGATCTCATACTTTAAATCATAGTGTTACTATATAAAGTTAAGTAAAAAGCGTCCAAACATGTATAGTGTTTAAAAATTCAGTACCCAGGTTGAATGAAATGCGTCGGGAAATGATAAGCTTGAAAATACCTTGTTCCTATGAAAAATATCCATATGATAATATCCGTTTCCATTTGTAATTGTAAATTTTAATTATTTCACAAGGGTTTTCTAAAATTACCATTATGCACCATATACAGATTGAGTCGCGACACATAAAAATAGGCAATCAGTTTTGTTCCAAATCTTATAACAGCTGGTATCAATTTATTTAATTGTAATGCCGGCGTTTGATCATAACTGTTCTCAAAAGACTTCGATACTTGTTATGAGACGATTTACGAACAGTGATGATCCTAATCAGTCTTAACAGAAGAGCATATTGATCTGAATATTCCCAACTATCGGAAGGCGGGTTTTCATTTGACACGGTATTATTATGTGTAAACCACGTGCAACCCAGATCAAATGGAAAATTACTGACGCATGCAGTAAACATTACCTTGACAACAGGGCTTCATTTCTCCCTTTCTTCATATTAAATAAATCTGGAGCAGATGACATTTAAAACGAGAAAAATTGCTCACAATGTTATGATCCCATGCAAACACAATGAAGCAACCCTGTATAAATCTATTCTTCTGCTGTAGAAATTGTCTATACGTGAGAAAGGGTTAAATAGTTTGAATTTTTTGTCAAGATGTTTTTAATTTCGTCCGCATAATTGTTGAAAGAGGAAAGGGTTTACTCACACGTGCAAAGTCGGTTCTTTGTTTGAACGATCACATTTCCGGTGTATACCAGTTTTGACAATCAAGTAAGCTACTGGGAAATACCTCTTTCACAGATGTAGATTCATATTGACGCAACTAAAGCTGACGAGTAAACATTGCAGCAAAAGGAGAAAGCCTAAATGCATTAAATGTAATAGATAACTTTTGCCACAATGATTTGAATTAATTCAGTAATTATACTTTCCTTTTTTATAGATTTTCTTTATTTTTGTCTCGACATTTTCACAATCGTTTGCTGTGATTTGTTGTAATGGGGAAAGGGATGAACAGCTGACATAAGTGGTTATTGTTTTCATCTACACAATACCGGCGGGTCTTTGATTGATTGATCTAGTAAATCAGAAGGGCAATAAAATGGGTCATTTACGGGTGCAGTTATGACACTTCCGGGTGCAGTTATGACACTTCCGCAAAACTGAAGCTGTATTTTTTTTTTTGGCTTTACCCCGTCTGACATTCAATCAGATATTTCTGATCTGGAAGTTGTTTCCGATGATTGCTCTTCTTCCGACAACAATCTTTTCTCTATAGGAGCTTGGAATAATGAGTTTCAACAACCAAGGGTAAGTAAACAAAGAACTAAATCGTCCTTGAGAATACGGGAAAATACGCAAACATGTGTTTACATTCGACTTTTTTTGGGTTAACAATTTTCTATTGCCGATCTATTTCTTCAAAAAGGAAATAGTTAGAAATGAAAACGTAAGGTCATTAGACATTCAAAATATTTATATGGGATGTTTTAACATTTATTCTCGTGAAATCGACTTTGAATCATGACAGGAAGATGGGTGATTTCTCCATTAAGTTTTACTAATTTTACTCCTGTATGTCACAGAGTTGACTTTTGAAAACTTCGTAGAAATTAAGACATATTTCCTTTACGGAGTATCTGGTTTTAAAAAATTAAACTTGAAATTGCTGTTGTTATATTCTGGAGTAATTTCACTTGTTTTTTCCCCGCAATAACAATATTTGAAAAGGTAGACATGAGCAAAATACATTCATCATTTTCAAGAAAAAATAAAAAATAAAATTGCCCTGCTTTCGTCTCCTGTTTTGCTTCAGTTCTTTTCATGCTGAAATAGTGTATTTTACACCAATGTAAAGGTAATTTAATTTCCCACAATGTTTATACTGACATATAAAAGGTAGTTACAATATTTTATACAGATAGTTGGGTTTAATTAGGACAGGTGTCAAATTCTTATGATTTTCCCAATACCCTGTATGGAAATAGTGTACAGGCTTTTATCAGTAGTTTATTGACTATTGGTTTATCAAATAGATGCCTATATATGGAGATAATATAGGTAAATGAGCAGTTGGGCTATCCAGTAAAGGGTTAATAAAATAATTTCGTAAAATAATTATCGGATAGTTGTTGCAACCGTTCAACGAGCGAATGATTGGATTTTTGCAATCATTATGATTGTTTCGTTCAGAGCGCAAAATTCCGTTCCGCTCATAAAGCGTTCCAACTTTGTTCCAATCACGCTCACGATCCAATCACGTTCCGCTCAGATTGTCAATTTCATGATGTTCTTAACTGTAACACAAATATAAAGTATTCCAGTTATATCTTTATTACAGCACAAATACATGACCCTGGGTAATTAAGACAAGGAAACGGCACTCTGACATGGCTGTCATGAGGTTGAATTGAACCTGTCACCATGCCTCACTTTCTGTGAATAATTTGATCACTTTCTTTGAATAGTAGTCTATATCACAGATTAATTTATTAAGGATGATAATTATGCTGAGTGCCTTCCTGATATGTCACACAAATGTATTTTATCTGCCATAGATAATGTCATTGTGCAATTTCTAAACTGTAATTGTCAGTGATCTGACTTTGAATAAAACAAATAAAGAAGCTAAATGGGCAACAGTTGACTAAAAAGCGGCCTCTGGTGATTGGATCCCCAAAATATAACCGCGGCAAGTGTGACAAATGATCTTTATTATAAAGACTGAAGTAATGAAATATTATCCTTATATCATAAAGCTTAAGCTAAAATTCGTTTAACCCTTTCCCAAAAACTGAAGCAGTTTGATGCATTTGAGGCATACAACTGTAAACAAATAAAACTCTATTTGATTATTATACTTTTATTTATAAAGATTTCCTCTACCTTTGTCTAGATATTTTTAATGTTGTCTGCTGAAGAAATATTTCATGTGAGAAAGTTTTCACAAAGCTTTTGCAGTGTATTTCTGTTGTAAATAGCTAAAAGTAAGCACAATTATGACTTGTTTTCCTTTCCCATTTTCATTTCTTTGGATCGGTATTCTTTTCAGTTTTAATAATTTATTACATGTACCTTTTTACTTGTGTATTGTCATTTACTAGGATTTTTATTTCAGTTATAGAAATAATCCACATGTTTCGAAATAAACAAGAGAGTGAATATTTGCTTCTGTATTGAATATGGGTTCTCCTTTCTTGTTAATTTAAGCCCCTGTCTCAATTTTACTCTGTATGCAAATATATTTACCTTGCTTGTTTGTATAGTGTTCTAACCTGCTCAACAAATTTTCAGGGAAAGTTATTTCTACCATTTTTAAATCTTTAGAGTAAATAAAGTTTATATAGTTGCATATGGTGGCACTAGTTTAGATCCAGACTAGCCTGTGCATATGTATGAGCAGATCTAACACAGCTTTAAAAAAGCAGAAAGTGATTAGATTTAATTTACAGTCCTTACATCTTAGAAATTTGAATAAATCTGGATAATTTCACTCAAAACTTGAACAGTATTTCGGCTGATGTATTTACACTTCGAGAGTTCAATTCATTTACGCTTTGTCATCTGCATCCTAATAACATCAGTTCCAAGTAAAGAGACTCCATATGAAGGGGATGAAACTGCTTCCTTTGTATTGACAGTAACATAGATGTTTCAAAGTAATTCTTCAATTTTTCAAAATATATAAATTTATCGAGAGGCTAAACATCATATCAGGTAAACCGCTATTCTATATGTTTTAACCCTTTGCCACATATATACATTTTCTTACGACTGCAGCAGCTTTTGAAAACATTGTGAATAAAACAGAAATTGTGCTAAACGAGCAATTTCTACTTTAGCCAAAGAAAAAAGTCATTTGTTTTTTTAGGAATTAAACCTTCTGCTGCAGATTTGTTGTACATGGGAAAGGAATAAGATCTAATTTATAGTTATTTTGTCTATCACAATTTAATTTGAGACTTAAAATTCTTAAATGTACATGTAATTAATATATTTCAATTCATTATATGCAATTTGTTTAGCTGACATGATCACAAAGTGCTCCATGTGATCTGTTGTGATCACATCCGTCTGTTGTGCATAGACACAACATGCCTTGTGAACACTCTACAGGCATTATTTGGCATCCAATTTTCATTAATGTTTATCAGAACATCCATCTCTATCAGACCTTTCCCAAGTTAAAAACTGGATCATGTGAGGTCAAAAACTAGTTCACAATGTGAAATTGAAGGGTAATCTTGTGAACACTCTGGGGGCTGCATTTTTAATATTAGCATATTGAAACTTTATTAGAATAATTGTCTTGATGATATCTAGGCTAAGTTCTAAAATAGGTAATGTGTGGTCAAGAACTAGGTCGCTATGCCAAATGAAAGAAAAATCTTGTTAACTTCTTTGCTTCAGCAGTTTGAAACTTTGTCAGAATCTTTTTTTTAATGATGTCTAGGCCAAGATTTATTATGGGTCATATCGGGTCAAAAACTAGGTCACTTTGCCCATTTCATGGAAAATATTGTGAAGACTGCGGAAGCCGCATTTATAATTTCAGCATGCTGGAACTTGTTCAGAATAGATGTTCATGATTTATAATGTAAGTTCCTTTGAAGGTCATGTCCTGTCAAAAACTAGGTCACTAGGCTAAATTTGAAAAATTCTTGTTTATGTTGAACAGTATTATGTAATATCTCGTTCTGTTCTGTTTTGTGCTCGTTTTGAGGCTGTGTCTTTTCCATATTAATTAATTTAATTGTTTTCATTTATGTACACACTAAATTAAACAAGAAAAACGGGGAACGTATGAAACCAGTTGGTTACTTGGGACATACATCGCTCAAAAAAGTATCATAAATATGTTCGTTTTGCAGAAACAACTAAATACTGTACATGTATATGCAACCCGTACCTTCATAGCCCTGGTAAAAATATCATAGTTTTACAAACTAATGCATATTTAGACAACTAGTGATCCCTACGGAAATGAAAGGTTCGTTCTCATTCAGAACTGTGGTTTCTGAATAGGATACGTTTATCCTTGCTCTTGAACTAAAAATAAACAACAACCCTGGCGGGCATGGCTTGCTATACGAGTGGATCATCCAAGATGTTTTTCTGGCATTTTTACCAAATCAGGAAGATTTCCTTGTGCTTTCTACTCTGTTATTTAATGATCATATAGGTTAATGTTATATACAAATTGCATGGCTTCCAGTGTGACAGTATATTTTGTCAACATGAGGAAAATATGGTTACTCGAGGCGAAGCCAAGGTTAACAGAATTTACCAGAAAGTTGACAATATGTACTGTCACACTGGAAGCCATGCACTATTTATTTTATTTTACCGAACAAAATTACAAGTTTATTCAATTTATTCTGTACCTTTATAGGGGAGGTGAACATGGGTAGATATACAACAATATAACACCACATATGAAAAATACCGGTTAACAGTATACTGTCACATGGCACGACCGTCTAAACGGTGACGTTATGGTTTTAAATGACGTCATGCATGTGCATGACCAACATTTTAGACGCGCGTGCCAGTCAAAATCGTACTGTTAACATGAGACAAAAAGAAATTCCCGATAATGAGTATATGAGAAGTTAACATTAGAAAGGTATAATAATAGCCATTATCTCGACAAGTCATGCCTTCTAAAAGAAAACAGGCGCCAACAAAGTTAATTCAATTTAAGATGACAAATGTCGTGGAAGAGGGAAACATGTGTGTGAAGCGACTGAAAATAAATATGTTCTTTCTCATTTACTTAACAACTTTACAGTTTTTGAATATCAAAATAATTTGGCAAGCGTATTAAACGTTGAGACATCTGGCAAATGAATTCTTTAGGAAAAAACGTAGACAGAGAAATTGAAAATTGAAGTTTAGACATTTTTTTGTCTAGTCAACACTTGCTGAAATGATGAAAGACATATTCAAATGCATGATGGAAACGGTAAACGTCTTTGTGACTAGCAGTTCTCCAAAGGAAGTATGCAGACCCAAAGCGCAGTTATCCTAATACTTAACATGAACTGTGACTCTTGCAAATGCATGCATATGTCCAAGTCAAACGTGACCGCAGCATTTTTCAAATGTTATGAAAACAATTTCAAGATCAAACCCAGATCAACGTAGCTCGTTGAGTACGACTAGACAGGGAGGTTTGCTGTCTACGAGTATGTATCTATTATACCTTAGACAGCTAGTAACGACATAACACAACTATGACCTAGATAGTAATACCATGGCATCACGTGCTATATTTATGGTTCTCGAGGTATATTCAGCAGTGAAATAATTTAAGATAAATTAACAAGAGGTCGAAGATGTTCCTAAATCGATCACCGGAGGGTAGTATTGAAGCAAATTTCTAATAGTAGGGAAACTTTGATCAAGGGTAGGAATGAACTGAAAATTAAACAGCTGAGAAATAAACGACATTTGTAATAAAGCATAACATCTTTTAACCCACCACAGGAACACTCATGCGAAGTTTGGTAGATATATGTCTGTTGGTTTAGGAGGAGATGTCGTTTGAATATACATGTAATGTTCACTTTACCTCTCTTCCGATACCGTCTTGCAGCTATCTTTTTCAAACAATCAATATAGCTTCAACATATTATTTATATTGTTACTGAAGGAGCGTTTCTGCTAAACCATCTTGAAAGGTGCAACAAACTATTTACGAATTGAATTTGAAACATTTTTCATTTTACGACTGTTATGATGCCATCTGGTGGGCATCAATTGTAACCAATCGATATGGCTTTGGCAATTTTTATAGGAGGCCGCGCAAGGACCCTTTCTAGCATATTATCTTGGAATCAGACAAGATGATTCAGAGCAGAAGACTTTTAAAGTAATTGAAATGTTCTCCCTTTCTGATGCCACAGCAACCAATTTCTGTATATAATTTATTTATTTAAACAATTTTGAAAGAGGACCCTCAAAGTAAGATTCCTATTACGTTTGATTGAAATTGGTCTATTTGATAAGGAGGAGAGGTCTTTTGAAGCAATAATAATGTTTACCCTTTATCTAAAACCACCTGTATGCTATGTTTTTCAACCAATCACTTTTGATTGGACGAATATGTAGAGGGTCACTGAAGAGCACATTCCTAAAAATGGATTTTTTAAAAATGTCATTGTGCCCCTTTTCTGATGCCGCCTGGCTGCCATGTTTTTCGACCAATCAATATGGCTTGAATACTGTTTGTAGAGAGTCACCAAAGTAATATTTCTGTTAAATTATATTGGAATCCTACACATGGTTTCAGAGAAAAAAAATCTAAATAATTTCGATTTGTCTCTCTTTTTGATGCCGCAGCAACCGATTAAAAATTTTGAATAATTTTAAAAGAGCTCCACCAAAGGATCATTCCTGTTAATTTTGCTTGAAATTGTTTCAGTGGTTTGAAATGGTTCCAGTGGTTTAGAGGGAGATGTTGCATAAAAGCTAAAGTATAACGACAGGCTGACGATATGACTTAGTAGGTCAGTACAGAAATGTCATTATTTAAACAATCTTTGTAGAAGACCATAAGACAATGCTACACACCAAATGCCTCTCAGTTTCAAAGTTTAAACAAATACATCCTTCGATTGCCACGCCAACAAGATATCTGTATGGTATTATTTCTTTGCACAATTTTGAAAGGACACCATCAAGGGAAGATCTCGTAGCGAACCGTTGTTAATCCGCAGTGCATACGCTGTGAAACGTGTCATTCCGTACAAAACTGTACCGAATTGTAGCAATCCGTATCACTCCTCGTTGTCAACTAGCCCATTTTCTGCATTATCCTTGGTTGTTCCGTCAAAACCCGTAGTCAAACCTTGATGCATCCGTAGCGGTCCACGGATATAGTCTTTCTCGGGGTCATCCGTGAGTTTCCATCCGTAGTGGATCCTGCAAGACGATCCGTGAATGTGTGAACGGGGCGTAACAAGACATAACACACGAATTGAAATATAATAACTCATTCTCGAATGCGGACATGATGTCAAATATATCCGATATTAGAATTGGATGAAATGACAGATTCTGTGTAGGCATTTACAGACGAAAACGCGCCTGTTAAGAAAGAAAATAGTGACAGTAGGCATGGATGTGATTCTTCGCCACACAATGGATAAAATAGATGGTCATTTGCGATGTACCAATTTACGCGTTTATGGAGTAAATGATTAAATAAGTGTAATCTGGAACGACATTGTGTAAAGGTAATTAAGTTCACGTAAAAGGCAATTGCACAGGTGTGTGGAAACAGATATAATATCCTTGAAAACGAACTCTTCCGCTCTGAATAATGGATGAAATGACGGAGTCACTACATGAATGTACAGATGAAAATGCAAAGTTTTAAAAATTATTAGTGACATGAGGCTGGAATTGCGGAACTTGATTAATAAGATCTATAATTTAGAAAGTCATCTCTGGCGTACAAATTTGTTAAGGAAGCGTAATATAAATGTAAGTTGTAACTATATGAGTATAATTCTTACTGATCATGAATGAATCGTTTACTAAGGATATAGATATTCAATGGGCCCGTCGTCTAAAAAGGCAATGACAAAGGTGTATGTCCCATAATAGTGCATTCTTCAGAGTTTAATTAAGATCCGTACATTTGTGTTTAACAAGACTAGTGGATGTCTAGACATGCAATCGAACGAACCACTTCAATAGGATTTAACACAATCCACATCCATATGTTTGTTTATTACTGGCAAGTGTGGTGCCCGTACAGATATATGTGAAGATTGTACTCCAAAATATATGATAGTGTCAGTAGTATTCACAGTGTTGATGTTGATTATATTTCAGATGCGTTGGAATATCTGCTTAATGATAAATACAACAGCAGAAACAATACATTTGGGAAGTGTGTTGTTTAAGTATGTTGTACATGTATCCACGGTAGACAAACATCAAATGGTCGTCTGTTTGATGAGTATTCTGGTTACGTTACATTTACTGCAAACCATGGACGAAGTGTTGTATCTGCTTAATAACAAATGTAACAGCATTCTTAATATATTTGGGAAGTCTGTCGTTGACGAATGCTGTATCCATATTAGACATATATCAAATCGTCGGCTGTTTGGTGAATATTCTGGTTACGTTAAATGTACTTCAAACAATGGAAGAAGTGTAGAAGACTTTCATCTTCTGAAGTGTTTCCCTTTGTCAATTATTTTGACGTGGCTGTTTGCGATATTCCGAATCACTTTCCTTTACATTAAACACTTGCTGTATCTATGCAAAGTATAGTTGTATTTGGATCTGTGGCCTCTATTTACAAATAATGAATACTTGTATTGCATTGGATAGTAGACCTTGTTCTCTTACGACACTTCACCCTTTACCATGTCGTCCCTTATATTCGAGGAAAGGGTTGATATGGTATACTGGTACTGCGAAACATGGACAGCTGCGACAAACCCTACATATAACATAATTGCTCTCAGTCTGAAAAGCAGTGAATCCTGCGTAGGTAGAATGTAGAATACATAGTTCAACCAAAATATAAATCAATTGATAATTTAGTCATAACACATGTATCGAATTGTCGATATATATATATATATATGTTGGTTTAATTAAAAGAATATTTGAAATATATTCTTAAAACAATTATTTATAGTTCATTTTGATTGAAGTGATTTAACTATACTTATAAGAGTTTAGTGTTGTATGGAAGACTGAAAAGGAGCAGAAATTGACAACTAAAGATATTAAAACAGAAAAAGGGTCTAATAACCTTGAGTTGTTATTATCAGGAGATATTCATAATACACACGTATCGTGCCGTGTCTGTTGACATGGTTGTTGTATATGTGTATATTGAGGTTAAAGACGAGTCAGACTAAACAGTTCTGTCTTTCCCTTTGTTATTGTCCGATTGTTTGTAGTTATTCATAAGACCAAGTTATAGATATGTCGAAAACCAAACAAAAACATCAACTAGAGTTGAATGCATAATCGCGTTAGTTTATAAACAAATCATGACATATATACACTCGATATTTGTTACTGATAAGACCTAAAAATAGAAAGAAAACCAGAACCTGAACAAGATTGTTCACAGATCTTAGCCTCCCATACTTATAAGTGAATGCACAGATATTTGAAGTGTTTTACTTCTCAGTTACAGTAACTGAAGGAGTAACAGTTTTCTTAAAGGTGGGATTCTAAAAGGTATGCACATTTGTTTATAAACTCACTTTTGCAATGACAGTTATTGTGATTTCTCATTGTTCGTCGACCGTATATTAACATATTTGTAGAATTTGAATTACACTCAAGGGCATAGGGCGAGGCTGTTTTGCCTTATATATCTGAATTTAAAACTTTAACAATCTTCTCATTCCAAAGTATCTGACCTCTTTTTTTTCTTTTTTTTTCATTTTTCGTAAGAATGTTCAAATTGTGACTCTCTCTATCAGATATATTCACTCCATCTTGCTATTTGGACAAACATCGCGCCAAGGGTCGGGGCTGTTTTGCCTTGCTTATATGGCTCAAGTAAAACAAATATTTTCCTCCGAAATGATTAGACCGATTTTTTGATAAGTTTCGAAAAATGTTCCTTGCTTCCATCAGGTTCCGTCAGGCCATGTCGATTGGTCTTGATATATGGATGCCGGGTAGGGGAGCGTTTGGGGTTGTTTTGCATTACGTTATTGGAGTGAAAACTTAAGCAAAATATTTTTTTGTAGAAATTTTATGAAAATCCTTTAAACCAAATGAGTTGGTTGGTCAAAAATATGGTCGCCAGATGTGGTGCCAGGGATGGGCCTGTTAACTTCATATGGCTTTAGAGATAATTAAAAAAAAAATCCCCCGAAATTTTCATACCGATTTTCAAATAATAGTGTAGCACTGTTCCTCTATTTGATCCATTCAAGGCATACTGATTGGTCAAAGGACATTGCACAGAGAGGCCGGGGCTGCTTTACCCTTGAAGCCCAGATTGTAAGATTTAGACAACTATCTGATGAGAAAATATATGACTGTTTTGAAAGACTAACCGGTATATGAACATTTCTTTGCTGACCTTCTATCAGTGTCATCAAAACATATTAATTTGAGAAAAGACAGACACCTAAGGTTGGGTCATTTCGCCTTGTCTTATTGAAGCTACACTGATCCTCCTGGACCTCTTGTAAATTGTATCAGACTATCTGACAGCGAAGTGAGTTACTTTGATTGACTCTGTGGTTGGCATGACAACTCATATTGCAAACCTGAGCGATCATCATCATGGTCCACTTTTTTAATCTGAAGCTCGTCAGTTTGTAATCTATGAAATGTCTTTTTCGTCAATCACCTATTTTCAATATACTTATTTTTCCTTACAATGCCTCTAGTTTTGTATGTCTTTTAATCTAGAAATATTTTTTAAAATAAAGGCTTTGGATTCATTTGAAACTCAAAGGAAATAGACATTATTGAATTTATATCCAAAATGTGTTTTTAAAGGTATTACAATCCTTCTAATTATGACACTTACGTATTAAATGCGATATTATATACTCTAGCTGACCCTAAACTCGACATTTGTCATGCCCTGTTCAACGGTTACGTTGTCAAGTTTCTTAGCGTTCTAGTCGGCAGAACTAAGGTGTTCTCTATCCCGTTTTAAATCATTAACACTTTTTTACAAAATAACCAAAGTAATGATCACAACATATTGAGTTACACTTTTGATTAGTATTCCAATAAAACATTCCATTTGTTTGTATTTTCGTCATTATTGTTAACTACATGTCATGGCTAAATATTAATCTCTACATATCGAGTTTGGGATAACAAATTGTTTTTCCGAGGTAATCGTCAAACAGTGGTATTGGTTCATGCAACTTTGAACTTTCAATATGCATGCCATATCAAAAAAGTATTATAGCCGACGGTCTACACACATCAATTTCTTCCACAAAATTGACACTGAAGTCAGGTCATAGATAAATCCACTACCGTTATTAATAAATTAATTTTACCTCAAAATTTACTTAACATATACTCGAGTTTAAGGTTTCAATGATATAAAGTCTTGTCAATACAAACCAGTCTTAGATGTGCTCGTTTTGCATATGAAAAAGATATATTGAGGATAATACACATCGTAGTTTGATGAAAACTATTTAGAAGTTTATAAAACATTTTTCGGGTTAATTAAATTTGGTTAATGTAAAACAATCAGTGGTTTGTCGCACCTTCCATGGAGCTTATTTGGGCTTTCTGTATAATTTCTAAATAGATCAATTGACATTCAAACATACCGTGTTTTCTTTTTAAAGATATACAGTATATATAATAAAGTATAAACATGAACGGATGAAAAACCCTTTGCTAAATATAAGACCTTAAAAACCGGTCAATATGCTGTATCTAGGTACAACAATAACTAGTTATGGTAGGGTTACTCGTTTTTGTTTATGGCTTAATGTAATTTACTTATTTAGTTCATGCAATATATGCATGAGTCCTACAAAAAAAAAAAAAGTATACTACATATTTCCCTATGAAAAAGCATCAGCAGGAGTTATTTGTGAATATTCAGGAGACTGCATTGAAGATTTAGGCCGTTGGCTATCGACATATTTGAAAGCATATATGTTAAATTAGATAACTAAAACGTCAAACTGAGTATATAATATAAATCAAATGTAGCTTAGAATCCGATTTTCATTACTTGGACAGCTTAAGACAATACAATTTATCTTATATTTTAGAGACCAGTCTTGTCTTGATAGTGGGATCAAACCTTTGGGATAGTCACATTGCACACAGGAAGAAGGTATATTATTAGCTACGATAGTCGGGAACGAAAGGGTTATGGACATGTACAGAAAACGCGATTGCAGCAAAAAAAAAATCCAGTCATGCCACTTAAAGGTCCTCCAATGTTTTTCGAATGTCATGCATTTTCATTCGCTTCTTGTAACTAACATAAATTTGTATCAGATTTCGCCAACATGGCAGGTAAGTGTAAACTTACTTAACGTCAAACAAAAAATGCGATAGGCATAACCCTTTTTTATTTAACGCCGATCATAAAGTTTTATATTATATCAAGAACTTCAAGTTAACTTTATTTTCATACGAACTTTCAAGGAAATAGTGAGAAACATCCTAAGGGATACATTAATTTCAGAAACAGACATGGACTACAAAAGGGAGACACATCCTGCCGAATACATTGCATGTTCCACAAGTACATCTGACCTTCATAACAATACACGACAGACGTATCAGAAATCCATTATTTTTTGCATTATGACATGTCTTATGGTTATATGTGCAATCAATATGGCAGGTTTGGTAATTCTTGTTATTAAACAAAAAGATGAAACAGCGAACCAATCTAACCAAACCTGTCTGAAGTGCGAAACGTTAACCACGATGGTTGATAGATGGGCATGGAAGGATGTATCCGAAGACAAACATACAGATAAGTGCTGTTTCAACAGCGAAACTGGTCTTGCTACAACGCTTAAATACGTAAATAGCTCTTTTTTACTGTTATAGTAGACAAAATGTCGACCTTAATGCAATTACATTTCAAATCGATGTTCTTTAGACATGTTGTAATCGTTTCAATTGTAGGGTTGCCGGTACAGGTCATTAACCCAGGAAACACCGTGATAAATCAATTACACTGTTATAAACGGTATCATACACAATGCAAACAAACGACGGTCTAGCAGATATTTCCTAAATATATGTCTGTTTGTAGCTCTGACGGCCATCTCGTGCCATCTATTTGATCATGTCTTATCGTTTTTTGTTGGTAGAGGAAATTGCATTAATTCGTTTCAAATGTGTTCAGTGATTCTGAAATGTGTCCATTGGTTTAGGAGGATAAGTTGTTGAAGCACAATGTGAACGGCAATCGACTACGCGCCTGCAGGTGAGATATCATAATTGTTTTGATTATATTGATGTTGATTCATTACTTAGTTTGATGATGCCACATTTAGATACCAATACATTATGAAGCGTCACCTCTGAACGCTTACGTTCTACCCATGATGGGTGAAGCATGAAGTGTGAAGAACTCGTAAGAACTGTTTCTTACAAGTATGAAGTCTCAAATCCTACTGTGACATTTTGAGTTTGAATAAGGAACAAGAAAGACACCACCGTGCTTTCGGACTTTCATAATAATATAGTTCTATTCTATTACAGTATTTTGAAAAGCGTATTTCCAGCAGTATTTCCAGCAGTTTATCCGGTGAGTATCTTTGATAAGTTTATTAACGTCTCTTGTTTTGATTTTAGAAGTAAGGCTTCGTGTAAATTCAATCTGATTGAAATCCTACGGTTTCTTATAATTCTATATTACTTTTGGACGCATAGAGCGAATTTACTTGTACACTTCCATAGTCACGGCTATTTTGTCATTCAATGCGGCTCTTGTCGTTTCAACCTTCAAAATGTCTTTTGCTACAGAAACCGAACGGCTGCAGGAAAATGTTGATCAACTAAACACTCTGGTTTGGAACCATCTGCTGAGTAACAGAACTAACACCACCTCTATACCCCCGTATACACACCCGGATCTGTCAACGCTGATGCAGTTGATTAATAACGTATTCCACAGAAAACGTTCTGTTCTGCACCTAACAAGCTTGAATACAGTTATTGCTGAAGGTAATAATGTTTGTATTACCCGATCGATATTTTCTTTCTTTTTTTCTCATTTGTTTGGAGGTGGGGGCTAGGTAACGTTTAACTTAGTCTTCATCCCAGGGTAAACACACACATGGGAAATGTGCCCTGCCGAAGGGCCTTCAACCATAACCGCCATAACGATATTTTCAATTTTTTCAGTTTTTATATCATAACAGTTTCTTGTGGTGTTAATGGTCTCCCTGTAGCTTCTTATATTCATCGATATCTAAATAACGTGTCATGATATATCCCTAGCTTTGCTTACATTTCAGACGCTCTCATAGCTAGCTATATTGCTCTCGTCCAATTTCCTGACTGGCTCCATTGCAGTTTGGTCTTGCTATCCATGCTATCCAGCTGTATCTGTTGTTTAAGTCACGACTGCTGATTGATACATAGCATCAAATAGGTTTCTGCGCATCATACCATGAAATACAGAAGTAGGATAAGTGTGCTGCTGTTACGCAAACGTATAGCATACCTTGTCCTACAGGCAGTAGGTGTCTGCAATTCATGGCCGACAATGTGGACCATAATATACACACTATAAATGATCTGAATACCTTCCATGGTATGGTCATGATGGTGACCATAACACCAGGGATGAAACTGAACAGGACAGTTCCTAGAATCAATGTGACATCACCTGACATTGCAGCTATTGGGAAAATTAAGATAATGTTCAAGGACGCTATACATAGTATACCAACCAAATTGGCATCACTGCCAGAGGCAATTGTTGCTGACAAGAGTTACTTATTTGATCTGATTTAGAAATTGTCTTGGTTATTTCGGCCAAGGATACCGCAGTGGAATAGAATGATGCAAATGGTTCATACTGGACCACACCCTGAAGTCTCACCCACTATGTTCTTGCCAATGACAGACATGGATCCAACTAATGAATCATGTATCTATTCCACATTGTCCTTTGTCACAGATTTGGCATCGACCTACACTGTACATCTCATTATTACATTTGATCAGCCCTTGTGATACAAAGCACAAATGGTCATAGATACACAGCCTACAAGCAGTCCGATGTCGCGTATTGTTTGTCGTCTCGGTGGACTGCATATTCAGATGAGTTTTATTGGTACCATATGGACAATTATGACTGACTCGGGTATAAATGAGTTATTAAAGACTATGTACGCAGAACATGTAGTTCCACACATGCTCAGTGGAAAGGCAACCAGTTGAGCCATAAGAGGGCATTTACTAGCGACTATTATGTTCACTGATAGCAATAAAGTTTTCCTGATTTATATTCCTGATAATCTGAGTGAAAATGAGGAAAATGCAACAGCTTGTGAAAATGAAAATCTACCTTGCGATGAACTAGGTGATAATGCTGGTGAAGATTATGGTAGCACATTTGATATAGTTAATACTGAAGACATGGCCAAAGGTTGCAGTGAGATTGGTTCAATGATACACAGCCCAGCCTTAAATAACGAAAATAGCGCTTCCAGTGAAAACCCAGATATAGCTGGCATTATATCAGACACAAATGGTGGAAATGATAGGGTTGATATCAACCAACAGCTACAAGCAGCAACACAAAGATGTTGATAGCATGTTAGCTGCAAAAGTAGACTTGAACTATGTAGTAAATTCACCAAGAGTTAGGCAAGTTGAAGTGACAATGCATCATGCAGTAATAAACATGAAGGGAAGTAAAACTGCCAAGTTATGGTTTGAATATATCGAATTGCTAGATATTTTGAAAATATTTATGAAAGGCGAGCGTTCTGGTGACTGGTTGCTTCACTTACAATCCTTATTATAAATGCTTCCATTCTTTGCAGCGACTGGCAACAATGCTTATGCGAAATATGCTTACATTTACCTGACAGATATTGGGCTGGGTTATCTACGAAACTGATCATAGAACAGATGCTGATGTGCAGTGTTAAAACAGTCGGGGGCTTGATAAGAGGAAGTGGGATGGACGAGGTTCAGAGGGCACAGTGGATTTTGTCCCGACCAGCATCTTTAGAAATCAATTATAAAATGCATGAACGAACAAGTCAGAAATTAGAGTCAATCGAACAACACAAAGAAAGCGGCGAATCAAGGAAGATAAGAGACAATGATGATATTCAAAAAATGTTTGCATTTCTTGCGAATAGAAACCCATTTATGGCAGAAGAATCGTTGAGAAGTATTGCTGGTGGTGTAGTAGCAGGGGAGAGAGTGAATGTGGACAAAGCCCATGAAGTTGGTTTGACAATTGTTAGAGATATGGAAGGGAAGAAAGTAGAATATTTCAAGTTTAGCAAGAAAGCTCAGGTTAACACTATGAACGACAGTGCCAGTGTACATGTGGGTTGCGATGAGCTGCAGATCAATCTGTAGCTTCTTTTCAAAAGATTAATAGTGGCTGCCCAAGGAGCTGTGCCTGTAGATGACTTGCAGAATTTCTTCGCGTATGAGCTGTGCACCTACCCGCCAGCACTGTTTGAATGTGCACAACTACTACGACAAGCCAATGAATCAGTACTAGCACAGGACATAACCAATTCAATACTGAACGATGATAGTACATTTTGCCCATTTGAAACAAAATGAATTTGTATTTGACGGAGCTCATGCGAAAGCTCAATTGGCCAAGAGGCAGAACCTACAATGAGTTGTGTGCAGTGTATGCGAAGTATGTAACAGATAACTACCCAAGCAGCCATGTTGTGTTTGACGGCTACAAAGCTGGACCATCAACAAAGGACAACACACACAAAAGACCAACTGGGGGACGCGTTGGTGCAGAGGTCAGAGTACAGCAAGACTTACTTGTGAACCGTAGAAACAGAACTTCCTTCTGAATGTCGCAAATAAGAAGAACTTTATAGACATGCTGGAAGTGAAACTGAAGGATGCAGGAGTAGATGTCACAAAAGCGGAGGCTGATGCAGATTTAGACATAGTCATGACAGCTTTGAACTATCCCAAGTCAATAAACACTGTTGTTGTTGGTGAAGACACTGATTTGTTAGTGTTACTGTGCCATTACGTTGAAGATCATGGTTTCACAGTACATCTCAATATTGAAGGTAAAAAAAAGAAGTCAACAAACATTAACGACGTTAAAGAGCACCTAGGTTATGATGTGTGTAGACATATTCTGTTCATATATGCGATACTTGGGTGTGATGCTGTATCTAAGCCAAGTGGAGTAGGCAAAACAGCTGCATTGAAGTTGTTTAACAAGGCTATGAAATTCCAAGAATGTGCTCAACAATTTATCTGAGGGTGAGGATGTTCATCGAACATATAACACTTAACTGTTCATCAATTGATCCGAAAACATTACCGCCAACTGCAAGTGCAACAAAATACCATTCACTTCGAACATACTATCAAATTTTCAGTTGAAAGGTTTGAACGAAGACCCCAGTGACTACGGTTGGGTGCTCTCAAATAGTGTACATGTACCAAAGCTAACTGATATGGCACCAGCTCCAGCAAACATCCTTAAAGTAATAAGATGTTCATGTAAAACAGGGTGTAGAAGTATGTAGTGTGGCTGCAGGAAACTGGGCCGGAAGTGTACAACAGTGTGTCGCAACTACGACGGAGCTTGCTATAATCAACCACAGATGGACAACTTTGAGTAGATCAAATAAGTTGCATTACTGTATTAAAACATTAAATGACATGTGAAGTGTGTTATGATTATGAACTACAATTACAAACAGTAACTGCTAATGTAATCATCTAAAAGGAATAAAGTTTCTTCAAACAGTTATCTGTGAAATAACAATGGAAAATGTTGGGTTTATTTATATGTGAAAATATTTAATATTTTTGACAGCATTTATTTGATTGCGTACATACCCTTGACAGGTATTGCACATTTTGACCTTCACATTCAATGTATTACCTTTACATTTAACCTAAACATATTGGCCATCTCTGTCTCGTGTCAAGTTTATATGAAATGTTTAATTGTAAAAATGCATAAATCCAACGCATGACTTATAATGTGGTCATTGATTGGGATTGTTCCAATTTATTTAATTTTACCTTTAAGTGCGACCTTGACTTTGAATCAAGGGACCCAATTATATGTATCACATAACATTGTAACAATGGACATTTAATTACAAACATTTGGAAATCCATCAGAGTTAATTTGTGTGTATGATCTCTAGAATGGGATTTGTTCTAGTGTTTGATCTTTGACCTCTATATTTGACCTTGACCTTAGACATAAAGACCTGATTATTACTTAAATGACTTTATCAGACAATTATTGACATATGTGTAACATTATTTGAAAATCGATTGAATGGTTAGAGAGTTATGAGAAGATTCTTTGGGAACTTTATGATTATTGGTAAAGTACGCCATTTCCAGCCAGTATGCCAAAAATCATTTCTGTATGAATTTTGTTGTGGTCAAAAGCTCAACAGCCTGGACTAATAGGCCACTTCAATGCTGTTAAATGAGATAACAGAGAATACTCAGATCAGGATATTCATGAGCTTAGACGGACATATGGGTCTTCAATGGTTAAACAATTCCAAATGTCGATCTTACCATGTAGTTTACCATGTGTAAACATAACCATTTGCAGGTGCAGATCCAAAGATCTCCTGGGCCAGCAACATCAAGCAAGGACACATTTCGCTCTCCAATGACACATGTTCTGTTTCCATCATGAGCACCGGTCTTTACTTTATCTCAACACAAGTGAAATTCCGTACCAATGTCGTCAACAACCAAACAATGTAAGTACTGGGGTAGTTTTGATATGCTATGAGTAATTATGAAACATGCTTATTCTTAGTAAATGATGAAACATCGAAACGAAATCAAACAAACAGCTTATTTTAAAACGGATAATTATGGACACTGGTGTTAGCCTCAAAAATGTATCTATAAATACCGGTTGACGCATTTCAAAACATTGCCAAATATACTAATAGAGATGTAGAAGTTGGTATTGACGAATACGTATAGTCTTTACAGGCGGACAAACAAAATGCAGGTTGTTTAACATTGTTTTAATCTAATAATAGGCAAGATATTGTTGTTGTTCGTTGATTAAGATTCAGCATGTTTTTATTTTCTTAAATAATTAGAACCACTTTAAACCAAACCACTATTGTTTTCCGGTGACCTTACCTTCGGGGGTCTGACATAAATGGTACCTTTGACCGAATTGCATGCATGTTATAATTTGTATAGTCAGACACGATATTGAGGGTTTTTTAAAAATACTTTGTCACTTTTTTAAATGAGAAGTAGGATAAAACATGACCACTTATATCTGGTTATTCATTAGTCAGAAATCTCGAAAGTTTACTCAGTTGACAACTCCATTGTCTTGCTTAATATTGTCTAGGAAAACAACGGCGCAGTTCTATCTTGCTACGTTGAGAGAAGGCCAGCTATCGCACGTCGATGACTACAAGAAACGATACGTTTTTCGTAAAGGAAACAAAGAACAGGACGCAAACTTGAACTCAATGACTAGGCTGGAAACTGGCGATACCCTTATCCTACGATTTCCCAGCAGCCAAAAGTCGTATCTAGCATCCGAACGTGGCGCGCACAGGATAAGTATTTTTGAACTGTCGTAGTAACCTGGTTTACTTCCAAGTAAGTTGATTGTAATGTACGTCTATGGATGTACCCTTATCGTGGGTGTAAATGTTTCAAATATAGGCAGCTCTTAAAATATCAATCATGTGATGTGTAACAATGTTCTATGATGTCAACACAATTGTTATGGGCCGGTGGCCTTATTTAAACAAACTATTTTCATTGTTAGTGTCATTGTCAATTCATGTTTCCTACTCATGTTTGTTACGCATATACATTATATTTAATATGTTAATATTGTTTACGAACCAATGTTTTTGTTCATCACATTTTATATGTTTTATATTAAAAAAATAATGAAATGCGGTTACTGCCATGATTGGCTTGTTTGATTTGTTGTATATTGTATGTTTGATTTGATGTATATTGTATGTTTGATTTGTTGTATATCGTATGTTTGATTTGTTGTATATTGTATGTTTGATTTGGTGTATATCGTATGTTTGATTAGTTGTATATCGTATGTTTGATTTGTTGTATATCGTATGTTTAATTTGTTGTATATTGTACGTTTTATTTGTTGTATGTCGTATGTTTGATTAGTTGTATATTGTATGTTTTATTTGTTGTATTTCGTATGTTTGATTTGTTGTATATTGTATATTTGAATTGTTGTATACCGTATGTTTGATTTGTTGTATATTGTATGTTTGATCTGTCGTATATTGTATGTTTGATTTGTTGTATAATGTATGTTTGATTTGTTGTATATCGTATGTTTGATTTGTTGTATATTGTACGTTTTATTTGTTGTATATCGTATGTTTGATTAGTTGTATATTGTATGTTTGATTTGTTGTATTTTGTGTGTTTGTTTTATTGTATATTGTATGTTTGATTTGTTGTATATTGTATGTTTGATTTCTTGTATATTGTATGTTTCATTTGTTGTATATTGTATATTTTATTGGTTGTATATCGTATGTTTGTTTAGTTGTAAATTGTATGTTTGATTTGTTGTATATCGTATGTTTGATTAGTTGTATATTGTATGTTTGATTTGTTGTATATCGTATGTTTGATTAGTTGTATATTGTATGTTTGATTTGTTGTATATCGTACGTTTGATTTGTTGTATATTGTATGTTTGATTTGTTGATTATTGTATGTTTTATTTGTTGTATATCGTATGTTTGATTAGTTGTGTATTATATGTTTGATTTGTTGTATATTGTATGTTTGATTTGTTGTATATTGTATGTTTGTCATGTTTATATTTGTCGTTACATTTCCAAATGGGTCTATGAACTTTTGGCCAAATGAAAACAAACATACATATAAAAGTGCAGGATTATACAAATTATAAATTTTGATTATAAAAAACAGATACATGTAAAAGTGCAGTCAATGTGTCAAGTCCATCATTATGTTTGGCCTACACACTGATATCTTAATTGCATTTCCTACTATTTGACGCATTTTGATGAAACTGCAGCAGACGATTTCTATAATTATATATATATACAAGAGAAAGTTGATGCAACGCACCAATGTCGCCGGATATCCATAGTGCAGTTATGCATAACACTAACATTATTGTAGTTGAATAAACAGTTATCAACTGAGGGGCATATTGGAACATCAGGGGTGGGGTCAAGTGAAAGTGTATCATAACTTGCATTGTTTTGTCAACGAAGTGAATGATAATTGAAGCCTTTAATTGTTTATGATCAATCTCCATTCCAAAGTAGGTTGACCATACACACAACCAACTAATTATTGATCATAAACAGTAATGGAAATGAGTAATCTTGCCAATCATTAGTCTTAGTATGTATACAGTGCTTTCATTAAGGAATAATTATAAGATTTGTGAATTCCACATACACTTTTCAAGATGATTGTCAGAATATTTGAATTTTATCATTTTTCAATAAAACCACAAAACAAGGGTTAAATCGCTGAAGACATGAGTTTTCTCTTTTTCTCAAAATGATATTAGCTTGGCATCCTAATTCTATCATACTTTAACAAATGTTAAAATGTAGTTCAATATTTATAAATTGGACCACCTTCGAAATATAATATCAACAGTTAAATCTCATTGAAATTGTTGTATAATTAATTTCGAACATAAACTGAGCCCTACAACATGTTAATTTATTTTAATTCTTTCCTACCTTTTTTATAATGAAAATAACAAACTACTCATGTTTTAAAATTATATAATGATGAGCGCCCTTGTGTCAATGATGCATAACAATACGCAGATCGGAAGCAATATGCCTTTAGGGAATTAAATGACACATTTAAAATTATCAAGGACGAAATAATTTTGTACGAAAGACCCGATTCTTTCTTATTCGCAGATGTGTCGTTCTTGAAACTCTCTTTATAGGCAGACAGTGTTCGTTCAAAGTAATTTTTAATTTTTCTATTAAAACAAGTTTTATCTCGGTTTGTTCTTTTCTTCATTTGTTTCGAACCAAATAAACATTTTAAATCACCTATGATTTACTATTTGTAAGTGAGTGTAAAGAGCGGCTCTCTGCAAAGGAGATTGATCTACGCAGTTGGTATTCGCGAGTCACGCGATCAACAGTTTTAGCTTAGACACTTTTCATAGCCTTCTTCACAAATCAAGACATCTCTTTAAACATGAAAATAACATTCAGTAAGTTAAAATTGCCATTAAAAGGAGAATATTCGACGTCATTTTCATCACATATAACAAACAGTCTGCAAGCAGGTGCGCGTATGTAAACAAATTAGACTGTGCGATGTAAAGGTTTGTAGTTATCGCCTTTTTATTACATGTAGTATATAGTGTAAAATAAAGTATACCAGTCTAGATAATAGGGACTGTTTTGTCTTCGTAAATAAAACAAAAAACATAAATGCGAGTCAAAATAAAGAAACTGAAAATACCTAAAACATCGGAATATTTATTTCATTTTAGATGTGTCATTACTTAGTGTTTTTAAACAAACACAATTGTAATATGTTCAAGACATCTAAATGTGTTTCTTTCTAATACTAATCCCCCCTCCCATGTGATTTCCGAAAACCTATTAAAAATAGAAGTCGCGGGCTTCTGCCCGGCGACTAATAAACATATTATAACTTTATATCCCAGAAAGCTTTCCAAATTTATTAATTAATTAATTCATAATCAGACGAAATGTTTTGTATGCTTAATACTCCTAGTTCATTATATCTGGACAAAAATAAGAGTTTAAGTAAATGAAATCATGTTATTGTTTCCTTTTGTTTGCCTGGTCAATATAGCTGAACCACTAGTGTTTCCTATATTTCGTTTTCGAAAAGGTGGAACGCTTAAGGTGGTTCATTAGAACAATCTGTTATATATATGTTAAGGTTCTCACAACCTTATCTGACTTTCGTTTTCGACCAGATACAACAATGAGTAGCCTGCATAACATGTACCATATATCATGTATGTTGCGGTAAAATTTACTGCTACCATTCTGTGTTATTAATGTAAGGCGTGTAAATCAGTATAAGTATCCTTTTAATTTCATATATCTTCATATTTACTTATTCCAGGTAAATGACAAACTGTTGACTACTCACTATAATCATCATTTTATTCTACTGCATATACTCATTTGTTAAGAACTGAGTACTTATTTCCATGCTTAGTACTCATGTACATTTCCCATTCCCATTTATCTCACTATGTATTTTAATAGAAAACTTTTTTTTGTAAATATCGGAATCATTCATGATTTTTGTTTTGTTTGGTGACTTATAGGCCCATACAGCCGGGTGCTGTTTGTAATTGTAAATGTTTTTGTATATAAATCTGTAAATATGCACAAGTCACACTAATAAACGGTTTATTTACTTACTTATTTACTATATTTTGTTATCCCAAGAGCTTTTTTCGAGAGGTAATTGTTACAGGTAACAAGGGGACACAAATAGTCCGTTATGGGATAATACCAATCATGGGTTAGTTATGTTGCGTGCATGTTTTTCCTAGTGATTAGAAATTGTGTTGCCTAAAAGGACTTCCTTATTATTAAAACACGCGAAAAAATAATTACGTGCAAAAGGGTATCTCACCAGTGTAGATTCATATCAGTCGCTTCTTACACATGTGTGTAAGTAAAATGTGAATAGTGAAGATATTGACCAGGCTAGCCGGATGCACCAGCTGATCTAGCTCTACACTGTTCACAAAAGCAAGTCTATACATTTTTCGATGGACAGGATCATATCGCCTTACTAATGACAGAGTTTTACGTAGTATGGTACATTAAAGATATCATTATGCTTGTCATTATTATATTGCTTGATTGAAATCGTAGTAATTGATATCGTTCATAACAGGTACGTTTGACACTAGCGTTGAACTGTAACACTTCTTCCAATTGAATTAAACGGCGATTTCTGGTACGATTAAAGGGTTTGAACTCATGCAAAATGTATAATAAGTATATGACTTAATAAATCAAATATATACGGAGCGAGTACTGGTTAAGTGTCCAGGAAGTAAACATCTGAGGGTGATTACTATATATATGTGATGCCCTTCAAGATATGAGCCGTTCCTTGAGAAAACCAATATTATGGAATCTACGTAATGTATCGATCAAGATCAGCCTGCACAATTTGGGACGGCTCATATATTTAAATCAAATAAAACATAAATTGTCTTCTTTTAATTCCGACGAAATATATGCAACAGACAACGATAAACGTGTTGTCTCTTTTCCCACAGTGCTGTCTACTCCGTTAAATGTTTTAAAAGGTAGACATTGTTCAACTTCCTGCTATCGATGTTCAAAGTATAATACCTAATTCTTAAATGGATTATGGTAAAATTATATAAGATAATGGGCCAAATCACATATCGTGATTGTCACGTGAACACAAGTTTAAAAACCCATAGTGTTATTTTTTCTGATTTCTTCGTATTACTTTATAAATAGATCGACTATCTGAAAGGAACTAAATTTTGTGCTGGTGCAATGCGTATGAATATTCAATACTGATTAATACATTTACCCGTCAGCTAATTCAGTAAGTCCACAATGTGACGCTTTTTAAAATAGGATTACGGTTTAAAAATCGAGTTATCTACATACAAATTACATTTTATTGTATAATCGGGCCACCGGCACATTTACAAATTATAAACATGCAGGCTAGTCGTTGCCTTAGGTGGAAGCAAAAACAATTTCAGTCACATACTGCTGTCCTAAAAACGTATAGACGTAAAGGGTTAAACATGTACATCCCTCATATAGTCACTTTCTGACGCCTCTGCAGCAGACGACTTTTGACATGCTGAGCAATTTGTCCTGTTTGTCACCATGTTTTCCACTTTTAGTCATTGGTTATCCGTTCAATTATAGAGATTTACCATGTTTTGACAAAATCTACAGCAGACGACTTTGGACATATTTGTAATATTTTTCCTTATGCATACGAAACCAAACTGTGTCGAGATGTGAAAGCTCCGTCGGAAACGACGAAACTCCGGCTCGGTCATTCATTCTTTTCGATTATTGACAAACGGCAATCGTCTTCTTCAATTTGCTGAAATGTAGGAATGTAGCCAGTTGCTTGGGTAAAATATTGTTTGTACCAGAAGGCAAACATACACACGTTAGGTGTTATGGTTGAAAATGGCATTTTAGTCGAATAAATCAAATAGAACCAAACAACATACTTTGCCTGATAATTGTTGTGTGTGTTAGTAAAGCCTGTGGCTAATATTCGTATTCTTTCCCCGCCGTAGCCGAGTAGATAGCGTTGGCGATTTAGAACCGGTAGTTCCTGTGTCTATCCTCAGTCTTCACGCGATGGTCATGGTGGAGTGCCCTTGGAAAAGACACATTTCCTAGCCTAGTACTGGTTTCTGTACTCAGGGATCATTAATAATCGAACTGTCGCCTAGGTATTACTGAAATAATGTTGAAAACGACATAAAACCCGAAGAGAAATAACAAATAACATACTCATTTTCTTAAAACACTCGTAACTAGGAAGGTATTGTATTTACAGTCTTTTGATTTTCTCTTCTTTCTTGTATTCTTTTCTAAATTAATATTTCTCTTCTTTTTTCTTATTCTTCTTTATTTTACTGATTTCCTTAGGCTTTTTCTTGACGTTGATCATTTGATCCCTTTTCACATGTGGACACATATATGTTGACACATCTGCAACAGGCGACATAAAAAAAAAAAAATACCAAACAGCCCAATTTGATTTCATCTTTAATATAGTTTGATTAAACTTTCATTATTGTTTGCTTTTCACCTGGCGTTTTGAATGTGGGAAAAATAAAATTGGGATACAAGGTAAATGTTAAAGTTGTTAATTAAGCTGCACTCATCGAAATCTACAAAGCGGTGAAAAAACCAAATTCAAAAAAGAAAATCGAAATCAACATGTGGTTTTTACTACTAGTGAAGATCATGATCGTCGCGCACATCCGCGTAGAATGACCTGACCCTCACTGTTCGCCAACTAGTCAGAGGTTCTGTTTAACCCACCCGGCCGGGTAGCTCAATTGGTAGCGTATCTGACTCGTGATCTGGAGGTCACGGGTTCGATACCCGGTTGCGGCGACATTCTTTCGGGCGATGTTTTCCATTGCCTCTCACCTCTGATCTATGTGAGAAAGTAGTCAGTGGCTTCGAAAGAATGTTGTGTAAGTACTGGTGTTGGAAAGCCAGGAAAACGTGGGTAGGTGCACTGACCGCCGTGATATGACCAAAGCTGTTGAAAGCGGCGTTAAACTCCAAACAAACAAACAAACAAAAATCTGTTTAACCCATTTAGATCATTTAGAGCATTAAGTTTAATCAGATAGTATTACGCACGTGGAACAATAAGTGTGATTACTACCGTTTAAACACGTCACGCGAAAACGAAGACTAACAGGTTTTGAAAATAGTGGCTTGATTGATTTATTGATTGGGCTTTAACGCCGTTTTCAACAATTGTTTAGTCATATCACGGCGGCCAGTTCACCTACCCATATGTTTATTGTCTTTCTCATACCAGTACTTCATACATTCTTTCCAAGCAACTGGCTGCTTTTCCATATAGGTTGATAGCCCATTGTAAGTGGGAGAGAGTGTTAAAATAGGCTGAACTGGCTCATACCATTTTGCACGCAAACTTCCGGGTATCGGCCTTTCGCGATGAGTCATTTAACTCTTTTACAAAGTAGACTCTTCCAAATTGAACATTGGACCACTTCCATTTTTTGTGAAACAGGATATTTGGTTAAAAATTAATGTATAAGTGGCAAACAATGCAGGTTTGAGGAGAGAAAGCTCATTATAAGCTGTTTCAACTGAATTTGTATTGTTTAAAAAAGCATGTTTTTGCCTTTGGCAGCGAAAGAGTTAAATGACGTTTTACAAATTTTATATGACCCGTTACTGTTTATTCCTTTATGTAATTAAATGGGCTAATTCACTGTTCTTTATTCAAGTATTTTGAACTGTGCTTTACTAATTTGGTTTCTGCGTATTATATTAACCCTCGTCCTGGCAGTATGTGTCATTCGAGCCCCTTGCAAAAGTGTTTATGGACAACAGCTTGAAAAGGTTCTATGTTTTTTTACTAATTCAAAATACAAATAAATAATTCAGTTATTATAAAAACAAAATCAAAATGATAAACTAATTAACATAGTCTCGGCATGCGTGTACGATTAGAATACCATCTGTTGACTGACAGTATGGTTTTTAACGTCGCTTTCAACAATTGTTCAGTTATATCATGGCTTTTCCTGGGTAAGTTGCCAGTATATTTATTTTTTAAGTTTTTGATATGACCCGGCCGGGGATCGAACCTGCAACTACTTGCAACCAAGGCGGACGCTATACCACTACAACACAGAGCCTGAAAAGACCATGCAGAGACGAAGGTTGATCTGGTCATCGCTAGTCGCAAAGTCCTGAATGTCTGTCTTGGTATAACGTGACCCATTTATATTGCACACCTACCAACTTTGTCGTATTTGATCTCACAGACATGGCAAGATAGGTTTACATTACTAGTACATTACTAGATACGTAGTAGTATGAGTAATAGGGCCTGTGTTTACTAATTTGGTTGATCGAATCAACAACTTCCTTCATACTGATTGTAAAACACGGATACTTACACGCGCTCTGTTATGGCACCGGTTGATAATCACGTTCGATCAATACAAAGTATACAATGTGCTAATAATTGGCAACCCGTTCTTCTGCCCTTAAACGCCTCTGTTCTAGTAAAATATTAAACCGTATACATATGGGAATCTTGTTCTTGCTTCGGTATATAACTCGATAAGAGTACAACAGACGTATCTCTCTGCAGTAGATGGCATGAAATGGGTCATTTTGGTTAACAACTGCCAAATTGATTTACCGATAATGTTTATATATATATATATATTATTTCCGCAATTGACTTGAATAAACAAAAAGTTGAATAACAGAAATAAAAAGAAACGCTATCCATCAGAAAGATAACTTTTCCTCTGATGTTAATTCAATAATTGAATACTGAGTTGTAAATTGGCAAAATGATATCTGAGACATAGGCAAAACATTAACATCTAGCTATATCCATATTTGCAAATTTGTCTGGTAACAAAATGGTCGTTTTGAAAATCACTAGTTCTTCGACAGATGTTAATTTGCACAATCATGTGTTTGTTTGATCGTTGAAACCCGAGACCGCCTAAACTGCAAAAGTTCGATCCTCGGCCTAGTCTTTACAAAACCGTATAACATTGTAGTGTTGTCTGTTCACTTACGCGCTCAGGGTTGCGGGTTAAGCATAACGACTAACTAGCTGGTTTCAGGATAAATAGGCCCGTAGTATTAGTGACTTACCCAGGAAACGCCGTGATATAACTTAAAACTTGTTGAAAGCGTCGTGAAATAAACTATTTAAACCAGAATATCATGTCGTACGAGGTAATAAACATATCAGTTGAGTCCACGCATGGAAAACAGTACAAGTTGGCATTTCGGAACAGTGAAGATATAGATGACCGTGTCCACATGCTTGGTCTTATCAGAATATACACAAGTTGACAGAATCTTCTAACAGTGTTAGCTGTATTTGATAATTATACTTTCATGAAAAGATATTGTGCGAAGATATTATGTTTTAAAAGTCGACTGCTGCATAGTTCTTTGATGCGAGAAATAGTTCAATAAAGGGAAACAATCCAACTCTTAATTCAAACTAAATAGTTCCCACAGGTACATGTAGTTGGTATTACTGTCGATTTTAACAAGGAAGTATTAGAAAAACCGTCGAATTGTTGTTATCTTTTGCATATAAATCCAAACATGTGTTTTGTTTAACCCATTGCAAAGTACGGCATATTTACCGGCATTATACATTACCGTGTTGCGTTCCTGTAGCGTGTATGAGAATAATCGATTTGAGAACAAATTGGAAATTTATCGAATCCTTCGTCGAAAATTTATGAGCAGGTAAAGATGTACCGATATGAACCAAATATTGGTCCTTAATGTAAGCGAAAGGCAGGAGAATGTATAAGGGTTAAGTTTGCACAGAGAATATTGCTACTTGTTAACACCAATTATATTATCAAAATTTATTTAATAATAAAGAAACGAATTAAAATTAGATTAATAAGATGTGTAATACATGACGCATTTAACAATTGTTCAATTATATAACGGCGTTTCCAGGGTAACTTACCAGAACTACCGGTAATATTGAATCCTGATACCGATGGATGAGCCGTTATGCTATCCCCGAAACCCTGATCGCCTATGAGAGGAATCAATTACTACCTTTGAATATATTTGGTATGACCAGACCGGTGATCGAACCACAGGTTGATTTTGAACCTTCATAGATTTCAACATTTTCCAATAAATGTGCTGATTTGTATAATGTTTGTGTTTTACTTTTGATTTACATTTTGACGAAATTTCCTGGCTAGTCTTTAAAGCTTTCCCACATACAGTAATTTTGCAACAGTAGACGTTTAAAACATTAAGACAAACTATTATTAATTGAATAGGTAGTATTGAATAGAGTTCAAACCATTGAGGCAATATTAAAAATACTTGCAAAGAGCAATTTCTCCTTTTTGTCACAATGTCTTCAAATGTCGGCTCCTTCATATGCGCAAGAATTCGTCTGCAAGTGAGAAAGGGTAAATGAAAGATCATATTATTGTGACATTTCATAATTTGTTTTCCCCTTCCTTGAACCGTTCATGACATCTGACAGATAATATTAGATATGTAGTCACTTTTATCGTTTAATATAATTGCGACAGTTGACGTGCATGCTTTCGCATACATTTGTATGTCACATGCTGTTCACTCGTGATCTAACGTAGCCTTTTTGCGTAGAAGATTTGCATAAACATTGTAACTGTCTCCTTCTTTTTCCAAATAATGCATTGAGTGTTTCAGGTGGAAAGCGGTTATAATGCACCAGTGGATGGTGAATACCCAGTAAACTCCCAGACTAACCGTTATTCCCATGCATGTGCAAATGACGAATGTACATATTGACTCTTTTCGCAAGCCTCGCGCGGCTTATCTTTTTGATATGTTTTTGATATGTTTAATTTCGGTCAAACCGGCTTATGCATTTTAATTGAAAGTGTAAGTTGTTAACGATTAACCCTTCTGATTTACAATACAATCTGTAATACGATGATTAAGCTTTCTGCGAAAAAATATAGCATCCTTGTAACTAAGGAATCTTTCAAAGCAATTTTTAGTCTAAAATCTAAAATTGATTAACCGATTCCCCTCGTCTTAATTATTAGAATTGTATACTTTGAACGCCACGAAAGTTCATAACAAAACTACGTTGAATTAGTTTCTCACGATACATACGTGATAGTGTGGATCACACTAAAAACGCCCTTAACTTTATTCCCGTCCAAAATTGAATAACCATTATCTGTTTAAATTAGACTTGCATGCAATACCTGATAATCTAGACCTCGGTACAAAACAAATAATAACAATGCAAGCTGAGTATCTACACTATAATCCTCGTATGTGATGTTGTTTTGTGACTGGTCACCTTCTGCTACTAGATCTTCAAGCCATCTCGTTTCCAGGTATCCTTCAGTTAGCTGGAATGCCCTGGGAGCCAATGCGCGTCTGGTTTAGCACAGCTAATATAATTTTTTGGAATGTGAAGACTGTTTTCAGTTGCGCAGGGCTTCTATAACCGACAAAGGACCAATTAGGACTAGAATTTGCGAACAGTCCTCTGACGACTCTTTTATTGCTGACAGTATTCGCATGAAGGCCTACACTGCTGCTTTTTACATTGTATTTAGCACAGTGCTTCCCAGTTGCCTAACTTACGATCTTGTGTTTTCCTGTTATGTATCAGATGAAAATACCATAACCTCCATCATGGATAGGAGCAACTGCTGAGCCGTCTGTGTATACATGTTTCCATGTTTCTGGTACATATACCATTTCAATTGTCATTATTCATACTGCACATTGAAAAGTCGTTGCCAAGTAACTGTACTGAAGGATTGTCTTTTTATGTTTTGCCAAACGGGCCACATCGAACTGAAATTGTCATTAATCAAATAGAACTACTCTTATTCTAGTTTTCGCGTTGAACGTTTAAAAGGTATTACGTCAACGGCAGAGGTAACCAATGTTCTGATTTGGTTTTTTTAAAATCTAATTGGTATTTATAACGCTCTTGGAACAGTCTGATCTCAATACTTTAAATACATCTCTATCATGTTCATGAAGTGCACATTCTTTTTTGTCACCTCAGTATTACCAAAACATGTAATGGAAGAAGAATATAACTTTCATTTGACTAAGAGTCTGAGCGTGTAAGATCCTCAATTGATAAGTTTAAAGTGTTTATATGCACATTATGTTGTATTGTTATACTAATGAATTGCACTGTTGAGTGTATGGCATTACTTTGTATTGTTGTATTGTGATACTAATTTTGTTGGGGTGTTATAAGGAAACATAATGCCAGCTTGTTATATATGTACATAAAGATGAGTTTCAACACTAGGTTATCTCATTAAGTGTCTACTTGTGTTATGTTCGTTTAATGTACAGCCATACATGTATGTGTTCAGAGGATTAGTATGTCAATGTAACAAAGCCTATTTAAATATATTCTAAAAGATGTATTCCTGCTATATTTCGGCTGAAGTCATCCAACTATACATATCAGAAGGTTGTGTTGCACAGAATTGAACAAAATGTAAAGTCGTTTACATATTCAAAAGAAGGGACACACAGCCTTGAGTTGTCTTTGCAGGATATATTGATAATGCGCACGTATCGTGTCTTGTGAAATGGGTATTTATATGTGAATATTGATGATTAAGTCATACTATACAGTATTGTCTTTGGCTTGCCTTTATTGTCCACTTGTTATAGTTATCAATTAGAACCCGTTGAAGTTATGGCAAAAACCTGAAAGAATACTAACTAGAGTTGTATGCATAGCCTGGTTAGTGTTTACACGAATAACGACATGTCATCCTTATCTACAAATTAATACATCACTGAAGAATCCTGAATATGTAAAAAGGTAAAAATAGAAACGAAACCCTTTCGCCAAAAATAGACATGTCAAATTTTTTCTCTCATAAAACTGATAGTGTAAACGTATTTAATGACGCATGCTCGCATTATTACAGTTGCAGTATTTCTGAACATTTGATAAGGAATCATTTGTTTTAGTGTTGCGATTCTAACAGGTAGGCATATTTGATAATTAGCTCATGTGAGTAATGTGAGTAATTATGATCGCCCACTGTCCGTCGTCCTTACATTAATATATTTCATTTGTAACCAATGTGAGTTATTGTGATCTTCCACTGTCCGTTTTCCGTACATATTCTTATATGTAGTCAGTTGGTCAATTGGAATGAAGCTTTACAACAAGCATTCTTTCAATTGACTCTGCAATGTTCGTTCAATGCCTTTGGATCTATGCAGAATCTGGTATCCATGGCAACCGAGAGAAAACACTTTACAATGCTCTTCTCTCAAACTGGTTGTTGATTTTCAAATAATGTTGTAGAAATTGTGACTTGATGCCACTCTATTAGATTCCTCTAGGCCATTTGGATTGGTTAAACACATGATTCGCATTTGGCGCGGCTGTTTTGCCTTGTACATTATAACTGAAAACCCAAAGTATAAGACTATTTTTTGTTATTTTTGTTTTTTAAAAAAAAAAAAAAATATGAGATTCTTGAGTCATCTTGATTGGTGGCGAACATGGTCGCTAAGGTGCTGGAATTGTTTGCCTTACATGCCATACATGGCTGAAGTGAAACACTTTTAAATCTTCTCCACCGAAACTAGCTGACCGATTGTTAATATGTTTTGTGGAAAAGTTTCTTTGTTGTATTGGATTCCGCCAGGTCATGCTGATTAGTCGAAATATATAGATGCCAGGGAGGGGAGCGAGGCTATGTTGCACTATATTGCTTAAATGAAAACATTCTTCAAAAATAATTTGGTAAGAATTCTATGAGATTCCTTTAAGCTAAATTGATTGGTTGGTCAATAACATTGCAGCCAGGGCTGGGGATGTTAGCTTCGTATAGCTATATAGAAACCTTAAACAAATCTTCTCCCCCGAAAGTATCATTTTCAAATAATCTTGTAGAAATGTTCCTTTTGTGACGCTCTTCCTGCTCCATTCAAGTTATTCTGATTAGTCAAAGGAAATTGCAATAAGAGGCTTGGGCAGGTTTTACCTTGATACGAAGAGTATAAGATTTTGAAAATATCTCATCAGAAAATAAATATCTGATTTTGAAATACTAACCTGTATATGAACATTTCTAAAGCGACCTTCTAACATTTTCACGAAGACATAATAGCTTTTCAAAAAAACAGACACAGTAAGGTTATTAGCCTTGTGGCAATGACATTTTACTTATCGTCCTGGGCCTCGTGTACATTGTATTAACTTACTTGACTGCTAAGTGAGTTACCTTGGTTCACCTGTTGGTTGGCATGACCATTCATAGTTCATAACTCAGGTGAGCGATCAAAATCATGGCCCTGTGGTTTTTTTTATCTGACGCTCGTTAGCTTGTAATCAATGAAATGTCTTTTACTTCAATCACCTATTTTAAATTTACTTATTTTTCTTTACAATGTCTCTAGTTGTGTATGTCTTTTAATCTAGCAATCTTTAAAAGAAACCCAGCTTTGGATCAATTTGAAACTCAAAGGAAATATACATCATTATATTATATCTACAATGTTTTTTTAAACGTTTTCAAATCTTTCTAATTCTTTCATATATCATTTTCAGCATTTTGTTGTCATAAATCGACAATAGTATCATGCATATCGATCGTAATTGTGATACATTTCGAAACATCTGAAGGTAATTTTGCGCATCATATGGCTCATATAAAATGCAATATTGAAAATGATAATAGGGTAAGTGAAATAGAAGCAAATCATTGACTCTGACTCTGACTTATTGAATGCCATATTCCTTTTCTATAGTTGTCCCTTAATTCGACATTTGACACGCCAGGTCGGACGGTTATGTTGTCAGCGTTCCCAACGTTATAGTCGTTAGAAATGAGTTGCTCTCTATTCCATGTTTAATCATTAACACTTTCTTGATACATGACCAAAGTAATGATCGTATTGAGTTATACTTTGACTGAGTATTGCATTAAAAACGAAATGGTTTATTTTTTTATTTTTATTTCATACCACATGTCAGGGCTTAAAATCATTCCCTACATATCGAGTTTGGAATCATATATTGTTTTACCGAGGCAATCGTCAAACGAGTCGTATTGGTTCATTCAACCTTGAACTTGTAATATGCATGACATACTAAAAAAGGATTATAGCCGACTGCCTACACAAATACATTTCTCAGGTCAAAGATAAATGCACTACCGTTATTAATAAATTATTTTTACCTCAATATTGATTTAACTTATACTCGAGTTTTTGCTTTCAATTATATAAAGTCTTGTCAATAGAAACCAGTCTTAGATTGTCATGTATGCATATGTTTTGGAAAGGCAAAAGTTAAATATGTTAGTGCGAAAAAGATATATTGAAGCTACTACACATCGTAGTTTGATGAAAACTATTTAGAAGTATATAAAATATTGTGTTGTAAATTGAATTTGGTAATTGTAAAAACAATCAGTGGTTTGTCGCACCTTCAATGGAGCAAACTTATTTTGGCTTTCTGTATAATTTTTGAATAAATAAATTGACATTCAAACATACCGTGCTATATATGATATCGCAAAAACATGAGCGAATGAAGACCACTTTATTGAAAATAAGACCTTAAAAAACGGTCAATATGCTGTATCTAGGTACAACAATAACTAGTTATGGTAGGGTTACTCGTTTATGTTTATTTCTTTAAGTAATTTACTTATTTAGTTCATGACACATGCATTAGTGCTACAAACAAACAAGTACAATACCTTTTTCCCCTATAGAAGAGCATCAGCAGGAGTTATTTGTGAATAATCAGAAGACATTATTGAAGATTGAGGCCATTGGCGATCGACATATTTGAAAGCATATTTAACAAATTAGATTACTAAAACGTCAAACTGAGTATGAAATATAAAACAAATGTAATTAAGACTCCGATTTACATTACTTGGACAGGTTAAGACAATACAATAAATTTTATATTTTAGAGACCAGACTTGTGTTAGTCAGATTGCACACAAGAAGAAGGTATGTTATTAGGTACGCTAGTGATACAAAAACGATAGGGTTATGGACATATACAGAAAACGCGATTGCAGCTAGAACATTTAAATAATCCACGGTCATGCCACCTAAAGGTCCTCAATTGCTTTTCGAATGTCATGCATTTTCATTCGCTTCTAGTAACTAAAATAAATTAATTTGTATCAAATTTCGCCAACATGACATGTAAGAGTAACTTTACTTAACGTTGAAAAAGGATTCGATAGGCATACAACCTTTTTAGCTCTCATGAGCACGACGTGCTCAAGGTAAGTTATTATGATCGCATTTTGTCCAGCGTCTGTCCTGCGTCGTCCGTCTACATCTTCTCCTCAGTAACTAGTGGATCAATTGGGATGAAACTTCACAGAAAGCATTTTCACAATGACCCAAAATTCCTTCAAATTTACGGGATCCATGCAGAATTCTGATTTCCATGGCAACGGAACGAAAAAGAACAAAGTTATTCGTTTCCCAAACGGGCTGGCAGAATTTCAAAAATATTAATAGAAAGTTATTGTCGTAATGCATGCACTAAAAAAGTCCACTACCGGACGCGGTCAGCATATTGTGTATTGTATGTGTCTTTTTGGACAAAAACAGCAATGCACTGCATTCATTTTGGATACAATATGTGTTTGAGCCCAAACTGTGAGCGTTTCCTTTGGAGTAGGTGGCTGGGTGAAGTGCATGACTTGTTATGGAGAAAGATTGTGTGAAATTATATAAAAATACATTCAAGCATGTGTGACCTTGACATTTGATGTACATGCTTGGGTATTGTGCGCGACACGCCACCTCATCATGGTGAACATCTGTGTCCAGTAACTTGAGAATCCTAAGATGCATGTTTGAGATGCGGGCCGGACAAGCTAGTCCTATCAAACAGTACTCATTTTGACCTTTGACTTCTAAGTGTGACCTTTACCTTCGAGATACAGGCCTGGGTCTTGTGCGTGACAAGCTGCCTCGTCATGTACATGTGTACTGAGTTACTTGGGAATCCTATGATGCATGGTTGAGATATGGGTCAGACAAGGTACAGTCCTATCAAACGGGACTCATTTTGACCTTTGACCTCTAAGTGTGACCTTGACATTTGAGATACATGCATGGTTCTTGTGCGCGACATGCCGCCTCATCAAAGTTTCTTTGAAATCCTATAATGCATGATTGAAATGTGGGCCGGATAAGGTAGAATCCGATCAAATATAGCTCATTTTAACCTTTGACATCCAAGTGTGACCTTGCACAGGTACAGGCCTGTGTCTTCAGCATGACAAGCCGCTTCATCATGGTGAACGTTTGTGCCAAAACTCTTGGAAATCCTATGATGCATGGTTGAGATGCGGGCCGGACAAGGTAATCCTATCAAACAGTACTCATTTTGACCTTTGACCTCTGATTGTGACCTTGACATTTTAAGTACAGCTCTTGGTCTTGTGCGCGATACGCCACCTCACCATAATGAACATGTGTGCCCAGTAACTTAAGAATCCTTTGATGCATGGTTTAGATGCGGGCCGGACAAGTTAGTCCTATCAAAAGTACTCATTTTGATATTTGACCTCTGATTGTAACGTTGACCTTTGAGGTACAAGCCACCTCATCATGGTGAACATGTGTAACAAGTAACTTGAGAATCCTAAGATGCATGGTTAGATGCGGGCCGGACAAGGTAGTCCTTTCGAACAGTACTCATGTTGACCTTTTTGACCTCTAAGTGTGACTTGATCTTTGCGGCACTTGCATGGGTCTTGTGTGCGACACGCTGCCTCATCATGTACATGTGTACCGAGTTAATTAGGAATCCTATGATGCATGGTTGAGTTGTGGGTCAGACAAGGTACAGTCCTATCGAACAGTACTCATTTGGCATTTGACATCTTAGTGTGATCTTGACATTTGATTTTTTTTGAAATCCTATGATGCATGGTTGAATTGTGGGCTGTGGAAGGTACAGTCCTATCAAATAGTACTCATTTTAACCGTTGACATCTAAGTGTGACCTTGACAATTGAGGTACATACCTGGGTCTTGGGCATGACACGCCGCCTAATCATGGTGAACGTTTGTAGATTATGGGATAGCACACCATACACACAAACCATGGTAAATGGTACTAGTTTGCTTCTGTGTACAGTGAAGATCCAATTCAAGACCTACACTGTGCATATATTATTTACAAAAGCGTGTTTAAAATGTATATCAACTTAAGTAGAGTATGACTAAACGGAGAAGATGTACAGACTGAGCTGAACCTTCACTGTTAAGAAATACCAACTTGTAATCTGTCCAATGGACAGTCTCAAATGTTTTTATTATATATTTGCAAAGGTTGACCCAATCCTGTTTTATCCACAAATTCAAAGACATGTATAATTCATAATTCCATGTTTTCTGATTTTTTTCGAATATATACAACACTACATATACATAATACACATTATGAAATGACAGGCCATTTAATCTGAAGCCGGATTTGTTGTCAAGGCAAATGCGCCACATTATTCGGCTATTCTCCATGTTGATATTCATCAATTACATATTTATAATATCAGTTTATATCCAATAATAAGCAACTAGTAAACGAAGTGTTATATTTTGAAAGTATACATATTCCAGGATGAAAAAATAATTTTTTTCCTGATACAGACGACTTTGGTGCTGTTTCATCAGACAAAACTTTTAAAAAATCCCACAATATTTCCTTCTCTGAAATAAACTTGTACTCTATAATTTATTAAGATGTACAAACTTCGTCCCTAGCCTTTTAAAACCAGTGGACAACGGAAACTTAAAGACATTTTTAAGAATGTTTAAAATATATCAAGCCGCTATGTTTTCATTTTTAAACGGAATCGAAACTATATTTGATCAAATGTTAGTACTAATGTCATTTTAAGTCAGTTATTTAGATAACATTTTATCCGTTACTACAGTTAGTATATAGGATTGTTTGCATTTAATGCCCGATCTTCACAGAACAATGGGTACACTGTAAACATATACACTACAGGTTTTATTGACGTAGCTGTGGGTCCCTCCTATATAGAAATTCAGAGGTAACATGCTAATTTCCTCTTTATAGTGAAACTTTCTTTTAATTGTCATTGAATTCCGACGTGTCTTGGCTAGGAAAAGCCGGGATACAGATAATCCTTTATCACACTTAATATTAATATAAAGTGTCATAAGTCTGTAAAAAATTATTCAGCCCAACATGGTGAAACTATGCACATATCCGCTTGACATTGAAGCTTCCCACATTATGTATGGAAGCGAATCAGATTTTACGTGACCATTTCATATTGGTTACAAAAGTTACTTGGTACGGAACGTTTGCAAAAAAATATATTTGCTTATAGGAGTGGGCACAGCTACGTAAAGAGTTATGGAGCTTTGCTTTTACACTGTTTGTAAACATTAGTTGCCGGGCTAGTTAGCGTATACAATTACGTATTTCGGTCCATTTCGCTCCACTATTTCAATGAACGAATGTGATCGGCACCATTTAAACTTATTTGTTAACGCAGTGCATTGTGGGACATAACTAGATTTAGGGGGAAAAGTAGCAAACTTGACCTGATTTGCAAGGGATGTTCGCAAACGTAGGCCGTTCTCGCAGATGCAAACTGTTGTTTGCATCCTGCATCTGATGAAATACGGGACGTTGTAAGATTTAAAATAAGGGACATCTTCACGTTTTTATTCGAAACTAAAGGTTTAAAGAGTAATCATCTGATCGGTGTTTTTAGAATTATTTAAGAAGCACCTTTTCAGTATTAATTCTACTCTTGCTTTTTTCTATAACTTGTATAAACATCGTGATCATCTCTCATTAAAGTTTAAATTGTATGCGTCAATTTTTTTAAATGAGTTTATACTATCTCATTTGGCTTATTGCCTATCCAATATAGTGTGGTTCAGTTTTACCATTTCACCACCCCTCTTCAATTAAAGAAAGATTCAAAACTTGCCATCCGTTTCACGTCTTGGATTTTTAAACCATAAACCGTCTAGTTATAGTCAGAGGGGCTATTGTTGTTAACCATGGGCTCCAAACAGTATCATTGACTTTCGACTGGTGGGTGCTGAAAAATGGCCTGGATCCATATTATACAAAAGAGGAACTACTCTGTTACAACCCATCGAATCGGAACGTGTTGGTGATGTGCACATCTCCTCTCGTTAAGAAAGCTTGCCATATCAAGTCAGTGGCTTTTAATAAATAGCCCGAACAATAGCAACGGACCGACATAACAACTAAAAGGGCAATAACTCTGTGAAAAATCATCGAACAGGGACGTGTTAATAATATGAAAATACTTTCTTGCTAGTGAAGCGTCCAATATAGTTTCATAGCATTCACGTCGGTGTTTGTTGAGAAATAGCCTGGACGAAATCGGAACGGACGGAAGGAAGGACGGAGTGGCGCCAATATGCTCCCCCGATTGGTTTTGGGAGCATAAAAGGTGGGTACATAGCGCTCTGATTGCTCGCATACAAATATGCAGCAGACGACTAGATAAATGTATAGCAAATATCCATCGATTAAATGATAATTAATATACAGTGTTGATTACATTGCGGCAAAAGAAAGGAGAAATTGCTCATGTTTTCAAAGATCGTCTAGTTCAGTGGCGTCAGAAAGCAAATATATGTTGGAAAGAGTTAAAAGTGTAGGTCCATATCAGCATTAGGTACCGCACAGTCTGCTAAAGATCTATACTGTTCACTTATTACCTATGCAAACTTGTCTGAAGTTTCGGTAAATGTTTGTAAATTATTTTAAGACGGAGCAGATGTAGAGGCTGAACTGAACCTACTCTTTCCAGGAATGCCTTCTTAGATATTTTCCTAGGGAAAAAATAAAAGGTGACAGTCTCGTTACGAATCTAAAAATAGCATTTGATTATATATAGTCAAATTATTTTTTATAGATTTTAAACGAGACTGGTACCTAAGGATATAATCATATTTAGAACACAGAACAAACTGAGGCAGGACCTTTGACCTTATATTTATACGCAACGGTTTATTTATTATCATTTTATACCTAACGTCCGTGATTAGCTCCTCTTTATCATACGGATTGACCTTTTATGTTGACCTTTAGTACTGGTAACTTACCCAGGTACCCGTGATATAACGGAACAAGTGTTGAAAATGGCACAACACACCATACAATAAAATATTCATACGAACTAAAATTGAAGTAAAATTAAATGATCTGTTGCCTCATACAATTATCACTTTTCGTTACAACGTATGCCTTACAATATGTAGTGCCAAAATGTTACTTACAACAGTTTATTCTTTATAATCCACATTTACTTCTCCACTGAGACTACCACTGCTAAAGCTACTTATACTACGGTTTCAGCTACAACAACAACAACAACAATAACATATCTTCTACTGCTACTTTTACTCCGAGAATGTACTCCTACTTCTACATCATATTTAAGCATTACATTTACTAATGCTACTACAATTTACACTTTTAGTTTTTCTTAATAAACGCGCTGAAGTTTCTTGAACTACTACAAATTATTTTGGAACTCCTTCAACCACCGCAAAAACAACAACAAAAACAACTACTTATGTTACAATCACTACTATTAGTTACTCCTACAACTACCTATTCCATATTAGCGTTCAGCATTACGTTTGCGTCTTCGACAACAATGAATGCATATATTTCTATTTTAATTAACGCAATGACAGACATATTTTCTTCTACTACTACAGCCAACTTATTATAGAATCGTTTCCGCAGCTGCAACAACATACTCATCCTCCTTCACAAGTGTTATTTACTCCTAAAACTACTTATTCTATCTTATTTCAATATTACGTTTGCAATTGTATGCGTGTATTTCTATTCTAATAAACGCAATAACAGCAATACTTTCTTTTACTACTACAAACTTCTTTAAGAACTGTTTATAAAACTACAAGAACAACAACAATAACTACTTATTCTACAATCACCTTTAATATTTACTTATACAACTACGTATTCTATCTTAGTTTAGCATTTATTTTGCTACTTCTACTACAGTGTTTGCTTTTATGTTTATAATAATTGTAAACGCAACTACTTCTTCTACATTTTCTACTGCCACAAATCTTATATCTTGCGTTCGCCTACATGTATCATGTTTCATTATATCCATTGCAAATATATTAACCGTAACCAGTGACATTGTGGTGGGTGACGGGGGTCATGCTGGCTGGCTTTATACCCCATCATGCCGTCGTAATAATAGTATGTATCGACATGTGCTCAATTAAACACGAATAACAAGTAAGCCTGTCCAAAAGGAACAGATTAGAATTCTCACCAGTGTAGATTCATATCAGTCGCTATATCTGCTCAGTCGTATCAGAATATATACACATAGACAGAATTTTCGTACAAACGTGTGTAAGTAATTTATCGAATAGTGTAGATCTTGACCAGGCCGGCCGAATGCACGAGCTGAGCTCTACACTGTTCACACAAACCAGCCTATACATTTTTCGATGGACGGGATCATATTACCTTACTATTGACAGAGTGTTACGTATTATGATGCATTCAATATATCTTTATGCTTGTCTTTATTATAGTGCTTGATTGCAATCGTGGTAATCGATATCACCCATCACAGGTACGTTTGAAACCACCAGTGGACTGTATCAACTTCTTCCAATATACTTCCTGAAAACATGATTAACCTATTGTAAATAATGATAAATGTTCTATTCAATACGTTTAGTGTATTAAACGGTTATTTCGGTACGATTAAAACACATATATACGGTGCGAGTACTTGTTAAGTGTCCAAAAAAGGAAGATAGTTGCGGCGTAATGTTTACAGATATTTATTCGACACTTTACTGGGAATATGCTATTTTATGTCGCATGAATTAGGACTGACGGACAGGGTTTTATATCTAATGTCATTCAAGATATATTTGAATTAAATACAACATAAATGGTCATCTTTTAATGCCGACGAAGTATATGCAACATACAACACGTTGCAAACATATGTGGATATTCACCGATGATAAACGGTTTGTCTCTTTTCCCACAGTGTAGTGTACTCCGTTACATGTTTTAAAAGTTGGAAATTATCAACTTTCCGCTATCGATTTCAAAGTATGATATATAATTCTTCAATGGTTTATGGTAATATTATATCAGATAATGGGTCAAATAAAATATTTATTTTTGGCCGAGCCCCGGTAGCTCTATCGGCAGCGACGCGGGTTGTCAATCCAGGGGTTGTGAGTTCGTACACCAGCTCGGTCAACATTCTTTCCGACGTTTGACAAAAGTCACTGCGACATGCGTCATTTGTCTTTCACTAATGGGCTAACAGTTTATGCGGAAAAGCAGCCCATTACTTGGAAGGTATGTGGTGTTGTGTACTGGTATGGGATAGCAAGGAAACGCATGAGTAGGTGAACTGGCCGCCGTGATATGACTGAACAATTATTGTAAACTTCGTTAAAACCCAATCAATCAATCATTGAAAACGTTGTGGTAAAATTAGAATTTGTCCCACAATGAGCAATATTTTGATTTGCCACTCTGTTGTCAACTTTATACATTAATTTACATTTATTTATAGAGATTTTCCAAACTTTTCTCAGCTGCATTTTAAATCTCCTGCTACACATTCCTTGTTTGTGAGCAAGTGTTAAGTGATAGCAGGCGGGCTTTCGAATGACCAGACCGATATGCACTGATGTGATATAGTAAAATAGAGTACTAGTCTGATTGATCGATTGATTAGGGTTTTGCCTTTTTCAACCATTTTTCAGTAATATCACGGCGGCCAGTTCATCCACTCATATGTTTCCTGGTTTTCTCACACCAGTACCCCACACAACATACTCTCCAAGCAACTGGCTGTTTTTCCATTGGTGAAAGACGAATGACGCTTGTCACAGTGACTTTTGTCAAACGTCGGAAAGAATGTTGACCGAGCTGGGGTACGAACTCACAACCCCTGGATTGACAACCCGCGTCGCTGCCGACTGAGCTACCGGGGCTCGGCCAAACAAAAATAGTACTAGACGGATTTAGTTATTGATTGAAGTTTTACGCCGTTTCAACAGTTGTTCAGCTATGTCACCCCTGCCAAGTCACCCGGTGTGCGTTTCCTGACTTTCTTAAATAAGTAATACATTCTTCAAAGGCAACATGTCACCTTCCCACATACGTGGAAAACAAATAACGCTAGTCACAAGGACAATTGTAGGTTATCCGAAAGATCGAAATTCAAACATACATCCCCTGGCTTGATAGCTCTCGTCGATACGGACTGAGCTATTGTGGCTGATCCCGAACATAAACAGATAACTAACATTCCTTTTTCAATTTCGATGAGGTTGACATTTATTTATATATATATATGTATGGGCCATTCCACGTGAAACCAACATTATGGCCTTTGCGTAATGTATCCACCCAGGTCAGCCTGCGCAGTCCGTGCAGGTTAATCCGGGCCGACACATTCCGTCTCAGGAGAATCGAGGTATAGAGAAATGATTCCTAAAACATAAAATTCACAGGAGGCGAAAAGTGTCTGCCCGGATTAACCTGCGCGGCATACTTAGGCTGAACCGGTCAATACTTTACGCAGAGTCCACAATGTTGGTTTTCATATATCAATATAATTCGCATGTAACAAACTATAGATATATAGAGATAGATTCCTTGAAAGCATCTTAATTCGGGCTGATGCCATACGCATACACAAATCAACACATTTACCCGTCAGCTAATTCGGTGAACCTATAATGTTATTTTTTCTGATTAATTCAAACTATTTACATGCATATTTAAATCATATTCTTCGTATTACTATATATAGATCGATTCCTTGAAAGGAACTAAATTTTGCGTAGATGCCATGCGTATGTATATTCAATAGTTATTTATACATTTACCCGTCAACTTATTCAGTAAGGCCATAATGGGACGCTTTTTAAAATAAGATAACGGTTTAAAAATCGAATTGTATACATACAAATTACATTTCATGTATAATCGGGGAACCAATTATAAACATGCAGGCTAGTCGTCGTCTTAGGTGGAAGCAAATACAATTTCAGTCACATAATGCTGTACTAAAAACGTATAGGCGTAAAGGGTTTAACATGAACATCCCTCATATAGTCGCTTTCTGACGCCTCTGCAGCAGACGACTTTTGAAAACATTGTGACAAAAGGAGAAATTGCTCATGATGATCAATTTTTCCTTTTACCACAATGTTTTCCACTTTTAGTCATTGGTTAGCCATTCAATTATAGAGATTTTCCATATTTTGACAAAATCTACAGCAGATATATTTGTAATGTTTTTCCTTATGCATACGAAAGAAAACCAGTCGAGCTGTGGAGAAAAACTCATATGCGTCGGAAACGACGACAATCCGGCTCTGTCATTCATTATTTCCAATCATTGATAAACGTCATTCGTCTTCTTCATTAAGTTTAAATGTAAAAAGTTGCCTGGGAAGAATGGTGTATGGGGTGCAGGTGCAATAATGCAAAAATACACACGTTAGGATAGATAGATAAATACTTTATTTTCAACTTGTACAAAATAAGTACATCATTGTTACAAGTAAAAATACAAATTCAATTTCATTAGGTGTTATAATTGATATGACCCGTCCCGCGAGAAAACACACATTGTGAAATCTGCGTAAAGTATTGACCCGGATCTGCCTAAGCATGCCGCGCAGGTTTACTCGAATATACACTTTTCGCCTACTGTGGATTTCCTGTTTCAGGAATCATTACTCTGTACCTCTATCCCTCTGAGACGGAATGTGTCGGCCCGGATTAACCTGCGCGGACTGCAAATCTCGTGGGGCGGCTCAAATATCGTTGACATTGGCATTCAAATCGTATAATTCAAATGGAACAAAACAACGTACTTTGTCTGATGATTTGTGCGTGTGTTAATCAAGCCTGTGGCTAATGATCATATTTTCCCCCCGGCATCGTCGAGTGGTTAGCGGAGGCGATTTGGAACCGGTAGTCCCGGGTCCAATCCTCAGTCTCGGCGCGATGATCATGGTGGAAAGTCCTTGGGCAAGTCACATTTCCTAGCCTAGTACTGGTTTCTTTACTACGGTATCATTAATAATCGGACTGTCGCCTATGTATAACTGAAACAATGTTGAAAACGGCGTTATCCCCAAGAAAACTTACAAAACATATATTCATTCCAAACATTTAGTGTTTACCAGTGTTTACATTGTTTCGCTGAGGTAATGTTCATGTTTTTCTTGGAACACTCGTAACTAGGAAGGTATTTTGTTTCAGTCCTTTTATTTTCTCTTCTTTCATGTATTTCTTTTCTAAATAAATATTTCTCTTCTTTTTTCTTTTTCTTCTTTATTTCACTTACTTCCTTATGCTTTTCTTGGCGATGATCATTTTACCCTTTCCCACATGTGGCTATATTTTGACACATCTACAACAGACGACATAAAACTCCGTAGTAGAAAAAAGAAAATTACTAATGAGTAGTTTTGCTTTTGCCAAAATAGGTTTTCAGCTTTATTAAATGAATTGAATTTCATTTAGAGAGTGTGTATATTGTTAACATCGTGTTTACAAAGTTGCCTGCTCATGGAGTATTGGTAACTTACACCGAAAACGCCGTGATATAACTGAACATTTGTTGGTAATGCATGTTTGTTCGTTCACCTCTCTCGCGGCCTTTCGAGATGTTTTTTGTGGCTCTTTTCTCGTCCGCTTCTCCCATTTTGTGTTTATTATATGTGTAAAAAAAAAGAAAAAATGGGACTCTGAACTCATGCACTCATATATGAGTGTGAATTTACTAACATAGTGTTGCCAATAACATGTTAGTTTTCATTCAAACAAATGCCTTTGTTTTGTTTTGTTTTGAATCAAACCTTTTTACTTATACCGTCAAATATTTGCTACAGACCACATTGGAACAGCAATAACCTGTTTATAGCGACCAAACCTTTAGTTTACCAAAGACTAACAGGTTTTGAAAATAATAGATATATTGATTGATTGGGGTTTTACGCTGTTTTCAACAACTTTTCAGTCATATCACGGAGGCCAGTTCACTTACTCATATGTTTCTTGGTTTTCTGACATCAGTACTTCATACAACATTCTTTCCAAGCAACTGGCTGTTTTTTGTCTTCATATAGACTGATAGCCCATTGCTGGAAAACGAATGACGCTTGTCACATCGAATTTTGTCAAACGTCGGAAAGAATGTTGGGCAAGCTGGGGTTCGAAATCACAATCCCTTGATTAACAACCCGCGTCCCTACCGACTGAGCTACCGGGGAAAATAATAGCAAATTATGACGATAAATTTACAATTTATTCATTTACATAAAAACTTCAAGTTTTGAAGCATGTTTAAACAAACAAAAAATCTCAAACAAAGACATTTATATAATCCAGATATGGTCGTTATCGTTCTGTTTTAGCTTTTCTGTGTTTATGAACGACTACATCATATTGATTTGATTTCCAACATACACATGCTTTTTGACGCCTCTGCAGCAGACGAAAATAATGTAACAAAAGAAGAAATTGTTCAAAACGAGATTTTTCTCTTTTTGACACAGTGTTTTCAACTCTATTTAATAATACTACTTTTTCTTATGTAGGGATTTTCCATATTAGTGCAAATATTTATCAAATGTGTCTACTACAAAGTTGTTGTCAGTAGAAAAAGGGTTTTAAAACATAGACTGATCTGTCAAGCATAGTTGCGGGTGTCGGTCTTTCGCGTTGAGTCGTTTAACTCTTTCACAAAGTACACTTTTCCATTTTAAAAAACTGGACCACTCCATTTTTCGTCAACAGGATATTTGGTAAAATGTAATGTCTAAGTGGCAAACAATGAAGATTTCAGGAGAGAAAAAAGCTTGTTCCGAGCTGTTTCACCTGAATATGCATTGTTTGCATAACTCTGTAATTGCCTTTGGCAGCGAAAGATTTAAATGACGTGTTACAAGTTTAAAATTGCCCGTTACTGTTTACATGTATTCCTTTATGTAATTAAATGGTGTCCTGTCTCGGGTACAATTATTTCAATTGTAATGTAGTTTGAACTGAGACTGCCAGACGGATTTCGTTTCTGTGATATTGTATTAACCTTCGCCGCGGTAGCTCAGTCGGTAGCGACGCGGGTTGTCAATCCAATGGTTGTGAGTTCAAACCAACATTCTTGCCGACGTTTGACAAAAATACACTGTGACAAGCGTCATTCGTCTTAAACCAATGGGCTTACAGTCTATGTAGAAAAGCAGCCAGTTGCTCGGAGAGTATTTTGTGGTGGGTACTGGTGTGAGAAAACCAGGAAACATATGAGTAGATGAACTACATATGTAGCCGCCGTGATATTACTGAAAAAGTTTTCAAACGGCGTCAAACCTCAATCAATCAGAACTTTCTTGTATGTTTCTTTCAATTAATAGCGTTCTTCTTCTTCTTTAATTGACTTATTTCTTTATGCATATTTTTTGACGATTATTATGTTAACCCTTTCCCACGTGTCGATGTATTTTAACACATCCGCAACAAACGACATTAAACTACGTAGAAAAATAAAAATACTAATGAGTAAGTTCTGCATTTGCCATAATATGTCTTCAACTTTATTCAATGTATTGAACTCCATTCAGAGTTTGTATATGTTTAATTTTGTGTTTACAATGTTGCCTGCTCATGATGTATTGGCACCTTACACAGAAAAAGCCGCGCTATAACTGAACATTTGATGTGTAAACACCATGCACATAAGTACAGTCTTCAGTTGTCTATCTGACACCAATTTTGTAGCAAATGCATGTTTGATCGTTTATCTCTCTAGCCGCATTTGTTGCTCTTTTCTCCCACACTTCTCCCATTTAGTGTCTATTATATGTGTAAACAAAATGATAGGATATTGCCTTTGTCAGTAAATGAGTTCAATGACGTTTTTTTCACTTACCTGTTATTGTTTCTTCCTTTATGTAATTAATTGGACTAATTCCCTGTCTTTTGTTCAAGTTTGTTCCACACGCGCCAGCTCGGTCATATTGACTGCACAGATATAGCCAGAAAGAATAGAATTACATTTAATTATAATAGAAGATACGTAGTAGTATGAGTAATGCTTGTGTTTTTTTCCTGTTTTTTTATTGATCGAATTAACAACTTCCTTCATACATATTGTTGTAAAACACGGATAGCAATTCGCGCTCTGTAATTGCATCTCTAAGGGCGGAGTGATAGCTGTTTAAATCTACAGTATTTTCACCGAAGTGACCAGCGCTGAAAAAGAATGTACGCGACGGTCAGGGGGGAGTGATAGGTGTATAAATTTACAGTATTTTCACTGAAGTCCCCAGCGCGATCGCGGCTGATCTCGAACATAGATAGATAATAGTAGTCCATTCTTTTTTCGATCTTGACGAGACCGAATGTATGTGTTTGTCTTTATATTAAACTGGCGTTTGATTCTCTTATCAAAACATGTAATGTAACAGTGAACGCCGACGAGGCTAGGAATGTCAACCTTATGCTAAGAAAGGTTCAAAGGAGCTTCCGTTTAAGTCAATATTATGATGCTAAAAAAAACACTTTAATTATCTATGTTTTATATTGAGAAAAAAAGATCTTGTAACCTTTTTGGATCAGCGTATTTATCTGTTCTGTGTTATCAAACTCTACACTACTTGCTAATATTTTAAGAAAACAAACGTTTAGACCTAGGCTGGGCCGGAACTATACTGTTCGTAGATATCAAGTTGTACATTGTTGCATGAACCGTCGTAAATAACATAAAGATTAAGAGTGTGAGTACACATAAATTATTACGCTTATAAATCTAGTCCGCGTTCTTAGTATTACAATCTATATATTATATATAGCGATTCCTTTAAAGGAACTCAATTCACAATGATGTCATGGGTAAACATGTTCATTAAAAAATCAATCAATTTACCCGCCAGCCCATTCGATGAGCTCATAATGTAAAGCCGAGTGGTTACCATGGTGGAGTGGCCTTTTCTAGTCTAGTACAGGTTTCTTTACCCAGGGATCATCAATAATCCAACTGATGTGGTGATATGAAGGAAATAATGTCGAAAACGTCTTAAAACACTATTAAAACAAACAAAAAATTCGTTCCAATAATTTAGTGTTTATCATTGTTTACATAGTTTCGCTTAGGTTACATGTATGTTTATGTTTTTTGTTTTTTTAAAACACTCGTAACTAGAATACTTTAATTTATTCCTTTTATTTTCTCTTCTTTCTTGTCTTTTTTCTTCTACTTCTCTTTCCTTATACTTTTTCTTGATGTTGATCATTTAACCTTTTCCGACATGTGGATATATTTTGACACATTTGCAACATTCGACATAATATAGCGACGTTCAGTTATATAAAAACAAAATCAAAATGATAAACTAATTAACATAGTATCGGCATGCGTGTACGATAAGAATACCATCTGTTGATTGACTGAATGTTTTTAACGTCGCTTTCAAGTAAGTAGAATGCCTTGGTAATACATCAAGCTGTTTATATCTTCTCAACATATAAAAAGGGAAAATAGAAAAAAACATTTGTTTCTGTTTTTCTTGTGATATTTAATCCAACGTCAACTGTGAGCCATGTCAAGTTAAAAAGTAGGTGACTAAGCGCATTATTGATACTTTCGAAGCTGCATTGTAATCATTTACGTTACTTTTTCCCAACAACAACAAATATGCAGCAGGTCACTTTTAAAACATCTTGTCAGAATGATTAAAAATGTGGTCTACTGTAGAGATGTCAAAGCGGATCTGTATGAGGGAAAGGGTTTAAATGCGGTTTTCTTAGAAAAATAAATCGGGAAATGGTACTTGGCTGCTATAAATAAGAGGGATAAGACTGATATTAACCCTTTCCCACATGCAACAAATCTGCAACAGACGACTTTGACGACTTTGAAAACATACCCGAAACAAATTGGAAGATCTCATTAGATGAAAGTACAATAATTGCTCGTGTTGAGCAATTTCTTCTTGTATCGCCATGTTTTTAAAAAGACGACTGATACAGAGGCGTCAGAAAGTGTTTATATGAGGGAAATGGCCTTTTAAAAATATATTGTAAAATGATAAACAAATAATTAAGCTTAAGTTTATCCTTCCAGAAAGTATATTTGTCATATATTAAACAGTTTTGATTATACCTCTTGACGGTGAATGATAGTTATCGATCTTATCTATGTCCTTGATATAACCCTTTCTAACATATTGACGCTTTCTGACATATCTGCAGTAGACGATTATTGAAAACATTGTAGAAGGAGGAGTAATCGATCATAATGATATATTTGTATTTTTGTCATGTTGTTTTCAATATTTTTCAATAATTAAGCTACCCCTTATATAGATATTTCATATATTTGCTATATTCTTTGAAAAACGTCTCCTTCCTACTTGTTGTATGTGGAAAACTAATATAACCAGGATATGGTGACGTGTTCCTGTCAGTCTATGAGATGCTAGTCAACCTTGGCTGGACAACGCTCCATTAGTGACATGGTTATCCGGACTCTTCCCTCATAGGTGATGTTGTTTTGCCGCTGCTGATCTTTTTCCCCTAAATTTTCAAGAATGTCTGCCATTTTGCGTGCACATTTTTTCATGTTAAGCTGCTCGTATATTCTACGTCCCGATTGACTATTGATTTATTGTTAAATCGATACCATGAATTGATTTTTTCAACGAATTTCTAAGAAGAGTCACACCTTGTCTTTGCAGGAGAGATTTACAATCCAAACGCAATTGTAATTAATTGAATATTAAGGATAAAGAAGAGTAAGGCTATAACGTCTCGTCTTAAATTTGTCTTTATCGTCCGAGTTTCATATTTAGTAATTAGAACCATTGCAGATATGGCGAAAACCTTAAATTATATCAATTATAATTGTTTGCATAATCGCATTAATTTATGAGCAAATATCAATATCTCCTTATCCCTCGACTCGACTCCAATAGCTTTACTGATGAGAAATAACAAGACTATCCTCTGAATTAAGAAGAAAGCATCATGAACGGGTGATTTATATATAAACATAGATATTACTCTATCTCCTCTCTCTAAATACTTAGAAGAGAAGTTATTTGAATTGTTTGTTTTTCTTAAAAAAATGATAGTATAAACATATTTAAGTAGCATGCTCGCATTATTACAGTGACAGTATTTCTGAACACTGGATAAATAATCATTTGTTTCAAAGTTGCGATTCTAAAAGGTAGGCAAATTTGTTGATTAGCTCACGTGAGCAATATGAGTTATTGTGATCGCCCATTTTCTACGTCCGTACATTAACATATTCACATACGTAACCAGTGGGTAAATTGGAATGAAGCTTCACAGCAAGCAACATTTAAATGTCCACAGCAAAGTTCGTTCAACGCTTATGGATCCATTCAGAATTCTGGTATCCATTGCACCCAAAAGAATTTCACTTTATAATGCTCTTCTTTCAAACTGGTTGTTGATTTTAATATGATGTTGTAGAAATGGTCATTAAATGCCACTCTAGTAGATTCCTAAAAGCCAATTTGATTGATTAAATGCATGATTGGCAGTTGGCGGGGCTATTTTGCCCTGTATGGCATAAGTAAACACACGGTATCTGGCCGTTTTTTATATTTATTTATTTTTATCTTTAATAATTGGTTTTATTTTATTTTTTCTTTAATTATCTCATTTATTTATGTGTATAACAATCACGCTCTTATTCAGATTCCTTTAAGTGATATTGATAGGTGGAAAAACATAGCCGCTAAGTTTCTGGACTGTTTTTCCTCTCATGGCTAAAGGGAAAACTTTCAAAATCTTCTTATCTGAAACTATCTGACTGATTTTCAATATATTTGCGGAAAATTCTTTTGTTCTATCAGATTCCACCAGGTCATGTTGACTGGTTGAACTGTATGGATGCTAGGGAGCGTATTGGGGCTGTTTTGCACTATATTGCTAAAGTGGAACTATTCTTCTCAAACATGTTTTGTAGACATTCAAAGAGATTCCTTTAAGCTAAATTGATTGGTTGGTTGGTCAAGAAAATGGCTGCCAGGGTCGGGACTGTTAGCTTCATATGGATATAGAGAAAACAAAAATCCCTCGAGAGTATTATATCGATTTTCAAATAATCTTGCAGAAATGTTCCTTGGATGACCCTTACCTGATCCATTCAGGTCAATCTGATTCGTCAAATGAAATTGCACTAAGAGGCTTGGACAGCTTTACCCTTGATACTTAGAGTATAAGATTAAGAAAATATCTCATCAGAACATAAATGTTTAAATTTGAAATACTTATTCGTACAAAAGATTTCTTAAGCGACCTTCTATCAGTTTCACAAAGACATAATGACTTTACAAACAGCAGACAAAATAAGTTTGGGTGAATAAATATTGTTGTAGTGACGCTGTACTTATCAATTTGGACCTCTTATACATTGTTTTAACTTACTTTAATGCATAATGAGTTACTTTGGTTAACATTGTGGTTGGCATGACAATTTATGTTTCGTAACTCAGGTTATCGATCATCATCATGGCAATCTGTTTTTATCTGAAGTTCGTCAGCTTTTTTATCTTTGAATTGTCTTTTTCTGCAATCACCTATTTTTAATATACAAGGTCTCTAGTTGTGAATATCTTTTAATCTAGAAATATTTAAAAAAAAAATGCTTTGGTTTCATTAAAATTCAAAGAAAATACACATTATTGTATTTATATTTACAATTTTTTTTTTTTATATTTCATATATCATTCACAGCACTTGAAAAACGTTTATTGTCGGAAACTGACAATAGAAGTATGCATATCGAATGAAATCTATACCATTTTAAAACATTTAAACGTCGTGACATGGCATGCGTAGCAATTTTAACAAGAAGTGTTGAACATATTCATAGGGTTAGTAAAATAGAAGCAAATCAATAAGTCTGACGTATTTAATGCGATATTCCATTTCTCTAGCTGACCCAAAACTGAACAGTTGGCGTCTCAGGTTAAACGGTTACGTTTTCAGCTTTCCCAGCGTTCTAGTTGTTATTTATGCCATTTTAAATTACTAACACTTTCGTCACAATTACCAAAGTAATGATCTGCTCTGTTATCCTTATCACAACATATTGAGTTTTGTCTAAGTATTCCATTAACAACGAAATAGGTCGATGTTTTTATTGTCTTGTTTATTTGATACAACATGACAGGGATTTATATCATTCTCTACATATCAACTTTGGGAAAATATGTTGTTTTACCGAGGCAATCGTCAAACAAGATGAAATATTAAAAACGGATAATAGCCGACTACCTGCACAAAAACATGTCTTCACAAAATGGACATTCAGATACGATTTTCATACCATGGTGAATCTGCAGTCCCGCTTACAATATTGATCAATCTCATATCTATCTCGGGAGTGTTTGATCATATGCTTGAGTTTCTGTTTTCTCTCATATAAAGTCTTGTGAAATGAAAACATTCCAAGGCGTATTAGATAAGTATGTATTCTTCAAATTTCATTTTCAGTCTAACATCATTTGTTTGGCAATACTTCTGTCTTGATATGACTAGAAGAATTAAAGTTAAAAATGTATCCATCACGAAATATTGACACCATTAAAAATGATTAAATCAAATTCAATACATGACAAATTATTAAATTATCAATGTGTTTTTTTTTCTATAATGCAACATTCAGATTTTATATAATTTAAGTATTACTGTTTCAAAATTTAATTTAAAAATCATAGGTAACCAGACTACTTTTCAAAATAATAAAATCGTGCATGATCAATCACAAATATTTTTGTATTATTTGTCTGTATTACTATGATATAAATACTGTTCTCACTTCTAATGCTATGTAATTATGGTGTATCATGTGTTAGGGCCGATGGCCTAAAATATCACATTAAATAAAACTTGAAACTTGGATGGCATCTTTCCAAGACCCCGGGAGACTTTCCGTTCGCCGAACCTGATTATAAACGTCATGTAAACAAGAAAGGGACCGAAAAGTTGAATGTTTAATTAATTGATAGTTAATATCATCTGAACCCGCAGCGGTATCATGGCACTTCTGGAGAGCTGTCTTTAATTATTTTAACGTAAAAAGTTTATTGTAAGTCTCTTTTTTTTTATTTAAAATTAGTGTTTGTTTCTCCTTGTGTTGTTGAACTTTTTAAAACTTGGGAGAATAGTTTAAAGAGAACGACTCTTGCGCAAAGGAATCTGCCAAAGTATCGGCAATACCCTTCTTTGAAGTAGCCACACCGTATTGGGTGTCCAGATGATTTACAATAATCGAACTACTCTTGCCATAAATATTTCTTATCATATTCCATGTCTTTTTGACGGATTATCTAGAATTTAACCTAGATACATACCGTAGCCAAGACGCACGTTTTTAATAGTTTTGAGAGCTTTTGCTCGAGCTATTTTAAAATTGTGCATGGTTTTCCTGGGAGCCGATTTGCGTGTTCCTATAGCCTTTTTGCAATTCTCATCAAAAAGGTTTGTGAGGGTGCTTTGGAGTTGTCGAAATTCGGGGTATTGCTTCTTCAGCTGCCTGAACAATTAATGAAGTAACATGTTGTTTGGGATCATCACAATCCACTAAAACATTCGGAGTAATCTATTCCTCACATCGCATCAAGATAAATTCCAGTTCGCTTTGTGAAGCCTCCATCGCCTCGGACGCTCCTGGACAGAGCGTATAGTTTAGTTATAATTAAAAGAAAATGATCACTCCCATGATAAATCAACAAAAGTCTTCAACCTTCCATGATAAATCAACAAATATATCAGGGCTACAAACAGCAAGATCTAGAGATGATTGAGAACCAGTAGCAGGGTGCAAGTAGGTATATGATTTTACATTTAAAAGACAAAGATCTTGTTTAAAATATTTTTTTCTAACTTTCGAACCTTTATATTGGTGTCGTTACATCCCAACAATGTATTATGGCAATTGAAATCCCCCATTAAAATGAAGGGTTTGGTGAGTTGAGATATAAGGTTCTTTATTCTATCAATATGTAACGACATACTTGTGGGAGATACACTGAACACACAGTTACTGTTTTGTTAGTATAAATGTTAACAGCAGTTGCCTGCAATGTTGTTTTAGGATTTATTAGCCCAATAAGCTGTGTGGTAACAAGAGTGTGTGAGGGTGCTTTGCAGTTGTCGAAGTTCTGGGTATTGCTTCTTCAGCTGCCTGATAAATTAATGAAGTAAAAAGTTGTGTAGGATTATCACAATCTAAAAAATCATTCGGAGTAATGGATTCCTCACATCTCATCAAGACAAATTCCAGTTCGCTTTGTGAAGCCTCCATCGACGCGGACGCTCCTTGACAGAGCGTTCAGTTTCAGTTATAATTATAGGGAAATGATCACTTCCATGAATGTAGTCATAATTCAGCATGCGCGCAGGCTAACCCGGACAGACACGTTTCGCCTCATGTGGATTTTCTGCTTAAGGAATCATTGCTCAATTCCTCTATCCCCCTGAGACGGAATGTGTCGGACCGGATTAGCTTGCACAGGCCGATCTGAATCAATACATTACGCATAATGTTGGTTTTTATCGTGGAACGGCTCAATTATGTTGATAGTATAGCAGTCAAAGCAAGGAACAAACATAAAATAACAATCATAAATAAAGTTATTATTATTTTAATTACATTTCAACAAATTTAAAATGCAAATACAAATCGAAAAGAATATCGTTATGTAAATCACACGGAATCTGCAGTCTTACTTGATGAACTGTCTTCTTCGTTGAAAATGTAGCATACATAGACTTGTTTATTCTCACGTGATCAGTTCATAGGTCCCTAACTTTGTTAAATACAATCTGAAGCGAGTATTTTCCTATAATGAGAAGCATATCTAGGTTTCCACAAGTAATTTTAATACACTTAAATGAGTCCACGTTAAACGACAAATGCTTAATTTATATCGTCAGTCTTTGTTCTACCGCGAGAAAGGGTTTTCGAACAGCCTCATCTACCCATGGATTCCTCTTTCATACAGCAGTTCCGACAGAAAATCATTATGCGTTCGAGATATCCAGAAAATGTTTCTTCTTGTTAAATAACTTTATCATTTATCATTTACGTACAGCTAGTGTTTAAATGATCATTCTTAAAACTAAAAGTTTCGAAACGTGTCTTCGACATGTCTACCCACAACAGTGACGGTATCCATTTCCAAAAATGAATGTCTCCAATTTAAACGACGACTAAGCCTAAGCATCACACTTGTCTTGAATATAGTAATCTGTATTTAAACTTTGAGTGTTTAATACTTGAACTTCCATAGCCTGAACTAACTTTATACATTGACTTTCAGATCTAACACAACTATTCATTTTCAAAACACGGCGGTTGACATACATGTTGACCTATCTTGTGTACTGAAGCGACGGCCAATCCGCAATACTTACACTTCTACTAAGAATATGTTCCAGTTAATATTGCCATTTTAAGGTATCATGTCACACCAGATATACAAATTAAGTAGTAGTAATCGAGAAATATGGTGTTGAACTCTTTAGCTTCCGTATGTTCCGTGTGTACACAATGTAATTCGGCGCGGATTTATGCACGCGCGTGACGTCATTCTATTTTAGGGGAGGTCATTCATGAATGGGCTTTTGTAATTTTGTATGTTATTTATTAAAACTAGTTAAAATGAATGTAGATTTACTTGAAAACATAATTTTACAAGCAAGATAAATAGAATATTACGTCCCTGAATTTCGACATGAACTTTATCTGACTCGGCAGTGAGAAAGGATAATTGTCTCGCCAAAGGCTCGCCAATTATCAATTCTCCCAACCTCGTCAGATAAAGTTCATATCTTACGTCAGGGACATAATATTCTCTATTTATATGTTGATGATTTCTGTATTTGTTACAGATAAAAAAATATGCATACATATGCATACATTTGAAAGACAATTGCAACAAGTTTTGAATAGTACATACAAAAATGGTAAATAGAAAATGGCTTTAAATTGTCTATAATTGTTGATAACATTTCGGTTGCTAAATATTGCTTCTATATTTTCTGCCGAGTTAAAGGCAATACATTTTGCTTTAGACCATATTGAATCCGTGTAATATGCAAAACACACTTTTTATTAATAAAACACACTATCAATACAAGTTCAAACATGTTCACAAGGAGCAGATATTTGTTTTAAACGATTTCAAACCCTTCACTAAATTCACAAATGTTATCCAATTTCCATATATTTTTTTACAATATATCCCCAACTGTAATAAATGAATAAACTGTTCCGGTATGAGAACTAGACAACTTGTGATTACGTTTTATAATACATATGTGCTCTACTTTGAATTTAAACTGAAATCTCCACTGTTCTATCCTTTCAATGTGTATTTTCAGTAAATTTGTCAAAGTTATTTTCATTATTTTACCCTGAAAGACCTGCTGGAACATAACAGAGGACAAACAGAAAACATGAATGTAATATATAGACTGTATAATTCCAACAAGAACAACATCAGAGAGGGCCGCCTGTTTCGACAGAATCTCATTCTGCACTGTCCACTATCATCCGTCTTGGCAGTATGATGACAATGGATGGATTGACAAGCCTCTGCGTTGTCGTTGTCGCCTTATTATTAGTATTCCTCCCCTCTACCGCACAACCCTCGACCCAAGCCCGTAACAGAGAATGCAATGGAAGTCAAGATATAAATTAGAACATTAGTGTGAACATGGGGAAAATGACCGAGCACATCAACCATATCCATGGATTTACGGGTGTAAATGCAAGGGCCAAAGTGGAAATTGTAAATATGATTGGGCTGTGTGTTTCAGTGAGTGTATAGTGTCGCACCTGTCGCCTGGATGTAAAACTAGGGCTGTAACGAATTCACTAGGTGGCGAATACGATATGTATCACGAATACAGGGTAACGAATAAGAATATTTATTCACAAATAATGTAATGCATTTATCAACATGTAACACAAATTATATCAGAAAACATCAACTTATTTTCAGTACTTTGATTTTATAATAGGCATAAGCATGGGAAAGAAATTGTGAATTTAATGTAGTGTTTTAACGAGTTTTACCTGATGGCATAGTGTGAGATGTAATGTCTACCTTGAATCATTTCAGAAATCCGAAATGTTTACATACATTCGACGTATATTTGACCGGAGATTCAATGATTTAAATTTCCGTGTGGTTCGCCATTTTTTGTTGAAGGGTTTTTGTTTTCATTAAATGAGAATTTTCTATTTTCAATCGAATTATCATTCAAAATTCATTAATAAACACATTTTAAACACACACAAACGTATGTCAAAAATAAATCTTAGCGAACACAACTTCAATTTTTTTTTTTTGAGAAAATGAAAAAAAAAAACATGTCGCAAAATCAGTGGTCAGTTGTTGTGGCTGGGGTACTATATAAATATAGCGCCGAGTGAGCTATGAAACTAAAGAGGTTTTCAAGTGTGACAAAAGTTTATTATGTTTGGAGTTCAGTAACATTGAATTTAATTTAAATCATACAGCTTTTGATTATATTCGTAAATATTCGAATATAATCGAGGCGAATAACGAATACGTATCGTACAGACCTGTATTCGATTATATCGAATATTCGAATGTATCGTTACAGCCCTTTGTAAAACCTCATCAGATATCACATACAGTGAACATGGATTCAAGACATCATGCAGGTGCACTTAATGAATTGGCAGTGCTTCCGGCTGTTGAAACTAATGTGGGGGTTTTCAGACATGCACACAGTATTGGCATGTTTAGACATTAAAGCGCCCCAATTCGATGGAAGTTTTACTCACTCTGTGATAATATGTCTGACCTAAATGAGAGGAAAATGATGGCAAGAGTACTTACAGAAAATAACATCACCTTTACCAGAGGAAACTGCATCCATTCCCAATCTAGTATGTTTCGTACTCCAGGCGGCCGCAAGGTGGAAGTGAGAACAGAGTTTTAGCGTAAAAATAGATCATTCGACTAGTCAAACCCTCCCAGTTGCGGCCAGAATACTCAATAATCACTGTAAATTAAGGGACTGTTATCACACGGGCGCAACGTGCACAAACACATACTGTTCGGACAAATATATTGCTTCAAGTGAACGTTCACTGTTACTAGACACGCTTGATAGTGTGAACGATGCCGGTCTCATAACCATCATAGTTGTAACAACAGATGCTACCACACAGGCACTTAGAGATTTCAACACAGACATAATTTATTATGATGAGTGTTTCATACACATTAGAGAAACATGTCCGACATTTTCAACTAGCACATACGACAAACATGCGTATTGACATAAATAAAACGAGCCCGAATTATAATGGAGCTTATGAATGACCGGGCATTGAAGAAAAGCGACCAGCATTCAGCTATTCAGCTATAAAAAAATCCCCATAGCAAGTCGCTTAGCGAGTGATCATAACAGTTGTCGCGAAAAATCCCTTGTCTGCAAAGGCCATTTTAGAAACAAATGTGATGCGGAAGACCTGAAAATAATGTGCAAACTGTTCACTACGAACATGTGTGAGGGCTTGCATCATTAAGTATATAGACTCTCGCCAAAGTCAATCAGTTGCGGTCGTAACTTCCTTGGACTTTGTCATTCTGCAGTGCATTCCGCAACACTAGGTTCCAGGAAATCTACCATAAAATTAGCAGAAACTGCCGGCATCAAAGTTAGCCAAAACGCAATGTTGTATGTGCTTTTACAGTCTAAAAACCGAATAAGTAAATATCATTCCATAAGAAAGACAACAGCCGAATTTAAACAGATAAGATATTTTTTGCGAAATCGAAAATCCTACCGGTCGCTATTTACGAAATCTCTATACAGTGCGGAAAAAGCAGGCTCATCCACAGCTCAAACACACACATATGGCCTGTCATCATAACACTATTGAACAGCAGTTTCAAGATAAACAACAACAATTTATATAGATGGTTAACATCAATGTACAGTTGTTAGTGTAACAGATGAGACACAATGAAATATGCTATTCGATGACCAAGTAATATCATTGTTTACCACCAACAATGCGCCGGTGAATGTCATAGGCATATTTGTCTGTGAGACCACAGTCCAAAGTACACATTCACCGCAGGGCGCGGACTTGTCAGACAACTTCTCGTGAATATCGACACTTCGATGAGGAATTGGAGACCGTATGAAGACATACAGTATGTGGTTAAAGTCTGAAACATTAGAAATGATACAAAAGGGCAATAATAAGATACCACAAACCTTTTAATCAACCCCAAAAATCATAACAAAAACCTGGTTTAAATGTAAATCTGCGCTTTGCGTGATGTTTGGATATCTTGTGCATAACAAATATTATCTTAAGAGCAATAAAAACCATACGTTGTATTGAGAAAATGCGGTATTTTTTTTTAAATTTTAAAATTCCAGAAAATGTTAAAGGAACTGAATCCCATATGAGAAAAAAGCGAAAAAAAAAGAAAATTGTTAAAAATTGCTATTACCTTGATGTTTTTGTATGTACAGCATTGATATTTACTGACTGATGTACTACAATATATGCACACTATTAATATTGCGGAGACTTTTCGTTATTTTGCATGGTAAAATCTACTGGGTAAGTAACCCAGTAAATCTAAAAATATCGCTGTATATTTATCACGTTATCACTACAACCGAATTGACAATCTCCTTCCCCGAGTTGTTGTTCCTTACACTCACGCATACATGAATGTAATGAGTCGATAGTGTTAGAGAATGCCGAATTGAATCCAAAAATTCAAATGAGCAAGAGGAAATTCCACGGTATTTTTAAACGGGAAAACACGGAGCGGACGTTTTTTTAACTGCTTATTTCCTATGAAATAATGAAAAACAAGACTTGTACGACCTTCTATAACATTCCGTTACATATGTATAGACGTATTTTGGATTAATTAGAATAAGTATAAAATATAACGATTTTGGACCATTATGGTGTTCAGTCCCTTTAAACCTCAACTTTACCTAAAAAATATAATTTACCTTAATATAGTTGAAAGGCTCTCTTCAACAAGACCGCATGACTCTCTTCTCTAAAACTGTCCAAACAGATGACAAGGAATCACAGAAATGATAAAAAAAACATTTTGATGCAATAAACGGAGTCAGTATTATGAAACAAAAGCACTTACAAACGGCTTGCACGGTCGCAAAACAATACAGTAAAGGATAATCTTCACCCTTAACTTGGAAAATCACAAGCAAAAACACAATACACAAGTAGACTCAAAGAAGAAAGGGTTACACGTCAAAATTAAAACTTATGCCTTACGTCTTATGTTTACATTTATAATCTTTTAACACAACCTTTAGCCCAGAAATGTACCTACAACTCAGTGTTTCTAATCCGACTACAAGTGTTATATGACCCTAAAGTACGCGATCGGCCATCACTGCTGCTATGCTCAATTGAATAAAGAAATCGAAATACCGAATTCAGATCTTTCTGTATAAATTATATTGTATGCCAGCATGAAATGATTTATGGATTGTAGGGCATTTAAGAATGATACAATCAGTATTATTTTTTTTATCTTTTGTAAAAACACACATTTAGTTGTGTTAAATCCATTGCAAAGGACATTACATTTACCGATATTATAACGGTGTTTTTGCATTATTGAATGAAAATCGTATCTGATATTTATAGAAAAACCCTTGTCGAAAAAGTATGAGCAGGTTAAGATGTACCGAGATAATACAAGTTTTCGTCTTTAATGTTCACGTAATGCAAGAAAGGGTTATGTTTGCACAGAGAATATTGTTTGTTGAAAACACCGATTCTATTGTCAAAATCGATTTATTAATAAAACAAAATTAAAGTTAGATTAATAAGATGTGTGTTGTTAACGCATCTTTTAACAGTATTTAAGTGTTATAACGGCGTTTCCTTGGTAATGTACAAGTACTACTGCAGTCATTGAAATTAACTTTGAAAATTCACTGATCCAAAATGCTAAATAATTGGTTATGCTTTATATTACATGTACAATTAAACTGGCAAAAGGATATTGGTCACTGTTCCGAACCAAATGTTACTGGCCAGTGACCATATAACCACTGTTAATTCACCAGACTGCTACCGGTAATATTTAATCCTGATACCGATGGATGAGCCGTAATGCTATTCCCGAAACCCTGATCGCATATATGAGGGTAATCAATTACTACCATTTAACCAGGCTGGGGATCGAACCACAGGTTCATGTAAACCTTCAGAGATATAAACAGATTCCCATTAACGAGCTGATTTGTCAAATGTACGTGTTTTTGGTTTACTTTTGATGGTAGTTAAATTTACATGTTGACGAATTGTTCGTGGCTATGCTATAAAGCTTTCCCACTTACAGTAAATCTGCAAGAGAAGACGTTGAAAACATCAAGGCAAAATCTTGATTATCTTTAATAATTGAATAGCTATTATTGAATAGAATTGAAACCACTGAGGCAATATTAGAAATACTCGTAAAGAGAAATTCCTCCTTTTTATCACAATGTCTCTAAATGTTGGCTTCTTCAGATGCGCAAGAATCCGTCTGCAATATTGTTTTGACATTGCATAATTAGTCTTTATATTTCAAAATAAGCAAGTGACCTATCGAGTGTATACTGGAATATACTTTTTCTTTGCCTTGAACCGTTCATGGAATCTGACAGATACTAATATATAGGTAATGCCTTAATATTTTCAATATAAACTGGCAATGTTTAGTGGTAAACATGCGACAATTGAAGTGTATGTTGTTTGTATACATTTTGCATGTATATATTTGTTTTATTACACGAAACAGTTGAAGTGCATGGTTTTTCGTATATATTTGTGCATGTTTCTATTTGTTTTATTACTCATGAACGTCATATATAACTGCCAAATGTTGAGCGTGTAAGCTTCTCAGTTGATAAGCGTAAAGTGTTTATATATGCACATATTAATGAATTGCACTATTGAGCGTTATGTATGTGCATATATATGTGTTGCGATAAACTATATTAAGTGTCTACTTTTGTTATGTTGGTTTAATATAAATCATTAAATGTGTACAGAAGATTGTGTCAATGTAACAAAGCATAGTTGAAATATATTCTGAAAAAAAAACCCGCACCTTCTACATTTTGATTTTGGTTGAAGTGATTCAACTATACTTATACGAGTTTGGTGTTGCACTGAAATGGACAAAGTGTAAAGTCGTATAAATAATCAAAAGAAGGGTCTCACAAACTTGATTTGTCTTTTTCAGAAGAGATTTATAATTCACATCACTTATCGTGCCGTGTCTGGTGAAATGGGTAGTTTATATATGGTATATTGAGGATTAGGACGAGTCAGACTACACAGTCTCGTCTTTGCCTTGCCTGTATTGTCCGATTGTTAAAGTAATTGCTTAGACCCAGTTTTAGTTATGCCGAAAACCTAAAACTGGAGTTGTATGCATAACCGCGTTAGTTTAGAAACGAATAACGACATCTCCTCCTTATCCACTGACTCGATGCTATACTATATTCCCTGATAAGACCCAAACATGGTATGACAACAATGTGCTGTTAGCTAAGAAAACTGATATTGTAAATATATTTAAGAACGCATGCTTGCATTATTAAAGTTACAGTATTTATGTACACTGGATAAGTATTTATTTGTTTTTTAAGTTGCGATTCTAATAGGTATGTCGTTTTGTTAATTCTAGTTTAGTTTTGTTTTTCAAACGCCCTTCGGCTTGTATTGTCTGATTATACGTTTGTTTTTTCTTTAATAACGTACGAATACTATACAAATATACTTATCTTACCTTACTTATTCTGTATTCATGTATGTCTGATATTGTAGACATCTTTGAAAGGAAACATTTCGCCGGATTCATTTCGAATCTAAAGGAAAACTGACATTATTGGAAGTGAATGTAGCATTAAAAGGTTTATTCATAAACACACACAAATATATATCATATTCAGATATTCAGCCACTGAACTACGTTTATTGTAATATACCAACTTTTGAAGAATGCTCATCGATTGTAATTGTGATTTATTTCAAAAACATTTAAATGTCGGTTTGTGTGTAATTTGGTTCATTATGTAAGGTATATGCATAGAGTAAGGGAGCTAGAAGGAAACCATTGACTGAATTATTTTCTCTAGCTGAGCCTTTACTAGACATTGTATATGCTGTGTTCAACTGATACGTTTTCAATGTTCATAACGTCCTATCCGTTAGGACTAAGTTTCCCTCTGTCTGATACATTATCCCATTTTTTGATATACGTCGAGCTTTTGTTTCAGTTTTTGTAAAGGAGAAAGGTTAAAGACCGTTTGAAATCAACATATTTAAAAGCATGAATTAGTACTTAGAAAACTTAAATGCCCATGTATGTAAATAAAATAGGTATCTGAGAATCCTGGTTTCATAACTTGGACAGTTTAAGCTGAACAAAAATGACTTTTATTTTAGAGACCAGACTCGTCTTTATATTGGGATCAACTCAAGTAGAAAAGCCTTTAAAACTAGAAGACCTCTACTAGAAGGTATGTACTTATGTTAATGTAGGCATAATTTTAAATGATGGTGACATGGATACCTATGCCTTGTAGTCAAGATGACACAAACGTGATTGCAGCAACCCTAAAATTAAATGAGCCAGCGGGGTGGCCATGGCACTCGAAACGATTTTTGAAGAAAGATGTTCGAATTGGATTCAATTTCACTTTCAATTTTAAAAATAATTTGGTATGGAACTTTGCCTTGGTGTTAATGATGCTTTTGGGTGAATAGTTTTCGTGCTGATTTGAAACATCGAAAGTTTATAAATTGTTGATAAGCGATTGTGTTCATTGTTGTCAACGTTAGAAATCATATGTAAACCACCCTTGCCTTGCAGCTATTAACGCATTTTTTACTCGATGATGTAAATTATTGTTCAGGCTGATGCTGATGTAATTTCAATTCTGGTGGGTAGTAACGTTGCAATGTAACGGCGAGATCCATTGAAAGGCTAGAGCTTTTTGTAGACAGCGATTTTGAAATATCCAGTGAAAATACTTACAATTAATTGTATCTTATGACATTAAAGGCTTCCCAAGTGAGAGTTTGTTGATGTTTCATTTATACGGCATACGACGCAGTACTTGACGGTTTAAAACAAAAGGAAAAAGAGACAAGTAAATGACTATTCCGCTTTTCGTTTTAAGGTTATTACACGACGAATCAATTTTACATTCATCGAGACATAACAGTTCATATACAGTGGGCCACCAATAACCCCCCTCCCGCAAACTGCAAAATGTATGATACAATCGTAGTAGCGTCTGTTACAGTGTATATATATATGATATTATGATAGTCAAAAATCTTGATTTAAAAGCCTATACAACTTCCTTTCATTAATCATATTAAACATACAATTATAACAGAACAATATTGTCTAGAAAACTCCCTATAGCTGAACGACGGTTGGTCACCTATTTATATGAATCAAAATGTAAAATGTGTTATACAATCGTAGTTAAGTATATATCAGAGTAAACATCTGATACTATGATAGTCAAAATGCTTGGTTAAAACAACTATGTGGCTTCCTTTCCTTAAAGATATCACTAAAAGAACTGTTTACCATAAAAAAAATCAATTTAATGTTTTTCACTTTTTCTTTCTTTTTTACAATTTTCATAAGGATCACGTATTATAAACCACTGTATTTCTGTAAAGAACCAATGCCCAGGTGGCTGAAAACAGGAATATGCTCTACAGACAATGGGCTTTCTGAAAAACATAGTGTTGAAAATTCCCTATGGGGGAAGGGTTCGTCATTCTGGCCCATGGTTTATCACTTAAGATAATATATACGACTTTCACACGCCTAATGGATAAAAATCCTTAAACAGATTCCGACTTAAAATAATGGAAAATTAACCAAGCCGATGTATGTCTCTTCATTGGCTGTCGAATTAAAGATGCGACATTGCTCCGTTTTACTTTACGCCATTCATCAGTTGTAATATTAATTCGAGTACATCAGCTAAAATGTATTTTCAGAAACAGAAATGACAGACACACGACTGAAGATTCATTGGAACTACATTGTTTTATGTATTGTGATATTTCTGGTAGTGACATGTAGTGCAGTTTATTTTGGTGTTCTGGTATATCAAGATATTCAAAGACCTGACACACCGAAACAGTCTAACCAAATCTGTCTGAAGTGCCAAACGTTATCCACGATAGTTGATAGACGGGCATGGACACATGTTACAGAAGACATGTACACAGAAACGTGTTGTTTCAACACCGACACCGTTCTTGCTAGAACGCTCAAAAACGTAAATAACACATTTATTTAGACTATTTTATCAGACATGAATGACAGCCTTAATGCAATATTATTTCAGAAAGGTGTTCGTGGTACATGTTGCAATCGTTTTAATTTAGGGTTGCATTCAAGACGTGTTTCTATATTACATATAGCAGTCATCTTTTACAGCGGATAAGTATGGTTTGAACACTAATGGTAGAAGGATCAACGGCAGGAAATAAAGTCTGTATTACTGGTAATATTCACAGGAAACACCGTTACATATCTAAAATACCATTGAAAATGGCATGTGACACAATGCAAACACAACATGGTCTAAGAGATATTTTCTAGTTACCTGTCTGTTTTAAGCTCCGGTTGTCATTTTGTTCCGTTGGGCCAATCGATTTTATCAATCTTTTTCGGGGTTTCTAAGGAAGAGAAATATTGCATGAACAATTCTGCGAATTCTTTATAAAAGTGATTTCGAAATTGGTTCATAGATTAAGGAGGTTTAAGAGAAAACATTGTTTGAAGCACAATGTTAACGGATAGGCGACGACGATCCCTGTTGTTGCGATAGCATTATTGCTTCTATTATATCAATGTTGATGACTATTTTGATAACGATTTTAACTTAAAATGTGTTCACCAAGCTGAACCTGGGTTAACACGCATAATGTTCATGACGCCACAATGAGATACCGAAACGTAATGAAGCGTTAACTCTGAACTTTTAAGTTCGACCCGTGATTGGTGAAGCGTGAAGTGTCAAGTATGAAATCTTACTGTGACATGGTGAGTTTGAAGAGTGAACAAGAAAGACACCACCGTACTTTCGGACTTTCATAACAATATTGTTTTATTCTTTTACAGTATTTCGAGAAACGTTATTCCAGCAGTCTATCTGGTGAGTATCTGTGATATGTTTATCATGGTTCTTTGTTTTGCTTTGTTCTTTGTTTTGCTTTTTTAGAGTTTGGACTCGTGTAAATTCAATCTGATTGAAATAAACCAATATCTTACGGTTTCTTAAAATACTATTTTACTATGTGACGTGCGCAGATGTTTCGAATTTACATGTAAACTGTCAGTCACTGTTAGTTTGATATAGATTGCGGCTCTTGTCCTGTCAACATTTAAAGTTTTTTCTTCTCCAGAAACCGAACTATACACTCTGGTTTCAAACCAGCTGCTAACTAACAATGCTAACGCCACCTCCAGAACGCCGTATACACATCCCGATCTGTCAACGCTGGTGGATTTGATATATAGCGGATTCACCACAAAACGCTCTGTACTACATTTAGCTAGCTTAGACATAGTTACTGCTGAAGGTAATATTGTTTGTATTACTTAAACGATATTGTTTTTTGGGGGGTTGGGGAGGGGGCGTAGGCTACGCCGTTTCAAAGTGTCTTTCAGTTATATCACGGCGACAGTTTACTTATTCGTTAACCCTGGGTAAACATACCAGTATTAGGCTAGAAAATGTTTCTAGCCCAAGTGCCTTCTACCATGACGGCCGTAACGATATTTGCAAACAGTTGACTATCACGATCAGAAAATATACTTACTAAATGACATGTCATGGAATTTCCCTTACTTTGCTTTCTTTTCAGAGACTCTTGTAACTACCATCGTTTAAGGCAGAGAACAGATACTACTCAGATCCAGATACTAATTGGATTAGACAGACATGGGTCTTCAATGGCTGCATATTTTTAATGTAGTTAATCATATGTAAACATAACTATTTTCAGGGTAGATCCAAACATTGCATGGAATAGTAACATCAAACATAGGCACCTTTCGTTCTTCAATGAAACATGTTATGTGTCCATCATGAACACCGGTCTTTAGTTTATGCCAACCGATTTTTTTTATAACTGTTAAAAATATTTGTACGGTAAAGTAATGTGTTTTATTAGTTATTGGTATAGTCGAAAAATGTGTTCGACCTAGGATAGATTTATATAGAAGCTTTCTGTTATGTTTGTTAAGAAAAGAGCGAGATAAAGAACATACTTAAAGTCCTCTAAAATGAAAGATATACTTTTTGAGAAAATTGTCAAAACAATAGGATACAAGATATTATCTGAATATAGCGTCAGTGTTGTGTAACATGTAACAAACACATCGAATTAGGTGTCTTCCCGAGTGTCCCAAAATTTCAAAATGCTATTTACCCTTAATGCGTAGGGTTAAAGAGGGGTAAGGACAATGTGAGAATGCAGTCCGGTTATTTTGTCTATTCCAAGTTATCATTATTTAACTACCCCCCTATCCTTTCCTTGTTCAATTAAACTGCAAAACAGAATAACAAGTATTAGGCCTAGTTATCTCTTTTTTTAGAAGGAAAGAGAGCAATACGAATGCTCGCCAGAAGTATAAACACCAGACGAGCATTCATTAATTGGATTCTATTCTTTTTACAATTTAAGAGCATTTAATATGCAGGCATGTGAAAACAAGGGATTATGACTAAGATAATTTTCATAGAAAAGAGATGTTAACAATAGTTAGGGAATAAACAGACACTTACACATAAGATAGAATTTGATGACATACGTATGTGTTTTTCTGAACAAAAAAACTCACTTATAGTTAAGAATTAAACTGAATAAAAAACAAAAAGCATTTCACTTTTTACTTTTTGTATGTTTTTCCGACAAAATAAACCGCTCATAGCTAACAAGCCGGTAGACGACGTGGGATTCGCCTTGGTGATTTTCGCCTTTGCATAAAATTATGGTTCCTGTACACTGCACTTCCTCTCATTGTGCTTTATCATTGTATGAAGTTTTATTAGATTCCATTAAGTAGTTTTAAAGTTATTCTACTCACAAGAAAGGGCTATAACTCTGTAAATAGGTAAAATAGAGTTATGCTTTTTGGACAATGCACTTCCTCTCAACGTGTTGTATCATCATATGAAGTTTTTTTATATTCCATATTGTAGTTTTAAAGTTATTCTACGCACAATAAAAAGCAGGAAAGGTTAAAATCTCTGTAATGAGCTAAATTAGAGTATTGGTTATTATACATTGCACTTCCTCTCATTGTGCTGGATCATTGTATGACGTTTGATCAGATTCCACCTCGTAGTTATTAAGTTACTCTCCGGACAATAAAGAGTAACAAATGGCAAGAACTCTTTAATTAGGTAAAATAGAGTTATGGTTCTTATACACTGCACTCATTTCAATGTGTTGTATCATAGTATGAAGTTTTATTAAATTCCCTCCTGTAGTTTAAGAGTTATTATACGCACAAGAAAGAGTAACAAATGGCTTTAACTCTTTAATTAGCTAAATAAGAGTTATGGTTCTTGTACGCTGCACTTCCTCTCATTGTGCTCTACTATTGTATGAAGGTTTATTAGATTCCATTTCGTAGTTATGAAATTATTCTCCGGACAAGAAAAAATAACAAAAGGCAATAACTATGTAATAAGTTAAATTAATTACCCTATCGTTCAAAGGCTAACATTTGAAAACAAAGGCCTAAATCAAAAATCGTAACGGATACATTTTTTTCTAAATATCTCGATGTATCTATAACCGAAGATTCAAAACTGTAGGAGAAGATAAAAAAATGGTTTGGGTTTTTAAAAGCAGTTGTTTGCTAGCTGCAAATTTAAACACGCACACCCTGAGCCCCTATGGCACCTGTTCAACACGTTTCATCGGAATCGGCCCTTCGGTTTGGGCTGTGGAGCGTCGCTTTACAAACGACTGGACACACACACACACACACACACACACACGCACACACACACACACACACACACACACACACACACACACAAACACACAGACAGACATACAGACAGACAGACAGACAGACAGACAGACAGACAGACAGACAGACAGACAGACAGACACACATACACACACACACACACACACACACACACATACACACACACACACACACACACACACACACACACATACACACACGGAAAAGCCTGACAATAAGGGATACCTAGTGAATCCCAATATATATATATATCATACTGGAAACATGGCTAATGCTCAAGTACATCTCGATTTTGTGAAGAACTTGCGCGATGGAATTAGCCTGGTTATTGATGGCCACACATTTTTAATAAGTACATCTGCGAGACAAAACCATATGCTTAATCTTACTGTGCATGTTGTATATATAAAGGACTTTTAGAACACCTAAAGCTGCTGTAAATAATATTGAATAACTTCAAAAAAAGTGTAAACCGAAAAATATAAATTCAACTGAATGGGATACTTTTTTATTGGAATAAAACCATGTATAAAAATATGCAAAAGAAAATTTGATATTAAAAGGCAAAATACTAAATCTAAATAAAAATATTATTCTCTTCTACCTGTCAAATGAATAAAATATATAAAATATATCGTTCTAACCTCATCCATTTGATTTAATTCAACTGAATGGGAGACTTTTTTATTGGAATAAAACCATGTATAAAAATATGCAAAAGAAAATTTGATATTAAAAGGCCAAATACTAAATCTAAATAAAAATATTATTCTCTTCTACCTGTCAAATGAATAAAATATATAAAATATATCGTTCCAACCTCATCCATTTGATTTAATTTGGTCAACACATAGATGTGACTAAACGTGTAAGATCTAGAAACGGTAGGGTACTCGTGGTCGAGGGTTCGATCTCCTTACAGGTCAATACGATGAGTATTGTGTCATCGAGCCGAAGTAGAGAGAGTGTTGACCTTCGGATGGTGGCGTCAAACATTTGCCCTAAGTTCAACATTAGTTTCGTGATGCATAGTTTAAGACAACAATTCCTAGTATGTTTGATGAATAATAAGAACTTATTGTTTTTACAGTATGCTAAATGTTCATATTTCACGAAAACAATCCTTAACATTGTGGACTTTCAATATTCAATTTTAAAACGGACACTTTACCAAGACATAAAGGATGTTTGTATTACCCGCGTTCAATTAAGAAACTATCTGAACTATTGCCGTTGTTAATGTCACTGTAAAGTAGGTTAATCTTTTTCATAAACGCTTCACCAAAATTTTACTTTTCTGTACATGGATTTTGGGACAAAACTATCAATAGCTTTTTTCAAATTGTTCGACAAATAATAGCACTGGTTTATTTTTATTATTGAAATGTGTTATACATTCTTGATTATTACCTATTTTCATACCATTTGTCTCGGGGTCAAACAAATTAACAGCCATTCTCCTTCGCTGGTATTCAAAAGGTAAACGTACGGTTTTACGGAGTAACTCATTTGTAAACATTTAATCATTTTAAGGGTCAAGTTTGAAGATATCCTGGATAGAAACGGTCCAACACGGGCATATTTTTCTCTCAAATGACACATGTTCTGTGAACGTGATGCATACCGGTCTTTATTTCATCTACATTCAAGTGAAATTCCGTGCCAGTGTCTTCAACAGCCAAACAATGTAAGTACTGGTGTATTTCACATATATTACGAGTTTCTAAATATTAATATGATCTGAAATAACGGTAATCAAGCTTGATTTTCTAATAAATTGATTTGTGTGTACATGTAAAAATATTCATTTCTAGTAAATATCCAAAGATCTTACTGAATCGTAAAATCAAGTTAGGGCATATTTCTCTCTAAAATGACACATGGTCTGTGTCCTTCATGAATACATACTGATCTTGACTTGTATGTAATTATTGTTAAGCATATTAATGGCGCAAGATTTAAAAAAGTTTATGTTAAGTAGATTAACTACAACCACTTTAAACTTTAAACTTTTGTAATATGAGTATTATTTTACGGATATACTATTTCTAAACTTCGACGAAGTGCATGCATACTATTAGTTGTAAAACGCTCTATGGGCTTCAAGGTTACTTAACGACGTCAATTACATATCGGAAAGGAATGACCGGTTATATCTGGAAATTCGATTAAAATGTATGTTCTTCCTTTAAAGGTCAGTGTCAGGCAAGTTTTATCTGGCCGCGAGGAGAGAAGGACATTTAATACATATTGATGACTATATTAAACGATACGTTTTTCGTGAAGAGAACACAGAACAGAACGCCAACTTGCACTCAGTGTTTAGGCTGGAAACTGGTGATACACTTATCATACGGTTTCCCAGCAGCCAAAAGTCGTACCTGGCATCCGATCGTAGCGCACACAGACTTACTATTTTTGAACTGTCGTAGTTGCATGGATTTATTCCAATTACAAGTAAGTAGATTGTATTGCATGTATCATTGTCATGTGTGTAAATGTTCGTCCTCGAATCCTTCAATTAATAAAGTTTCGGTTAGAAACTTCTTACGGTCAGGGTCAAAGGTCACATATACTATGGTGCTATTTTTGCTTGTTACAAAACGAACTCTATGGGTCATTTGGGATCTACTCGGACATCCGCTTTCCGATTTCAGACTGTATATCAAATGTTTACATCATTGAACGTGTATCGAAGATTCTGTTCAGAGAACAATTCCATAAAAATTGACGTCGGTGTCACTAAGCGCATTCAAATTTCAAGCTTTTCATTAACCGCGTTAACAATGGCCGATTCTTGACCTCTGACACGGCTCGACTCGATTTAATTTTTCGATCTAGTAGATCCGATATGCGTTCGTTGGTAACAAAATACAGGAAACACCCGTCATTTTATCATTTAGATATCTGTTCAATGGATTTATTGCGTTAAACTGTCCATAACTGCTGAAAGTCAACGACCGTCAGGTAAGCTGGTGCTAGCGTGATTCGTTCAAAACTGTTGATCATGGCACATTTGTCACAAATCGTGGTCACATAATTATATGTTTATTGCTAGGCCCAATGGGAGTCATGTTGTTTTGTTTAATCTTTGTGTCACGAAACCATACTTGTGCGAAACATGATCATTATTTGCAATGTTCCCGTTACATTAGAGTTGCCGTTCGTGTCTAACATGCTTGTAAAGACAACCAAAATGTGCAGACTCGGAGTGTTTTGCCGAGCGATCATGTAAGTTTGAGCTGCATCCTCACAAGTATGATTATATAAATAGCTTTTATAAGCACCTCGCAAAATTATTTCCATGTCAGACATGTCCAATGCTTCTTAATGCTTAAAATGAAACAAGGATTCCGTTTCGTACCCTATGTTTTACGCACTTGAAGTCTGAAGTTGTGAACAGTATGTTTCGTCTTTCGTTCATCTGCTGATAAGTAGAACCACTGAAGATATTCTCGGTTCATATATGTTGTAATCTTGCGTCGCCTTGAGGAAGACATTATAGTGATGGTTTAGATTTTGTTATTGTTACTTCTTTATGGATAAAGATAAAATTTCTTTAAATTTAGTAGTTAATACCAATTTTTATTCATTTAACCGATGGATCAGCTTATCAATTATAAGTGATCAATTGGTGGGTCCATCCGTGTGAATGTGTAGAATCTAATGAACCTTGGCAGATCTGTAGTAAAGACAATTCCCTATCCAAGTTGCCCATTTGTACTGGTTTGAACCAATGAACAGTCATTATGACAAGTAGTAAATTTTACCTGACACCGTACAGTTACACTTTGGCTTTATGGCATTACTACCTCTTGTACTGGCTATGTCTCTTAACTGTGTCATTGTTTGGTGTGTATTTAAATGTTTTAGTTTTTTACACCGCCTTCAACAATTCTCTAGTTATCTGATGGCGTGTACTGGGTAAGTTACCAGTACTTTTGGTCCATTCATCCTGACACCAGCCAGTCAGTTGTAATGCTAACCCCGCAACCCTGAGCATCGAGAATGGCAGTCACAACTACCATTATTTAAGCTTGACCCGACTGGGGATCTGACTCGCGACCTCCCGCATCCCAGTCCAAATAAATGTGGGACTACCCACACCAAAGACAGACGTTCTACCAAAACACTGCCGAGGCCGTCCACTGTGTTATAGGCACACTGGTGAAAAACGTTTCTTCTCAATCAGAATTTACTTAACTCTGTTGCTACCTTCAATTACGACAAGATTTTATGGATTCATATAGGTTAAAGTTTAAACATATAATGTTAGTACATGTCCACTACACAGTCAATACAATCAAGGATTTTGCAAGCTGGAATGTACATGCTGGTTTCTAATAAGATGTAAACAATTTTTTTTTTTAATGTGTACAACTAAACTTGTTCTTTCAGATTGAAATTGCAGGGGTTCGGGGGCGCAGCCCCTGATGTTGTTTTCAGTTGATAAAAAGTTTAGGATGCGTCTGGCAACATGAAATGAAATATTTTAACATTCATTCAAAGGGGCTGATGTTGACCAATGTGTGGCAAATTATCTTCATTCTATATAGGTTTTAACAATTATAGAGATGTTCCTTATATTTTAGTAGACATTTTCAAAGTCTTCTACTGCGGATTTGTCATATGAGGGAAAGCTTCAAAGCATTAAATTGATGATGTCTGTTTAAATTATTCTTTGATAAATTGGCAGTTAAACTAGATTTGCATGAAATTATAACCTTCAATTGTGAAAAGATTTTATTGATTCATATAAGTGAAATGTACTGTGCATGTCCACTCAAAAGATTTGCATTCTTAAATATGGTTATTTTTACTGACAGGCATAAAAACATTGTTTATATATTATGTTGCCACAAAGTGTATTCAGTTTGACCTAGTCACCTATTGTTCTTTGTTACAAAGTTTTTGTTTTTTTTGTCTTTGCACAGTATAATTGAATTAATGATGAAGCAGGAGTTTAGGGGTGTAGCCCCAATTGGCAAATTAGAATGGAATATCAGTTTAAATAAAATATATTAACCTAAATCCATTCTCACATAAAATAAATATGCAACAGACCATTTTGAAAACATCTAAGCAAAACAAATGGAAAATCTCTTCAAATGAAAGTAAAATTATTGATAAGAATTGAAATAATTCACTATTGCTCAATATGATTAACCCTTTCCGTCATACGACAATTCTGCAGCAGATGACTTTGAACGTATTTTGTCAAAGGATAGAAAATCTCTATAATTGAATGGACAACCTATGACTTAAAGAGGAAAACATTGTGGCAAAAGGAGAAATTGCTCATTTTGAGCAATTTCTTCTTTTGTCACTGTATTCAAAAAGCCGTCTGCTGCAGAGGCATCAGAAAACGTCCATGTGAGGGAAAAGGTTAAACTTAGTTGTTTGTTTCTTCCAAACTAGGGTCTAAAGCTTGTTCTGAACTTTCTTTCCATCCTCATATCCCTTTCCCAAAGACAGCATTAAAAAAAGCTGGGCCAAAATATGGAAAATCTCTTTGGATAAAAGCTAAACTTGCAAAAGGATGAAATATTCACTATGAGCGTTATCTCCCTTTGCCACAGTGATTTCAAATGTCATTTACATTACAAGTGGGAAAGTGTTAAACAATGTCTCCATCTGTACCACTTTGTCCATTGCAATCCACCTTCATAAGAATGTTCTTTAATGCTTATCCTCTTTGCAATGGAAATACATTTGTTTTGAAAATACTGGCCTGATTTAAAAATAATTTGGCCCAATTGTTCATCCTCTTCAAATATTGATTAAATGATTTCAATCCTTGAAAAACATGGCTTATTCTACTGGTAAATGCATTTGAACAACTTCTTATACTCATGTTTTACATAGCAAATACATGAGATGATATAAGGGACATGGTTGCATAAGTCTAATCAGTAATAAGAATATTATAGTGTTGTAAGATAACAATTCAATATTTTGTCAGCTCAATAACTTAAGAAGCCTTTGTCCAATCATCATCAAATTTGGTCAGAAAGTGTATTGGCATAAAATCTCGGACAAAATGGATAACTAGCCATATCGCTTCAGTCAATCGAGAGTTATTGCCCTTATTTATGGAAATTAACTAAAACTGGTCTTGTCAGCTCAATAACTTAAGAAGCCTTTGTTTAATCATCACCAAATTTGATCAGAATGTGTATTGGCATAATATTTCAGACAAGTTCGATAACTAGCTATATTGCTTTAGTCAATCGAGAGTTATTGCTCTTTAATTATAAAAATTACCTATAATTTGTCTTGTCAGCCCAATAACTTTAGAAGCATTTGACCAATCAACACCAAATTTTGTCAGAATGTGTATTGGCATAATATCTCGGACAAGTTTGATAACTAGCTATATCGCTTCAGTCAATCGAGAGTTATCACCCTTTTATTATAGAAATTACCTAAAATTGGTCTTGTCAGCTAAATAACTTGTGAAGCCTTTATCCGATCATCACCAAATTTAGACAATATGTTGATGGGCAGAATATTTTGGTCGGGTTCAATAACTTACCATGTTATCTTAGTCACTACACACTTATGTCCCTCAGAATGGCCAAAACTGTACTAACAGTGTTCGCTCTCTAAATTTGCCTGACGTACAACCAATTATCACTAAACTTGGTCTCAAAAAAACAGGACAGTCGTATTTTGTGACATTTGGGGCTCTTGCTTAAATTACAATTAAATTATCACAAGCTCTGATTTATTAGGAATTCCTTTTTTTGGTAAAGAACATGAGGCATTTACTAAATGTGACTTTCTTTGAGGACAATTTGATCGTAAATTAAATGTGTTTAGCTACATTTTGAGACCTTATAGTTTTAACTGGTAAAACACCTGGTCTAGCCAGGAGTTCTGAGTTCAAATCTCAGTAGGGGAAAAATTACACTGTAGCTAAATACATACAATTTAATCAAGATCAGCACAGCTTTTGTGATAATCCTCAATCCATCATGCAATATCCACCAGCAACTATTTATTTAAACAATGACTGCTTTTAAACTACTTGACCAATTTTAACTGAACTGCACAGAAATATTGATTTGGTGTCCTCTTTCAAAATGTTCAAAGGAATAAATTCTGTGTTGAATTCTGGAAACTACCCCATCAGAAAAGAAGTAAAGTGACACAATGTTTAGGTATTCTGGTATTGCTGTATAACTTGGCAGGAAAGTTCCTTATGTAACCCTAAAAATATTCAAATCATATTGATTGGTTGAAAAATAGTATCCGCATGTGGCATGGGAAAAGGAAGTTGCAGGTATAATTTCAAAGTTATAACACTGTTGCATTAATTTTCCCTATGTGACCATCCATACACTTATTCAAGTCATATTTATTAAATAAAAACAAATGTTGCTAGGCATTATCAGAGTGTAGGGTCTTGTTTCAAGATAATTTGGCTTAAAAAAACATTATGTTGCCCTTTCCAGAGTGTTGCCCTTTCCAGAGTGGTTTAAGATCAATGCTGCCAAAAAAACTCAGAAAGGGAGTAAAATAAAAAAATAAACGTTCTTTAATTAACCCTCTACATAAATTGTTCAAGGGATATTGATTAGTTCAAAGCAATGCTGAAATGTGGGATCAGAAAAATGGTAAAATGACAAATCTGAACGTTTTTCCTCTGCAACTGCTTGTCTGATTTCAAGTTCAGTTGCCAGAAATGTTTTTGTTTTTTTTCAAAATGTTGATGCATTTATCCAAAGACATATTTATAAACATATTTGATATGTTAATTCATGCATTTATTATGGCTATCAGGATATTCCCTCAAACTTCATGGTCATAATATGTTCTATACTCTTTAAAGCTCTTTAAGTGTTCAATATTCACTGGTAAAAGTAGTCTTTGACATTCGGGAAGTAAGTTGACTCACTCGGCTTGAACTCTCTACCCCTGGGTGACAACTCTATCCATTATCAATTGAGCAAATAGTAAAAGCGTTAGTGCACAACAGCTTAGTACGTGATTAAATCTGTTGAGACTGAATGCACTTTCCGAAACTTTCTGAGGCTTTGCCTTAATTCATATTAACAACTACCACTTTATCTCATATACAAATATAGCTATAACAAGCAATCTGGATGAATACACAATAGAAGCCCTTTTTCTGAATTTCAATCTATATATGCTTTAGGAATAAACTATCGCACTGTAACTACAATATGAAATCAAAGGACTGAAAGTGCTGCTAGCCTGGGGGCTGCAGGAATGTTGGAGAAGTAGGGAAAATGTGAAAGGAAATAAAAATTGCAGCTTATGTTTATGTTTGTATTGTTAAGAAGTTGAAAGATCATATCAAAAATATTAAATATTATGAAACTGCCAATTCGAAAACAGGAGGACCTTGTTGGCACTATATCGCTCACATGAGTGCAAGAGCTCACAATTATACACATTTAAGACATGAAGACTCAAAGGATAATTTGACAGCAGGTTTAGGCAGAATATTTTGAAGTTGCTGCCTTAATATATTGAGAGATATGTCAAAGTTAATTAAACTTACATCAAGTAAAAATAATTATCTAAACCATGAACTAGACTAGGAGAAAGTGTTTGATCAATGCAAAACTCATAAAGACAATTATTCTGAAAAGGATTCAAAATGCAACCTCCAGAGTGTTATCAAGAGTTTCCTTCATTTGGCCTAGTGACCTATTTGCTTTTACCTGATATGACCCATATTCGAAAATGGACTAGATATTATCAATACAAACATTCTGACAAAGTTCCAAGCTTCTGAAGCAAAGAATGCGGCTTCCAGAGTATAAAAAAGATTTACTTCAGTTTGGCCTAGTGACCTAGTTTTTAACCTGGTTTCAAAAGGCTCAAGTTAAAAATGCAGATACAGAATGTTAATAAGATAACCATTCAATTTGGAGTAGTGACCTAGTTTCCGACCCAATATGACCACTTATCTAACTTGACCTAAATATAATTCAGACACAATTTCAAGCTGCTGAAGCAAAAAATGCGGCTTCTAGATTGTTAACAAGATTTTACTTCAATTTGGCCTAATGACCTAGTTTTTGATCCGGCAACACCCATATTCGAACTTGTCCTAGAAATCATTACGATCAACATTCTGACCTAATGTTAAACTGCTGAAGCCGAAAATGCGGCTTGTACAGTGTTAACGAAATTGTCTTTCAATTTGGTTTAGTGACCTAGTTTTTTAACAGACCTGACCAATATTCGAACTACATATCATCAAGATAAACACTCTGATACAGTTTAAACATGCTCAAGTTGAAAATGCAGCCTCAATAGTGTTAACAAGATTTCACTTCAATTTGGCCAAGTGACCCAGTTTCTGACCCTATATGACCCATATTCGAACTTAACTTAAATAGCATTAAGACAAGATTATTACGAATATGCCGTTGATACCTCCACAGCGCTTGCGGGCACCTGCACAACGCTATCGGGTCGCCCGGTTGAGGGAGAGGTTGGCGTTTGCACTCTACCGCTACAACTTAGTTATTGGTGCATTTTAGGCTGAAGAACAGAGGCATGGTCTCATTCAGTTCACTCCCACTCGCCCTCTTTTGTGAGATCTGCACTCTCTTTCTCCTTCAGTCATCCAATCTTTTCTAGGGCATCTTGTATAACTGTTATTCTGACACTTTTGTGATAAATTGTGTGTTAGCTTGTTATCTTCTGTGAAGAGCGCGACTGGATGATCTGATGACTGAAACGATGAGCCGGCTTTCATAACCCGCGAACCACAGAGAGTGGTCGGCTAGACGCCGGCCTGTCCCCGGTTAATGTCTGCCCGATTTCTGGCCGGGCTCTGAGCAGCATTGTATTGTCTGGGTAGTCCACAGTTTGGCCCGGCGCTCGCCCGATAAATGTGCGATGAGGTTTTAAGTCCGAGTTAAAGGAACTCGATACCCACGAGGAGTTCCGAAGCTTTCCGGCCGAAAATGCCTAAAAATCTGCCGCAAACTACTCGCAAAACTATCGCAAGGTAATTGTGACTGGGGTTGAAGTGATACTAGGTAGGCTACGTTTTTAATTCATAAATATGCTTTTGATAACAATCTCAATCTGCAGCAGAAGACTTTTGAAAACATAAAGGTTGATATCCATATCTCTATGTCCGGACATAAGCCACATTCCTGTAAGCATTTTCTTCGCCATTGATGATCTTCATTCGGACTTCACGAGGCCAAAAATTGAAATTATTTCTTCGAACTCGCAACTTGTCACCAAAAATGTGATCGCTATCCAACGAATTGTGTGGACATTCAGATCGTTTGACTTCCTTAATCAAGTCGTCAATCGTTGACTGGTCGGTATGATAAGGGTGATACTTCACCCCACTGCATTTGTCACGCGACCTCTTTGTTGACCATTAATTGTTCATCGCACGGGCCCTACGCCCCCCCCCCCCCCCCCCCCCCCCCACGTGTAATCCGCCACTGCATTTATCACGCTACTTCGTTGTACTTTTCCGTTCCACTTCGCGAACGTTAATAGTTAATAAGCTTCCATATCTGATTTTTCGGCGTATTCATTTCTGAAACACGTGTTAAACTTATATGGTGTACTCACGCCTTAAGTTTGTTCACTGATGTTCAAACAACATTATAATCATCTTTTTTCCGAGATCTTAACCTTTTAAATGCAGTTTTGTTGAATCAATGTTGAATTATTTTTCTCGCGCAGTCTCACCCTAAAATTCGTTGTTGGTTATGAACAGCACTTGGCAGGCTGCCAACTCCGACAAAATGGTTTTACTACCCTGACCAGGGGCTAATGCCCCAGGCAGTAGTAAACTCTAAATTCTATGAATGAATTCCACCAGTTATAAACATGAATACTGATAGCTTTTCTGAAATTGGACTCTTTCATAGTTTATTAGTTATACGAAATGTTATCTATCAAAAAGAGAGTCTATAGTAAACTAAATTCCTTCACCAATAAGTTATATGTTATAAAGCATGCTGTGCTCTGTGATTGTTTTCATTCTCTTACTTATAATAACAGCTCTCTGACATGTATGACATATTACATCATCTTTTATTTTATCAACTATTGCAATAAGAACTAGCAGACATTCTTGTTTAGAGACCAGCATTTCACTAATAAGAGGGATAAAAAATTACCTTGCTATCACAGAAAGGTCAGTTAATCGGTCAATTTCCTAATCTTATACAAAGAATCACTGTTTTTTCTATATATTTCAAGAACAAAATTTGGTAGTCACAAATCAGTATAGAATATAACTATAGTCTAACTTTATCCTTGAGTTTTACACAAGTCCAATGTCTCTCTCATCATTATATGTCCATGGTCACTCTTATGATACATTAGTCCACTGTCACTGGTATTCACTTTGTCCAATTGTTCCTATTCTACACAATCTAATGACGACAAAACATCTAAATCTATGTCTCTTAGTTCTCGTCCACTTCTTCGCTCTTTGGCCCAAATATATATCTATCTCTCTCTCTCTCTTCACGGCTAAAATCTATCTCTCCCTTCACGGAAAACGAATGTCCTCATTCGTCAGCTATCCTTCCCTAATTATTCCATCTGACACGGTGAACTCCATTTGTAACCTGGTGTATTTCTGTCCCTAAAAGCAGGGTGTGGCTTACATACAATTCTGGGAATAAAAGTTCTAGGGAAGACGTTTCAATCGTTCTTGATAGTTATTATCATTCTATTTACATGTGGGCAGAAAAACCTGTCCAATTCATGGAACTGAACATTCACACTTCTTTCCCAACTCTTCTGGCTTCTGTGTTTTAATGCCTCTAAAATTATATGCGTTCAATCAATTATATGTTCCTTCATTCAATCGACTCAACTGACTTCTATCACTTGACATACTGTGATCACATGACCCGAGCTAAAACAACTGTCATGGCGACCAGAAACTGGTCAGGCACAGCTAATCCATAATTAAACCAATCCATAAATAATTCAACCCGGTTACATTGATATCATCATAATATGAAAAAGGCAAAGCTTCATCACGAACACAGCACCTATAATGGGTCCAAGCTGTAGGTATGTGACTACCATTGTTTAGCAATCTGTGACAAGCTGTCGGAACTGGGACCACTTTTGTAATCTATTCCTACTTTAACTTTGGTTCAAAGTCAAATAATAAAAAGTTAAACACGTTCACTTCATCACATCTACAGACACATATTCAAAACAGGTAAAAACAAAATAAAAATGTTAACACATTTTTCCTTCAAATTGGCCTAGTGACATATTTTCTGACTTAGTTATAGCCATGTTCAAAATCCATTCTGCCAAAGTTTCAAAATGCTAAAATTTAAATGGCAGCTTTCAGAATGTCGGAGTGTTTACAAGATGTTCCTTCAATTTGGTCTAGTGACCTAGTTGTTGACCCGACATGGCCCTTATGATAACTAGGCCTAGATATTGTCAAGGCAAACATTCTGACAGAGTTTCAAACTGCTGAAAGAAAAATGCGGTTTCTAGACAGTTAACACGATTTTCCTTCAGATTAGTGAAGTGACCTAGTTGATGACCCAACATGAACTAAATTTGACTTAGACTGGATTTCACCAAGATAACATCGAGACAACTATTCAGACAAAGTTTCTCATGCCAAATTTAAAAATGCAGCCTCCAAAGTGTAAACAAGATATTCCTTCAATTTGAACTTGTGACCTAGGTTTTGAGCTCACCTGTCCAAGTTTCAACCTTGGCCTAGATATCGACAAGACAACAATTCTGATAAAGTTTCAAGCTGTTGGAGCAAAGTATGCAGTGTCTAGTGTGTAAACAAGATGTTCCTTCAATTTTGCCAAGTGACCTAATTTATAACCGGACATGACCTACATTTAGCTTAGCCCAGATACCATCAAAACAGTTATTCAGAAAACATTTCAACATGCTTAAGTTAAAAAAAGGCCTCAATAGTGTTTATAATAGTGTCCTTCAAATTGACCATGTGACCTAGCTTTTGATCACACAGGACCCCAGTTTATAACTTGGTCAAGATTTGAAAGGGATGAATCATTCATCTTTAATGTTAAATGTTATCTGTAAAGTTATCTGTGTTCACAAGGCAATTGTTGACGGCGTGTGACCGAAGGACATCAGAAAAAATGATAAAAATCTCAAACTGTGCAAGTCAAGAACAGACTTTCTTACTACATGTTACCGTTAATAAATATAACCTTGTGTTACTCCATCAGTATTATATATTATCAGCTAACTTTCCTCTCCTGTTATTGTCATAATAGCTGTTATTCCATGATTGTATGGGTTTCTCTCAATCTATTCCCTTCTTTGATGTTTATGCAGGAAGTTATATTATCCCGCGGTCAAAGAAGCATGCAATTTGCATTGGTTTTCCAGGCACAAATTAACAAAGGGTAAATCACTAACTGCCTTTTATATATACATTTCCTCTCAAATTATCGCCATAATAATTGTGATTCCATGATTGTACGGGTTGCTCTCAATCCATTTACTGTTTTGATGTGTATGCAGGAAAGAATATTACCCCACAGCCAAAGATGCATGCAATTTTCATTATATAGACTGGTACCAATGACCAAAGGATATATCACTAACTGCCTATATGAATTTCCTCTCCAGTAATCGCCATAATAACAGTTATTCCATGATTGTATGGGATGCTCTGAATCCATTCTCTGTTGATACAAAATATCATTGATTTTTAAAATAGCATTCTTTTTATATAATCCTAACTGTCTATGAAATTAGCAGTGGTCCTACTCCTATAATGCTATGGTCCCTGACCAGTACATTTTGGTTCGGACCAATGAAACATTACCTTTGGCCAGTATATTTGTAGATGTAATATAACATTTATTACTAAATATTTAGGAATTTCGGGCCAGTGAGTATAATATGTTAATTTAAATGACTAACCTAATATAATGATATTGATATAATAGCAAAATGTGAAAACAGTTAAAACTTATATGAACAAAGTGAAATGTGATTTGCTTAACTCTTATGATACTAGTACCTGTGAGTAAGACATAGTTTAACAAAGGTTTAGCATGCTTAAATGTAGAATTTCGGTATGTTTTACATTCTGTTTACTACTATTGCTTATATCTGCATTTCATGTTATAACTTTCATTTCAAAATAAAGAGCAGACAGAAAACACAAGAAAAAAATATTTATGCACCATTTTCTCTGCAGACGAAAACATGTACACAGCCGTTCCCGTACATTCCAATGTTATAACCACTAACCCTACTACAACAACAACTACAACAGTAACAAGCAAATTAATGTCTTCTGTCAGCTGCCATACAGAACAGTCAAGTTATTGTCCTCTAAATTGGATTGCAGTGGTAACTGCAACACTGGCAACATTACAAACAGTATCGACAACCTTTGTAACTGACACAACGAAAGAAAAAGGTTGTGAAAGCACAGATCCCTAGATGGAAACTGCTGTACTCAACATTCAAACACAGACACCTTATAATCAAATTGTAAGTAGTATTGTAAAGATTTCCTCAAACAGAATGGCAGCCACCTTGCTTCAACCGTAAGAGCCGGCTAAATGGGTGTGAACGAAGCATCAATGGAGTCAATGCAAACAGGTACCTTTGAGCTCCAGCAAGTGGGATGGTATTGGTTTGATACATTATATACTTTTATCTCATAATAGTTAATGTATGATGTGGGACCAATATCATCTTCACTGTCTGCCGCGATATGACATTAACTGTTGAAAGAGACTTAACCCATAACAACAACAAAAAACAGCGTATGACTAGAATTGAAAGCAATATACAACCATGTATATTAGTTATGTTACATGAAAGCCAAGCTTTGGGTTCTGAAACCAGTTTTTCATTTTTGGTTTAGATCAGTTTGTAACTCTGAATAGTGTTATATGGATTATTCCTTTAAACTAATTACTTTAAAGTTATCTATTTTACATCAGTTGCGAAACAAACGTTAATCTTATATTATTAACACTCCATGTCCTGGAGATACAACCAGTTATAGCACTATTTGTGCAGAAATTCCCAAATGTCAGAACCCAATCTTCACCGAATTCAAAAGATATCTGGGTCATTTGTGTAGAATTTGGTAGATTCAGGTTAATGTTTATATTTCTACGCACCGCATTTTTCATTGGGTATATTTGGGCAGAGTTGCTTATATGATTTTTGTTAAAAGGGGCCACTTGTGTTCGGAAAAATTGAATGTTACTTGTAAATGTTTCAAGTTCATAGTAAGCTTTCATATGGTTTTGCCTACACACTCATGTCTTTAAATCATTTTCTTCTTCCAGACGCATCTTGATGCATTTGCGGCAGAGGACTTCGAGTTATATAAGTTGAATATACACTCAAACCTGTGTTTAAAGACCACCCATGTGAAGAGAACACTCTGGTCTTTGATCACAGATGGTTTTTAATCACATGGTCATTTATGCAGAAAATAAGCAATTGGGACATTAAAAGTGGTGTTGCTGTAAACATGGAATGGCTTAACAAATGTGGACTTAAACACATGTTTAAATGTATTTAGTTATCCCGAGGGCTCTTTTCAACTACCCACTACTGCCAATAGATACCTACATAATGCCAATTTTGATATATATTAAGTGGTTAACGTGTTATGTAACTAGTTTTTCAGATAAGTATCGTGATAAACTAGTAAGACAGATAGGTATCGTGATACTTATGTGGCTAACTAGTTATGTAACTAGTTACTCAGATAATTAACGTGATATTTACTAAATGAGAAAACCATGTTTAGATATCTGTTAAGTGATTAACGTGTTATGTAACTAGTAAGTCGGATAAGTATGGTAATAAGTATGTGGTTAACTAGTTATGTAACTAGTTAGTCAGATAAGTATTGGGATAAGTATATGGTTAACTAGTTATATTATTGATCTATTTAACAATATAAATATTGTCAATACTTATATCAGATTTATATTTTGTCAAACGATTATTCAACTGAGACTAATTTAATTCGCTTCTAAGTAAATTTGAATGTGCTATTTCAATCCCTGACAGTTGTAAACTCATTAGTAGAACCGTGGATTTTGTGGAGTTAAGAACATAGACTGTAAGTTAGAACTGTTTGTAAAATATAATTTCCTGTAGAAAACGTAGTCTGTATAAAAATCATATTAACCTTAGACACATAATGCTGATAAATGTAGTTTCATGTTTATCAAAGAATAAATCCATTTGATTTAAGACTGATAGTTCGATAATAAGATGTTAGCTGAAACAGAAAAATGAAAAATATATTCATTACTCATTTTCCTTTCTTTTCTTATCTTAATTTCTCTATTTGCCACAATACATTAATTGTTGGTTTTACATGATGTTTTCTTAAATGTAACCCACTTTTCAAATTAACTTATTAATTCTAGTTTACATATGATAACATTGTTCTGTCACATGAGATAAATTAATTTATTATCTTGCTGGCTTTAATAGAATGTCATGTCACTTGTACCATTAATAAGGCATTTATGATTAATTTCATCATACATTTTCATATCCTATTTTCATTTAATATATGTAAAAAATAAATGATATACATTTGGAGAATCCTGATCCATACTTTTTAGTAAATATTTCTAGGTATTAACAATAATTTACAGGACTAAGTTAATTATTATTATTATAATTACTTTTTGTTCAGAGTGTGTTGTTTCAAAACGAAATTGTATTCTTCTTAACCGATTTCTGATTTCTGTTATCGATTATGATCCCAATAAAACTGCTACATATATGTAAAAAGTCTTCTTTAAGTTTGACAGCGTTTCTTTTTATTTATATTATTCAACGTTTTGTTTATGCAAGTCAATTGCGGAAGTATCATATATATAAATAATATATGAAAACAATTAATTTGGCAGTTGTCAGCAATATGACCCTTTTCCCACCACATTCTATGTCTTCTATATATTTACTTGAAGCATCAGTTGTACTCCTGTCGAGTAATATACCAAAGCAAAAACTAGATTCATATAGTAATAGGTTTTAATATGTTACAAGAACAGATGCGTTTAAGGGCAGAAGAGCGAGTTACCGCCCGACTACCGATTCTTAATACATTCTCTACTTCGTATATATATATAACGGGATTATCAACGCGAAAAGCCTAGCCATCTATCATCTGACCAACATATGCATCCTTTGACAGCGCTGGGTGCTCCGGTGAAAATACTGTATATTTTACAGCAATCACTCCCCCCTGACCGGTGCCCTAACAGAGCGCGTATTACTATCCGTGTTTTACAGCCTGTATGAACAACTTGTTGAATCGACCAATTAAAATGTAAACACAAGCATTACTCATACTACTTCGTATCTAGTAATGTAAATATATCTTGCCATGTTTGTGAGATCAAATATGACAGAGTTAGCAGGTGTGCAATATAATTGGGTCATGTTTTACAACGACATACATACGGGACTTTGTGGCTCGCGATGGTCAGATCAAACCTTTGTTCCTTCATGGTCATTTCAGGCTCTGACCCTCGGGTGCATTGGCGCTAAGGGAACCGGGTAAGCAATACGACAGACACCAAAAGTCCGTAGGCCTATTGCAGTCAGTCACAGTTCAAACAACGTCACAAGTGTAAAGACTTGTACAAAAGACAAGGAATTAGTCCAACTAATTACATAGCAGAAAAACAATAACAAGTAATTTTACACTTGTAAAACGTCATTGAACTCTTTCCCTGCCAAAGGCAATAACATTTTGTTGTTTTTAAACAATATCGATTCAGGTGAAACAGCTAAAAAAGAAAAATCTGTAGAAGACAACAATTTACACGCTCTCACAAATAAACCATCTGAAGCAAACGACATGAAACCCTCTCCCACAAAAAAAGAATATGTAGCAGACGACATTTCCCACATTCCTACAAATAAACCATCTGTAGCAGACGACATTTAACCCTTTTCCACAAATAAACCATCTGTAGCAGATGACATTTAACCCTCTCCCACAAATAAACCATCTGTAGCAGACACCATTTAACCGTCTCTCACAAATAAACCATATGTAGCAGACGACATTTAACACTTCCCCACAAATAAACCATCTGAAGCAGACGACATTTAACCCTCTTCCACAAATAAACCATCTGTATCAGACGACATTTAACCCTCTTCCACAAATAAACCATCTGTAGCAGATGACATTTAACCCTCTCCCACAAATAAACCATCTGTAGCAGACGACAATTTACCCTCTCCCACAAATAAACCATCTGTAGCAGACGACATTTAACTCTCTCCCACAAATAAATATTCTGTAGCAGACAACATTTAACCCTCTCCCACAAATAAACAATCTGTAGCAGACGACATTTAACCCTCTCTCACAAATAAACCATCTGTAGCAGATGACATTTAACTCTCTCCCACAAATAAATATTATGTAGCAGACAACATTTAACCCTCTCCCACAAATAAACAATCTGTAGCAGACGACATTTAACCCTCTCTCACAAATAAACCATCTGTAGCAGACGACATTTAACCCTCTCCAACAAATAAACCATCTGTAGCAGACGACATTTAACCCCTTTCCAACAAATAAAACATCTGTAGCAGATGACATTTAACTCTCACACAAATAAACCATCTGTAGCAGACAACATTTAACCCTCTCCCATAAATAACCAATCTGTATCAGCGACATTCGGCACATCTAGACAGAAAGTATGAAAACTCTCTATATATTGAAGTATGAGCAACTTCTCTTTATGCTTATGTTATCAAAAGTTGTCTGCTGCAGCGTGGTCAGAAAGCGTCTTCAAGTGGAAAAGGGTTAAGGTAGATTTAAATAAAGATCAGCCTGAACTTCTCTGAAATCTGATCTTAGTATGTGCTGCCGGCTACTTGTGTATTAATATTTAGCAAAGAACATGTTTAACAACTTGTTAAAAATCACGGGTGATTCTGTCGTGTGTTTGAATTCAGCATGTTTTGTGTCAATATATTTTGTTATACATGTTAACATTTAATCACGAATCATTAGTTCTATACGAATTACACAATGCCCGATTTATATCTGCATTGAATAAGATGTATGCACAACTCTTGATAAACTGCCAATTTTAATACCCAACTTCCTCGTTAAACCCTACAATCAAAAAGCGATATATGTATTCAATAGATTTTTGTTTGAGACATTTGTAAGGGACTTGATTGAGCTTGAAACGGAAAATTATTAATTTGGAGTCGGGAGTGTATTGAAAATGTTCGTAATACACATCAATTATGTCAATTCTCAGTTGAGCCTCTATATCTTAGTATGTAAAGTTAAAGGCTGTCGATCCAAGGGTTCGAATTTTATCTCGGCTTTTCCTTATGATGTTTGACGTTTAGTCTGTATATCTGGAAATAACGTTAATAGAGATCTTAGCTAGGGTTTTAACCCTTTCCCACTTATAACAGATCTGCAGCAGACGGCTTTGAAAATTTCTACTAAAAAATAAGGAAAATCTCTATTAGTGTAGCTAACTTACTGAAAAAAGTTGAAAACATTGTGCCATAAGGAGAAATTGCTCGTGCTTTAAGCAATTTCACCTTTTGTCACGATGTTTTTTAAGAATGTCTGTTTAGACACAGGTGTCAGTCTCATTTAAAATAAAAATAAATAGCATTTGACTATATATTGACAAGGCACATTTACTTTCCAACGGCCAATTTTTCTGATCGCAATGGCTGTAATTTACCTTAAGATATTCGCGTGGAATTATTATTTTCAAAGATGTTACAGTCAATGCAAGTTATGTACCTAATGTTATTAGAGTTAATGTAATTATATGCGAGATATAGTTTAATGTAAAACTACTGATCGGGGACATCACTGAGATGCGTGAGGTCTGAGTAAAATCTCGTAAATCCGATTTTTCCATTTTTAAGAAGTGTCATATAATTTTAATACGCAGTTATCATAGGGCAATTGTACATAACTTAGTTCACAGCTATAAAACACGGAGAGTAATATGTATTGAGGAGAGAATCTTTTTCTTCGGCTATATCCTCAATAAAGAACTCATTTAACATGAAAATCGGGTACAACTGTTGAGATATTTTAATAAAAACACAAAACTACGCTAATTTTCTTTTTTCTCTCTAGTACACATTTGAAATGCTGTATAAGGCGCTTTGTAATAAATTAATACAACAAAATATGCCGAATAATTAAAAAAAACATTGATGTCCCGGGCCGTAGAATAGAAAATGTAACTTGTCAATATATAGTCAAATGCTATTTTTAGATTTGAAACGAGACTGGCACCTGTGGCTTTAGACGCGTCAAAATGCGTCTATATCTGGGAAAGGGTTAAATGCCGTTTTTTACATAGAGGTAACGGACGTCCGAATCTAGGGATGATGTTTATGCTTTCCCACATACAGACGCTTTCTGACGGGCCTCTGCAGCGAACGAAATTTGAAAACAGTGTGAAATAGAGGAAATTCCTCACATTGAGAAACTTCCGTTTTAAATTTTATTCAATAATCATACTTTCATGTAAAGAAATGTTTTATATGTTTCCTATATGTTATTAAAGATCTCGACTGCAAATGTATTGTGTGAAATACAGTGGTACAGCGTCGGCCTCTCGTACCTTTCGAATCCCGTGACGAGCGGGTTCTTGCCTTCTGGTTTATTCTACACAAACGGCGCGAGTCCTGGTAATGTCTCCAGGGAGCAGCCATCGAGCGTGAATAATATAAGCTTAAAGCTTGTTTCACAATCGATGTAAAATAGATCAGCTTAAATTGAATTAAATATATTGTATTTGAGAAAGGCTTAATAGTTATGTTTGCGCGACATTAAATCAGTGAAAAAAATAGAAAACCAGGAATATTGTTTAGTCATTTTTTATTTCTATGTAAACATATTTCGTTATGACGCAGCTATCTATTTAATCCCATATAAGGCTACCGTTCATTACTTACCTGATTGTATATGCTAAGAGTCCATCAACTTTGAATGCATGTGTCTGCAACAAACAAATACGTTTGCTTTGTATACAGTTTAACCCTTTCCAACATACAACAAATCTGCAGCAGACGACTTTGAAAATGTCTACTCAAAAATATGGAAAATCTCTATAATTGTAGGTTTAATTACTGACAAAAAGTGGAAACTTTGCGGCAAAAAGAGGAATTGCTCGTGTTTGAGCAAATTCACCTTTTGTCACGATGTTTTTTTAAAAAGACGCCTGCTTTAAACGCGTCAAAATGCGTCTATAGGTGGGAAAGCGTTAAATGCCGTTTTCTCCATAGAGATAACGGACGTCTGAATAAAGGGATTTCTGTGTACGCTTTCCCAAATACAGACGCTTTCTGACGCGCCTCTGCAGCGAACACAATTCGAAAACGGTGTTCTAAAAGAAGAAATTGCTCAAAATGAACAACTTCTCACCTTGCCACACTGTTTTACACTTTGTTCCTTAAGCATACGGTCGAGTGGTTAGCGTCGGAGATTTGAAAGCGGGCGTCCGGGGTTCGATCTCCAGTTGCGGTATGACGGTCATGGTGGAGTGTTCTGTGTAAGGCTCATTTCCTAGCCTTGTACTGGTTTGTTTACCTAGGGATCATGCATATGTGAACTGTGATATAACTGAAATATCTTAAAAAAACCTCAATAAAACAAAAAATACTCATACTTTCATCTACAGGAGCGTTATTACCTAGATGTTATTAAAGTCATTCACTGCAAATTTATTGTAGTTGAGAAAATTTGCATGACACTTATTCAGTGGAAAAAATATTAAACCAGGAACGTTGAAAAAAAAAAATTGTTAAGGCTCGTTATTTTATTGTATTGGGAATTTACGCCGCTTCAACATTATTTCAGTTATATCATGTTGACAATTCACTTATCCATGATCCCTGGGTAAACAAACCAGCACTAGGCTAGGAAATTTCCCATTTTCAACATCATTTAAGTTATATCACAGTAAATTATTGACTAACTCATGTCAATTCTTATTGAGAATATTGATAACTGGAATTTGTCGATTTAAATTGAATGAATGAATGAATGTATATTGTTTTATGGCGCATCGACAGCTAAGGTCATTTAGCGCGCAATTAAATTTAATTATTCATGATCCCTGGGTAAACAAACCAGTACTAGGCTAGAAAATGTGCCTTGTCTAAGGGCACTCCACCATGACCGTAGTGCCGCGACTGGGGATCGAACCCGGGACACCCGGTTTCGGAATCCCCGACGCTAACCACTCGACCACAGCGGATTCCTAGATTTAAATTGAAATCAAAGGAAGAAGTTACTTTTTTATACTCTCGCACTCTGATATAGAAAATGATGAAAATGGAATTTTCTTTTTCAATTATTAATTTCCACGTACCAATTGACGCCTGTTTTAAAAGTGTAGATTCAAATAGAGAGGTAAGCAGATTTAAGGAATCACCACTAAAGTAAAATACTTAAATTTAAACATTTCTTAAATCTATATGCGTACATTTCGTTTTGTGTACATTTACATAATCTTTGCAGTGATTGGATAATGTTACAAATCAAATTATTATATTACCGCGATCATGGTCGCATTTAATGATTCTATTGAAAACCACCTTTTGGTCCAATTGCTTTGTCAAAATCAAAATATTTTCTTTACAGTTCCTCTGCTGAATGCCAATCAAGATATAATCAACCTTCACCTCTATGTTAAAACAGATTACTTGTTATCTTGATTTAAATCGATAATGTGAAAAAGCAATTTAAAGCGTTTAAAGGCGAGAAATGGGAAGTGAATACATCTGGTCTTTGTTTACAGTTGGACTTTAATTGCAGGGTCATTTAAACAGAAAATGAGTATTTGAGAAACGAACAGTATGGTCGCTATAGAGAGGGACTTGCTATTCAAAGGTGGTCTTTAGCACAGGTTCGACTGTACAGTGAAGTTATAGCCGAGTCTGTGGATCCGCAAAGTGTCATCAGAACCTTTACTAATTGTATATACTAGAAATGTAGCCCCATAAGTTTTTCCTCAAATTACTTTAATATGATCACGTTGCAGAGAAGTCAACGAGACCGCAAATCATAGGGCACGAATACACGAATAACACTTTCCCACAAACATGTACAACAAATTTAGCAGCAGACGACTTTAGTTGAATTATATACTAAATTTGAAAACATTGTAACAAAAGGAGAAATTGCTCATTTTGTTTTCAAAAGGTGCCTGCTTTCAGAGGCGTCAACAAACGTCTGTAATATGTCTGGAAAGGGTTAACCGCTTTTTAGGCGACATGTAAGAGACATAAAATTGTGTCTTAAACCTTGACACCTATTTTCCATTAAAGTAGGTAAAACAGTTTGTTATGATCTTCATTAACGTAAACAGATCCTCCTTAGCTCAGAATGTAATGACGAGTCGCTTTCAATCCAGAGGTCCTGATTTGAACCCCTGCATGGCCATTGATCTCTTTCTAACAAGAGCCATTGAGACTAGTTTCAATTATCTTCGACGATTGCTTATTTGGTTGGTGTTTTACGCCACTTTCAACATGTTTTCAGTTATATTACTGTATAGTCAGCCGGGTGGGAACCAACCCAATATTATAACTCATTTTTAATTTATGTTTGTTTGGTGTTTTACTCCGCTTTCAACATGTTTTCAGGTATATCACTGTAATAGTGAATAACGGATATGGAAAGGTTAATAAACACATGGCGATGTGATTTTACCAAGCTGATATAACTGGGAAATAAGTGTTGAAAAAGGGTATTAAACTCCAATCAAATCAATCGATTACAGCAGAACATATATACTGTCTCATGTGCAGAAACTGGATATCAAACTAAATCGAGGAAAGGCTTTTATCATGCGAAGTCGGGACTAAGTGCATGTGCACATACTTTGAAAAGGACTTAATCTAACCAGTTCGGTCGCACATAATCATCGGAGTTCCTTTCGTTCTCACACAGTTCGTTCGCACGCAATAATTAGGTTTCTGTTCGTTTGCACGCAATCACCATTTACCTGTCCGTTCGCACACAGTCATCATATCTCTATTCGTTTGCACACAATCACCATACATCGGTTCGTTCGCACACAATCATCATACCTCGGTTCGTTCGCACACAATCATCATATCATTATTCGTTCGCATAGAATCACCATATCTCGGTTCGTTCGCATACACTCACCATAGCTCGGTTCGTTCGAGCACATTTACCATATCGTCGTAACGCTAACCCCACAACCCTGAGAAGTAATTACTACCATTTTCAAAGTATTTTATATGACCGGGACGGGGATCGAACACGTGAACTCCCGCACTCGAAGTCCCATTATGTTAACTTCAATACTCGATGTATATGATGACGACCATGGAGATGCAAGTCGCCTCCCGCGGCTAGTCTCGCATTTATAAATTGTCTATACTGTGTAACTTCTGAAAACATACGCACATCCAAACCGTTTCTGACGCTTCTGCAGCAGACGGCTTTTGAAAACATTTTGCGACAATGTCTGGTTTTATTTAAAGTTGTCTGCTGCAGCATTGCTGTATATGCGAAACACCTCCTAAACATTCTGCCTTGTCTGACGAGCAACAACTTCAAGAACAAATTGACAGGCGAGCGTAGTAACTATTAAACCGTCGAGCCAATCCGTCGTATGGAGTACAAATAATCTTTTATAGTGATAAAAAATATAATTTTTGTTAAGGTTATTCTTTGGATTAACCAAACAAATGTATACAAAAAAACACACAGGTTTACGGAGCCCCTAAAGTGACATTCAATATATTGTTTTAGTATGCAAATAAAACAGCTAATTTGCATATTAAAAAAAAGTATCGGATTTTTATTTCGTTTTTACGAAATAATAATTCGATACTTTTTTTAATATGCAAATAAGCCAATTTATTTCGTATTAACGAAATAATCATTTCGTTTAAACGAAATAATCATTTCGTTTAAACGAAATACTTATTTCGTAAAAACGAAATAAAAATTCGATACTTTTTTTTAATATGCAAATTAGCTGTTTTATTTCGAATTTACGGCTGCTTTTCCACATAGACTGAGCCCATTGGTGGAAGACGAATGACGCATGTCGCATTGACTTTTGTCAATCGTCGGTAAGAAAGTTGGCCGAGCCGCGATTCGAACTAGCAAACCCCTGGATTGACAGCCCGCATCGCTACCGACTGAGCTACCGGGGCTGGCAAAGTATGTTGTGTAGAGTACTGGTGTGAAAAAAACAGGAAACATATGATTAGGTGAACTGGCTGCCGTGATATGACTGAATAGTTGATTGTTGAAAACGGCATTAAACACCAATCAATCAAAACCATCAGACAACCATGTGGAAACTCGGTAACACATGCACTTATAAAGTTTATGAAATGTCATGTGTTATTGTAAATACGAAATAAAACTGCTAATTTGCATATTAAAAAAAAGTACCGAATAAATATTTCGTTTTAACGAAATAAAACATCTAATTTGCATATTAAAAAAAAGTATCGAATTATTATTTCGTTTTAACGAAATAATTATTTCATTTAAACGAAATATTTATTTCGTAAATACGAAATAAACAGCTTATTTGCATATTAAAAAAAAGTATCGAATTATTATTTCGTTTTAACGATATAATTATTTCGTTTAAACGAAATATTTATTTCGTAAATACGAAATAAAACAGCTAATTTGCATATAAAAAAAAGTATTGAATTATTATTTCGTAAATACGAAATATTATTTCGTAAATACGAAATAAAACAGCTAATTTGCATATTAAAAAAAAGTATCGAATTATTATTTCGTAAAAACGAAATAAAAATCCGATACTTTTTTTTAATATGCAAATTAGCTGTTTTATTTGCATACTAAAACAATATATTGAATGTCACTTTAGAGGCTCCGTACAGGTTTCACTTTTGTGAAGATTAGTTCAACTTTCGTGGAAACATTGGTAGAAAACACCGAAAACCATTTACAGGAAACGACGAAACTACCCCTGACTAACAATTTCTCACTGTCTTACGTTGTCTTATTTAGATATTTCAACATACATTTCAATTTGGGGATTGAATAAACTCTAAAATACATCGATACCTCTCTTAACAACTTAGTTTCTTTGATTTGGCCAGATGTTGCGCTGGAAAGGTTTTATTGTATATGCCTTTACTTGTATTACTACATGTACACAGATTTGGCCGAGCCCCGGTAGCCCAGTCGGTATCGACGCCGGCTGTAAATCGAGGACTTATGAGTTCGAGCCCCAAGCTCGGCCAATATTCTTTCTGACATTGGAAGCAAAGTCACTGTGACAAGCGTAAATCGTTTCACACCAATGGGCTAACAGTTTATGTGGAAAAGCAGCCAAATGCTTGGAAAGTATATTGTGTGGAGTACTGGTATGAGAAAACCAGAACTCATATGAATAGGTGAACTGGCCGCCGATATGTGAGTGACAAATTGTTGATACATTGTCTGAATGGGGTTTACGTCACTGTGTCCTGTTACTACAGCGTTGGCAATTGACACTTTTAACAACGTATCTGTCTAGCTCCCACCATCCACCCCCCCCCCCCCCCCCCCCCCAACCTTACATCCCATGCAGACGCATTTTGACGCATACGCAAGATACAACCTTTGAAACCATTACCCACAATAGGAGGAATGAGCAAGTTTTCCTTGTGTCAAAACAATTGTTTTCAAATATTTTCAATAAACCATGGTTGATGTAAATGCGATGTTAAGGTTGTTTTCAATATGTTTTCAAAGTCGTCTGCCGCAGATGTGTCGCATGTTGGAACATAATAGGGAAACCTACCACACAACATGTTAGACGTGTTTCTATTCAACACATCTTACCCCATCTACGTAGTCGAGGGAAGGCATTGCAAATAACACATAATTGTATACATAACACAGGTGTTGTCTAAACTGGACCACATTGTCCACTTCAAAGGTATATGCAATCATGTTGATTTATTGATTGTTTGGAGTGTTTTAAGTTATATCACGGGATAACCTGGGTAAGTTACCAGTACTACTGGTCCATGTATCCTGACAACAACAAGTCAGACGAAATGTTGACCCCTCAGCTTTGAGCGCCAAGGTGGCTAGCCACATCTATCGTGTCTAAAGTATTGTTTATGACTCAGCCGGGGATCGAGCCCACAACTTCATGCAAGAAAGGCGATATCAATCAAGAATGATGTAAGGTAATACATTTAATACTTTGATCAAGAAAGTGACTTTGATTTTTTTTTCCTGCGTTCACGACCCCACCAATCGTGTTTTGACTAAAATCAGTAATCCTGGAACTAAATCATTGGTGGTTTGCTTTATTGTGTTTTTTACGCTGTTTTCAACATTACTTCAATTATATAACGGCGACGTTTTATTCATTCATGATCCCTCGTTAACAAACCTGTTCAGTGCTAAACAATGTGCCTTGCTTAACCCTTTCCCACCAGCAGACGAACTTTGACGGAATAGCAGCAGACGACCTTTGAAAACATTTGGCCATCATGTTTTCAACTTTATTTAACAATTTAGCTATCTTTTACGGAGATTTTTCAGGTGTTTGTCACCATGTCTTCAAAGTCGTCTACTGCAGATTTGTTGTATGTGGGAAAGGGTTAAAAGCATTTAACATTGACCGCCGTGACTTGGGATCGAACAACGAACGCCCGGTTCCAAGTCCCCAATGATATCCACTCATGTACATGTATGTACTGGATCACCTGAGCCTTAATTTTTCGCAAATGTATAAACACCTAAACTCCCTGCTGTTCTCAAATGCATTAATTCTTTTTTACAATTTACACAGGCAAAAATAACCCAATGCGGGTTTCATGTTTTCATTACCAAAGCTGAGGATTAAATTCAGTTATCTGGAAATATTTCCACACGTGTTAATTCATATTGACGCGAATATTTTGTAACACATTAATTAATTGAATTCATTAGTTCTTTAAACATTTATTTTAAATCTAAAAATCCAAATCATGAATAAATAACAAAAACATGTGCTGATCTACATCAGAAATAATAAGGAATTATTAAAGAAAGAAATATCTACTGTGAAATACTTTTAAAAAGTAGACAGGAAAAAGTATTCTAGATGGGCTAATCAGTAAAGCATCCAAAGTGCATATGAGACTATTAAAGAACAAGATAATCCTCTTTTCTGATTATGTTCTCTAAAATATGACAGAAAGATTTGAGCATTCGGAGACAAAACGTGTATAATTAGTTCAGATATCATTGACATGCTTATCATTATCTATATGTTAGGGGACAATGGTGAAGTGTTTTAAAAAGCTGCAGCCTCTCGTACCGGGTCCGAATCCAGTGATGAGCAGATTCTGCCACTGATTTTGCTTTTACAAACGTAATGAGTTAAGTCTCCTTGATGCAGACGTCGAGCTTTATTTATATACATGTAAGCTGAAAATATGATTCGGAATTGTTAAATAAGTTAAAACTAAACTTTACTATATGTAAATAGTTGTCTACACTTGTAGAAACAAACGGATAATAATAAAGCTTGCATCAATTATTACAAACATTAAATAGAAAGTCCACTTTTTGGTAAAAAGCATATCAAAAGAGATCTGCGATCAGAAAGAGTCTCACTAAAAGCAACGATCTCATACACAGTAGATTATTTGTTAACCTGTCTGTGATCAGAAACAGTCTCACTTAAAGCAACGATCTCATACACAGAAGATTATTTGTTAACCTGTCTGCGATCAGAAAACGTGTCACTAACAGCAACGATCTCATACACAGAAGATTCTTTTTTAACCTATCTGCGATCAGAAAACGTCTCACTAACAGCAACGATCTCATACGCAGTATATTGTTTGTTAACCTGTCTGTGATCAGAAACAGTCTCACTAAAAGCAACGATCTCATACACAGAAGATTATTTGTTAACCTGTCTGCGATCAGTCTCACACAGTAGATTCAGACAACTTTGTAAACATCTTGAAACAATTATGAAAAATGACGATATTGGGAACTTGGTTTATCGTAAAGAGTTGAAAACAGTGTTGAAAATGTTACAAACAAGTTCATTATGAGGAATTTCACCATTTGCCAGATTGTTTTCAAGTCATCTGTTGCAGAGGCGCCAGAAAGCATCTATGTATGGGAATAGTTAATTGATTTTGTTTTTTTCCAGAATACGTATAAAGTTCAGTTTGAGCAATGAAATTAAATAAAAAAAAAACACGCAGCACAATATAACAATACAATAACTAGAGCAAGTCAAACAAATTGGCACAGTATCAATTGTACATTCGCTATAAGTAATAACATACTAGTTACAAAAGTTGACCATGATGGTCCTAAGTCGTTCACCTGCATTAATATAAATTAAATGGTTCTCAATTACCTTACTCTATGCAATCACGAAAAACTAGCGTCGCCCAATGGTGGACGTGCTTGTCAACGGATCGAAATTAGTTGAACATTATTGGTGTTAAGGAACATGCGTGCCATAGTATTTTAAAGACAGTCCTATATACGTTTGGACAAGAATATATTTAAAGATTTCACTGGATATTCATACAAGGGAAATCCGCCCGCCAAAGACAAATTTTGTCGATACTTGCCAATAAAGGATTGAATTGAATTGTTAAAAAAAAATTGAATGTACATACGCATTGCATCAGCGCAAATTTAGTTCCTTTCATAGAATCGATCTATTTAATAAGTAATACGCAGAAATCAGAAAAAAATAACACTATGGGTTCTTAAACTTGTGTTCACGTGACAATCACGTTATGTGATTTGACCCATTATCTTATATGATATAACCTTAATCCATTTAAGAATTATGTATTATACTTTAAAAATCGATAGCAGGAAGTTGAACAATGTCTACCTTTTAAAACATTTAACGGAGTAGACAGCACTGTGGGAAAAGAGACAACACGTTTATCGTTGTCTGTTGCATATATTTCGTCGGAATTAAAAGAAGACCATTTATGTTTTAATTAAATTAAATATATGAGCCGTGCCACGAGAAAACCAACAGTGTGGACTCTGCATAAAGTATCAACACGCATCATCCTAAGCATGCCGCGCAGGCTAACCCGGGCAGACTATTTTTCGTCTCCTGTTTCAGGAATTATTACTCTTTATCTCTATCTCCCTGAGACAGAATATGTCGGCCCAGAGTGGCCTGCGTAAATTGCGCAGGCTGATCTGGGTCGATATATTACGCAGAGTTCATAATATTGGTTTACTCATGGAACGGGTCATATATTGAATGACATAACATATATATAGTAATCTGTGTTAATATATGTTACGAAAACGAGAGAAATTAAAAGTATTAACAGCTCGTAGCCGATAGGTTCTGGTTATCAGCCTTTACTGTAAACAAAGGAGTTGTTGTCGTTATCTCGGGAACAAGGTTGATTTTGACGGATCTGAAGTCGGGCGGATATGAATAAATGTCGATCATGGTTCCCTGTTTTTTTCTATGTAATTTCATTTGGATTTCATGAGCTAGGCCGTAGTAACTTTGCACCCAATTTGTTTCCATACTGAATATAGGAAATTTCCCCTAATTAAGGTTAAACCTCTAAACGTGCAGAGCACAAAGCAAGAAACGAGCTGCGCTCGTTATAAGGGAAACACAGATATTGACATGTACCTGTAAGTTTTAATAGTATGAAGCACTAATTTATGTTCGAGGAATTGGACCAAAGATACACATGTTAACTGGCCGCAGTAATTTAACTGCGTTAAACTGCAATCAATCAATAAACAAAACGCATCTTATGTTTGCATGAATAGCACCCTCCCTCTTCCAAACTTCACGATCTCTTCCCCGACCGACGCCGACAAGAAGATCGTAAAGTCTGTTTAGATGATCGAGGAGATGATCAACACAATTGACCTGATCGTGACTTTTGTGAAATAAATAACAAGGGCCGCGTAAATAACGACTATTTTGTTGAATATCTTAAGCGAAAGGTAAGCCCATTGGATCATGATCAAATGGATCCGTTCATACGGTTGGTCATTGGTCTAATAATAACGAACAGTGAGGGTCACAACAAAACAATATCTATCGTGATTCCTTTTCTGAAATAATACAAAGTGTTAACAATCCTTCTGATAAGAGACTTACCAGATAACGATGTCATGCACGTAAATGAGGGCATTTGTTTTAAGTAATTCGTTGATAGACATATCTCAGGGTATCTATACACAATTAAACAATAGTCAAGGGGGGCGTAGAATATACTACCGGCTTGCCATGAACAATGATTATGGAATTTAATTTTTGATGTCTTAAATGAAATTTAAGATAGCAGTTAAAATGGTTGCACTATAATGGTCAGTTAACCTTAGACATTCAGATTGATCATTGACAGTGATTATACAGTACTTTTTAGGTTGCAATAACAATACAATGTTCAGGTGAAATTTAACCTAGTGTACACATACCCACATTTATAATGTATAAGTAAATAATTCAAGCGGAAGATTACACTTTCTACGTGGGACTGTAGTGCTTATATATATTTTAGTCATGTTACTTGGCAGCAACTTTTCAATATGCAGGATGAATTATGACATCTGAATTAGTTTCTGTACCAGAAAGATGGACATGTGTATACATAGACGGATTAGCAACATGCCACACCACAGGAAAAACCGAGACCGTTAGTTTGGTAACTGGATAGCACCGTACTAAATACAAGGCAGCAGTTTATTTTTGTATGCGAGCACTAACAGTAAAAGAATAGCCCAAAGAGAACTGTTCGCTGATGCCCGTCCCAATTGGTCCTCTGACAGTTCTAGAAGCGTTACGCTACTGCAAACAGCCTTCACTTTCCGTAATATTATGTCAGCTATGTCAAGCCAGACATATTGTCCTTCAATGCATTCCAACTAGCACTTGTATGCTTGGAAATTAGTAGACAGACATACTTGCAATTAAAGAAGTAAAGGTCACCAGCCACAAAACAACATCACCTATGTGGAAAGGGTCACGGTGAACATGTCACTGATGAAGCGTATATCGGTCAAGGATGACTTTCATCTCCTATACTGACAGGAACACGTCACTAGATCCTGGTTACGCACTGGACACAACACCCATCACCGCAATGTCCATGTGGCATGGACAAACAAACTACAAAGTATTTACTAAAACGATGTCCCCTGGTAGAGCACACAGAAAAGGTGTGTGGCAAGAATACACATGAAACTTAAGCTTATTTTTTTTTTTTTCATTATTATATTGCAATATATTTTCTAAAAAGCCATTTTCCTCATATGAACGATTTCGGACGTCTCTGTAGCAGACGGCTTTTGAAAACATGGCGACACAAGAAGAAATCTCTCAACACGAGCAATTATTGTACTTTCATCTAATGACATCTTCCAATTTGTTTCAAGTATGTTTTATCATCTGCTGTATGTGGGAAAGGGGGTTAATACCAGTCTTACCCCTCTAATTTATAGCAGCCAAGTTCCATTACCCGATTTAATTTTTCTACGAAAACCGCATGTAAACCATTTCCTTCATACATATCCGCTTTGACACCTCTACAGCAGACCACATTTTCCATCATTCTGAAAATATGTTTTTTAAATTGGCCTGCTATATATTTGTTGTTTTTGGGGAAAAGTAACGAAATAAAATTATTTATTAACGTTCTTCAATATATAATGGGAACTCGTCGTGGCCAAGTAGTTAGCGTCGGGAATTTTGAACCGAGCGTCGAAGATTTGATCCCAAGTCGCGTCGGTCATGGTGGAGTGCCCTTGGGCAAATTACATTTCAAAGCCTTGTACTGATGTGTTTAGCCAGGAATCATGCATCGGAGAAGAGTGGCCGTGATATAAATTAAATAATAGTAATACAGCGTAAAATAAACGTTTTATTACAAATCCTTTAGCCCTGTTAGCTGAACTTAGGAACGACAAATGTATGCTGGGTGACAGTTATAAACAGTATTTACAGAATAACCTCTTACCACTGTACTTTAACTTAATGTTTTCGCAAATTAAGACTCAGTGACCTAACCCGTTATCGAACATAGATATTTTCCTAATATATAGCCTAACGTCCTAGCTTTTTACATCACTTTGAACAATTCAGTTATATCACGGCGTTTCCTGTACAGGTCCGTTTATCCTGACACCAGCCATCAACCACCCCAGAACCTTGAGCGCCATGGAGGGCAGCCATCACTACCATTTTAAAGTCTTTGGTCTGATCCGGCCGGGGTTCAACCCCACGAACTCCCACAACAAGGCGGACGCTCTACACCACTAAGTCAGTGCGTCATCATGACAAACATGATGATTAAGTTAGAGCATGCTAAATTAAAAACGTGGTCTCAAGAGGACTACAATTTGATCTATTGACCTTGTGATTGACTAGACAGGACTCATATTTCGGCTTATTCTAGATTATATCGAGAAAAGCAATCTGGCAAATGCTCATCAATCTAGATTAAAACATGTGGCCTATAGAATTTCCAAACCATGTTTTCTTAATTGTGGTAGTTTCCATCTGATGTGACACACATTTAAAGGTAAGCCATATACATATACATTGTATCATCAGGATAAACATTCTTACAAACTGTCATCTCACATCAAACAAACATGGTCTCTGGAGTGTCCACAATAGTTTCCATGAATTTAGATTAGTGACCTTGTGGATTAAACATCATCAAGAAAAACGGATAATAACTGTTTTTGTCTAGTTTCGCTCCTTATATGTTGAGAAGATATAAACTGCTTGATTTGTTATCAAGAAATTCTACTTACTTCATCAATTTCTTCCGAACTATTGTGTATGTACTCAGCCGGCATTTGTATAACTTTCTTGAACTAACGTCTAGATTAGTAGGTATTGCCTACATATTTTATTTAAATAGATAATTGTTACTCAAATTTGGACGGGAATAAAGTACAATAGTTGTGTGATCCACACTTGTCCGTATGTATGGTGAGAAATTAATTCAAAGCAATCTCGTTATAAACCTTTGTTTATTTCAAAATATACAATTATAATAATTAACACTAACATAGTCGAGTATTCAAGTTTAGATATTAGACGATCAGTTGTTTTTAAAGTTGCAACCTTGTTGTAACGAGGATGTTATTTTATCATCATATTCAAGTTTGTATTTGAATCATGGAGGGTTAAATTTAAAAGGGTTTATATTTTGCAATACGGTTTTAAAAGGGTAAACCGTAAATCACCATGCCAAATAGAGAAGCCGCGCCAAGCCAAAATAGTTATTTTGTACGTCTCTCATTTTGAAACCACATGGCCAGTTTTTATTTAAAGTTTTAAGTGATTACCTGTCTATTAGAACCTGTCTGATGACATTAACGGTTCAAGGAAGAGGTCAAATATATTCCATTATGTATACACTAGATGGGTCACTTGCATATTTTGAAACATTAGATCTAACTATGCAATGCCACAACCATATATCACTTCATTAACCCTGTCCAACTTGCAGAAGGATTCTGACGCATCTGCAGAAGACAACATTTGAAGACAGAAAAAAGGAGAAGTTCTTCTTTTCGGGTAATCTTTGATACCGCCTCTATGTTTTCAACTCTATTAAATAATAACTTTTCAATTAATAAAGATATTTAAAACTTGGTGTTTTTAACGTCTTCTGTTGCAAATCTATTTCAAATTGGAAAGCGTCAAAGCATATCCAAGAATACAATTCGTCACCAGGTCAATTACAGCTACCAACAAAAGTCAGAAAAAGCTAGAACACGTTACATAGCAGCCTGTTCATTTGAAAAGAATATTTCTGAAAGCTCAAATCAACCTTTTGTTCCTAGGAAAAGTCTTTATATAGCTGAAATACCGTTAAAGCTGTGTAAAACACAAACAAAGACCAACCTGATTATTACTTCGGTACATACTGACCTGCTAATAAATTGTCGACGAGGAATTCGATAGATATCTAATACGTTCTTCAATCGACAATTCCAATACACGCCGCAGGAACGCCCAAAGTAAATCGTAATATCGGTAATGGTAAACCCTTTGTTATGGGTTAAATAAATCCGCATGTATGAATTTGAGTGCAAATGATACCAAAATCCACTGATAATGCTTCCTTGTCAATATAGTAATGCCGACCACCTGAGAGAAGTTTTTACTTTGAATTTGAAGTTGGGTTTTCTCTTGTTTAACCCTTTCCCACACGAAACAGTTCTGCAGCGGACGACTTTCAACATATATTACCAATATAGGTGATACAGAAATATATAATCAAATAGAGTTGAAAACAGGTTTTGACAAAGGAAATATTGCACGTTATTAGCAATTGTATATTTTGCCACAATGTGATTCATTGTATTCAGCTCCAGATGCGTCGAATTGCATCTAAACGTGGGAAAGGGTTAAGGTTCCTGAATCTTTAAGAATAATTTGCGAAGAATCGATATGCTTGGAAGTGCATTGTCGGAGAGAAATAAAAAAATTCCTAACGTAATACAAATTAAATAAGTGATACATGTACAAATAGTTATACATGTGTAATGATGCAGTATCAAATAAAAAAGTGGTGCAATTACTGAATATAATCTTTGGTATGATCCGGCCTGTTATCATCAACGGGACCTCTCGCATCCGAGGTGGACGCTCTATCACTACACCATTAATGGCTTACCCATAAAAATAAGTATTTTAAATATGTATTCCTGGCAAATCTTGCTATTTTCCTTTTATATCTTGTAAAAAGCCAACCTTGTCTGATTAAAAGTCAAATTTGTACTTAACGTTTTTACTAATAACTATTTCATTCATGTATTAATTCACTTAAATATTTTCAGGGTACAAACTATTTTATACAGCAACATCTGTTTTCATTTTGCGATTTCGCTATTCTATTGAGCATAGGTTCAGCAATGACCGATCGCGTTTTTGTAAAGAATCCATGAAACAAAAACTTAAAAATATGATGATCAATTTCTTTAAGAGTATTCCAAAGGTCAGACCGACCCACAATTGAAGTCCCTGACCGACTTTAGGGGAAATGCATATTTGTTCTGACCGTTCATTTATTCATATCGTCAATTTCATATGGAGTCATTAGTAATACCTTGTTTATTTATTGAGTTATCCAGTGTGGTTGAAATATATCTTCGAACATCTTATTCAGGCTGGATTCACTGCTTTTCAGACTGAAAGCAACTCTTCATTCAGTGATACATTATTGTCAACAGTGGTCGCCCTTTGCATAGAGGATTACTGAGAATATCATACATTTTTGAATATAAACACTTATTTGTACGGGCATCAAAATTGATTGGTTTAAATCGTTTACAAGTGTGTGTTTCCTTCTCCTAGCGTATTTTGCATCGATTGTGTTATGGTAGAGTTTCCGTGTAAGGTTATAATGGTTCGAGGGCTCAATAATTAGCTGGGTCAAATCATACGTGTACAGTACTATTGGAAGTAATGGCTTTCCCTCATTGGCCCTCAGTATTCAGAGGTTATCACTGGTGTCAGAATAACTTATACTGGAAACGACTTCATACAAATTAAAGGTGTTTAATTCAGCATCAGACAACATACAATCAAATAAACAAAAGCAGTAGTATATGCGTCGGTTTGGTTTTAAACAAAGATGACGTAATCGGCGGCCATTTTGTTGACCTAGTTACTATTTATAGTATCTCATTTGCATATAAGGATTGACACGAGTGAGGACGCCATTTTGTAGTTATACAATGACTGCGCATGTCCATTTTTGAATGTTCTATATTTAGAATGACATCATGGGTCTATATTTTGAAAGCTTTAACAATGGAGCAAGTGTTTCAGTAGCACCCTTCGGGCGAGACCACCAACGATTTGTCTCTAGCCTTCTACCAATAGATTCTAGCGGGTATGTTGTTGGAACCCTCGAAAATAATGGCGGGGAAATTCGACCTAACCTTTGCTACATTGTTTCGGGAAACCTGACACGAGACATCCATACGACACGATATATCCCTTTAATATGTCGTATAGTCGGGCCGAAGCACGCAGTCAAACATGTATGGTAGAGCAATAAATTTAACGTCTTACCTCGAGAACGTCCAGAGTTCAAATGACAGGGATCCCGATCTATTTTTAGACTCGGTATTTCACCATATTTTTATAAATAGATTATGTTTCATTTTCTATAAATAGATTATACGTCATTTACTATAAATAGATATTTCTAACTAACCAATCAGAGGTTACAGAGAGAACAACTCAAAGGTATAAAAAGACTGTGAAACATCTATATCAGTCACAAGAGCCTTAAAACTCAACCTGACAACATGCCTAACTTTAGATGTAAACTGGATTTGGGGAATGATCGTTACGTTCAAGTGAGTGAATGGAAAGAAGAGTTACGGGTTGACTTAAGAGAATGGAACGGTAATGTTCCTACGAAAAAAGGAATTAGCTTGACATTGATGCGATATAAAAATTTCGTAGAAGTGACAGAGACCGTCGACAAAGCTCTCCTAGACAAAGAGTCCTACGAAAGACATCTTGGTGGAAACGTGTACTGTACAGTTAAAGGGTCATGCGTAGACATTAGACATTATTGGAAGCCTGAGGAAGAAATGGTGCCTACCAAGAAAGGACTCTGTCTAAGACCACTCGAGTACAAACGCTTAAAGGAACTGATAACGGAAGTGGGACAGACATTACCTGAATTGGACACGGTTGTACCTTGTTACCTACAAGGTGACCATATGAACCAATTGGGGATGTTAAGCTGTACCGAATGTAATCCAAATGATTGTCACAACTGGTAAGGACATGTGTAAACCCGTCATTTTATAAATAGAATTCAGGGGACTTAAAACTCTGTATATAAGAAATATTATTGTGACATTCTGGTATCAACCATCGAAAACATGTATCGTACAGACTTCGGGGCGCCAGAGGAATGGAATATTATGATAGAAGACTCGAGACCTTTAACACCTATCCAAAACAGTTGGTTCCATCCAAATATGAATTAACCCAAGCCGGTTTGTATTATACTGGAAAATCAGATAAAGTAATTTGTTTCCGATGCGGCGTTAACTTGAAAGACTGGAAAAGGGGAGATAATGCCATGGACGAACATAAAACATGGTCGCCTCACTGCGAGTATGTAAAGATGGTAGGAGGTATCTTTTCAAATAGTGGTATAGATGTGATTGGCTAAAAGTGAAACATGACCCATCAGAAGATATATATAAAGACTGGTCTAAACGTGCATACGCTCATTATGATAGGAGTTGTGGTCGTGGTATGTTGGTTAACTGATAAGTTTGGCTGGTGGCTGTTAATACGAAAACTAAGAAGAGAAGCCAGGGAAGCGACAGATCAATTATCGCGGATATTGGATCTACATTTGGGACTACTCCGAGGTGGATAATGATTAATAATATCGTCGTGTGTACGGATCTACAGTGCGATATAGATTTAAGACAACTAACAATACAATGCTCCAGTATCATTTATAACCCTTAAACATTTCCAAGCGTTCAATGGAAACACTCAAAGATTGGTGGCCATTGTATGGTATTTCGTAATGGGAAAATGATTGTCAACGGAAAGGCCAAGTCTGTCAAGGAAGCTAAGAGACGCCTGAGACAGTACGCGCGTCTATTACAAACATTAGGATGGAATGTTCAGTTAAGACGAATCAACGTCAGGACGATATCCGCCTCTTACAAAGTCGAAGGACCTGTAGACGTGTCACACATCGTCAGATACTATCGAGGAAGTTACGAACCAGAACGATTTCCAGCCGCCATGTTTTATAAAGACTGTATCCATTTCACTTGTTTTCATTCAGGTACAGTGCTCATGACGGGCATCAAGGATGAAAATCAATTACTCACTATATGTATGCCAGTATTGATCGAATTACCATTATTGTAATATGTGCCCTGGGGGACCGCCCTAATCCCCAGGCGTACTGTATTGAGCGGGGTCAATAAAGAAATATGTAAACTGTACTTCATGTGTTGTTGTTCATTGCGTGGGATGTAAGAAAAAAGAAACGAATGGTTACACTTTTTACAATTTTATTATACACATGTCTTAAGAATCACATCATAATAGTTTAGTTTATACAGTAATTACGCGACTCAAGAGTCGTTCATTATAGTCCAAGTTCACAGGATTGAACTGTTTGATAATACGTCTCATACTCCATCCACGACATCTATGAATAGCGTAAAACAAGCAAAACTGTCCGCAGGTTTGTGTTCCATATTGTTGGATTCGTTTTTCGTTATACATATAAGGTTGTCCATTGGTCAGCAACACTCGTTTAAAGTGTGTGTGGTAATAGTCCGGTGGGTGTCCCGCGGAATCGAAAAACTCGGCTGGTCCTCTCAATGGAAAGTAAAAGGCGACCCAGTGTTGACCCGGTTGATGACTCTTGTCCGTATTGACGATGTACACTTTAGGTCTCCATTTGATACTACGCGGTAACTTGTCAGCAGGTACAACACCTTCAAATTGTTTTACACGCCTCATTCTGTATGTCAACTGGGATGAATTCATGACTCTAATACAACGTTTCGACTCGCGTCAATCTTCATAAGCGATGGAAATTTGGCATACACAATGACTGTACACGTTTCGGGTAAGGCTTCTGAGAATTTGAGTTCCAAACGGGTATGGGCTCTCCGAGCAAATCGATCATTTAAGTCTCCTTACGGATTGAACACGTACACGCAGCATCCCCTTTTAAAATCTTGTCGTGTCAAATGAATAGCGCTTTCAACTCTAGACGTATACAGTCTCTGGTAGGCTTCGACGTAGTTGTCACTCTTATAGCTGGGTTGTAAAGGTGACGAGGGTGTAGACTGACTATCCACGACAAATCCCGCGTAATTACAGTCGAAATGTTGAAAGTTCAAAGGGTTCTTCGTAAATTTTCCGTGAACGCCCGAAGACGTTACCAATCCCACAATCAATTGTCTGGGAACATCGCCTTGAAATAGGTCATCCGTGATGAACGAGTACTGTCCACTAGGCATGGCGTAAGACTTAACGACGGATCCTGTATAGGGATAGAGAGCCTCTGAGTTTTTAAGTGTTTTTGACTGTCCGATAAACAGTTCGGGGTCAACTTTCACCATAGCCACTTTTAAGGCAGCTTCTTTAATGACTAATTTGTAGGCATTATCGTCAGTAGCAGTGGCTAACCGGAACGGATCTTTACTCTGCCACAGTTTGATGTTGACAGGTACTCCATTCAGTAGTAATCTGTCTTGTTGACAGAGGTCGACTTGAAGACGTCCTATAACATCGTACGTTTTACTTTCAGAGGTCCAATAAGATCTAATGAAAAGTCCATTGTTTCTTCCCGCAGGGTCCGTGTCTTCCGGATGATCACTATCGTCTTTATAAAATCCTATACCGTTTAGATCGTGTTGGGTTGGATTACCCAACAGCAAATCCAAGTACGCCTTATAGGCATAATTATTTCCCACTTCGCTAGTCGGGTGTTGTTGGATATTTAAATCAATCTGTGAAAACATCGAGTGTAAGATGTTGTTGGTCACACCCACGTGGTCTGTCTTTTCCAAACTGGTCCCATCAGTTTTAACAATGTTGAAATTAACGTGAAGTAACGTGTTGGTCAAATCGATATAAGCGCTGGATGTCCCCGGTATATTAAACTCAATGGCGGCGCCTTCAGTCAGTTGATTGATTGGCCGAAATGTAAGCCATTCCGTTTTCTGTGAACCGGTGTGAACTTTTGGAGCTTGAAATAAGGACAAACTGTCACCGTGTATTTCTTCCATTACGACAGTTGATCTATGTTAGAAGGCTTTTTTCTCTTGGTATCCTTTTTGGATTGGTTGGTTTTTCTTTTGACTGTAGATTTCGGTTGTTTTCTTGCTACGTCATTACCCTTATAAACTTCCTTCAACTCTGATTTGGCTAGTTCAACAGCTTGAGCCACGGGTGTCACAAAGTTAATGGTGGGTTCTTTCATCGTCCCACCCATCTGAATTTTTTCCACGACGTATTGTCCTTTATGATTAGGTTTCAACTTCCCTTCGGCCATCCGTTGAAAATGACGTGTCCACATTTCTACTCTATCCATCGTCGACGTAAGTGAAGTACACAGCGGGTAATAGTTTTATCTTTGGCTATTAGCTGTAACTTTCCTCCCCTTATAAAGATTCGGATTCGATCGATATGAGTCTTCTTTACCGGAACGTAATAGAGAACAGGAAATTCAAATGGTTTCTTTCCTTTCTTAATATTACGTAATCGTCGTAATACGGGAATCATAGTGTTTTCAGCGTAAGACTCTTGACATAGGTCAGCGCACACATAAAGTGTGTCCGTATTTACATTAGGTTCGATTTCGGCCAAGGCGCATTCCCATTGACCTTCTAACGTGTACACTCGAGGTAATTCTATCGTAAATTCTGTAGACATATTATCAGGGTATTCATCTTTAGAGTCGTTACTGGACAGGAACAGATAGTGTTTGTTCATCTTGTTGATGAATGTCGATGTCCGATTCTCTCTTATAAGTTTTGAGAGTTCTCCAGTAGTTTCGAGCTTCCGAAATGGCCTCGTCTATGAGTGGCGTTAACTGTTTTAAAGTGAGCCATTGATGAAGTTCCAATTGTATTCCTATAGGGGTCGCCGTTCCGTTGAGAAAACGCCGAATATCCAGAAATATTAGGCCATTTTGGTTACACAGTGTCCCGTAAACATTCCCCTAAAGATGGTATTGTTTGACTTATAGGCAAGCCGTATGATTAAGATCGATGGGTTGGATTTCGTAGTCTACCGGACGACGATGTGTGACGGACACGCTGATCATGACAATACCTGGTAAGGCACAAAACAAGGCTATGAAGACAACGCCTATCAACTTTACGACCCTGAAATGACCCTTCAACTGATTTTCTCCCTCCAAACATTCCTGAATGAGAGCGTGACTCGTCATAGTTAGTTGATCACGGTGAAGAACACACCCCCTTATAAACTATAACGCGAGACGTCTTTTTCTGGGATCCAGGTATCGTATTTCTTAGGCGAATGTAGCCAACGGACAAGCACTTCCTTTTGTCTTTGACGTGTTCTTTTCCTCAGTACCTTTTCAATGTGATACTCGGTTGTTTCATCTACATTTACCGCTTGTAACTCGGGTTCATAAAAGGTCCCCTCTATGGTCTCACCATCCCAGCCTTCCAGAGTATACACGTTCACATCTTCTCTGCTGTAACGGGATTTGACTTTGAAGAGTTCACCCGTCCATTTTTGGGAATATTCGCGATCGAACACGTTTCTGATGTGTGATATACGCACGGTCTGGCCAATGTTAAACTTATATCTTTTCTTCTTTTTTAACTCATTCTTCGACTCTCTCTTTATTGTTGGCTTCTTCCGACCTTTCTGTCTCAATAAATATTGTTGTAGCCTACTTTCATTTTCGTTAGACCTATTCACAGATATAGGTGTATCGCCTAGACTTCGATGAACGGTATGATTGTAGCTGCTGACCATGTCCTGTAACTTGTCTATATATTTCTTTGTTCTCGTTTTCAGCATACGTCTAAATATTTTGTGTTTGATGGTTTTAATGACACGTTCAGCGTAGTTGGCTTTTGTTTCGTTTTGTGCCAACCTATGATGAATACTGAGACCTTTCAAAAACTTGGATACGTCTTTGTTTTTAAACTCTCTTCCTTTATCGGATCGTATGGTCTTTGGGGTTCTCTGACCTAAAATCGAGCTAAGGGCGTTCACCACATCGACCCCCGTTTTGGACTTGAGCGGTTGACACCATGTATATCTGGAAAATACGTCAATGACCACTAGTATGTACTTGAAACCATCATTATCTTTGGCCAGTGACATCATATCCATTAAGTCTATGTCCCACATACTGTCTACGCCATTGACAATCACCCGTGATCTTTTAAAATGTCTCCTGGCTCCCCGAGTCAGAGAATAAGCATCCTGGTCTTGGAGCCATTTCCGAATTCTATATCGACCAATTTTGAATTTGTCCTCCGATTTCACTACATCGTAAAGTTTGTCTGGTCCCGCAAAACTAGCAGGATGTTTCGGATTGAAATAGATGGACGCCAAGTACTCCTTCCAGTTCATTATAAGTGGATCCACTTTTTTCTTTGTTGTTTTCTTTTCTTTTCAATGGGAAGTCCCGGTGGTCGTAATGTAACGTCACGTTTAACAATAAGCGTAGTTGGTAGATATATCTCCTCTAGACCTTTGTAAAATGTATTAATTCCAAGAGGAGTGTAGTTCTTATGATGATATTGTGTGTCCTTCAATAAATCCACGATATGGGATCGTTGAATTGTTGTCCCCTTATAAATGAGTTCTCCTCGCTCGTTCCAAGCCGACGTACTCTTGGGGTCACGCGATATATAGGTCAGGATAGCTTCGACCCTAGATCGATATTTCTTAGGAAGCACTTCCAAAATGTCACTATTAGTCAAGTTAGTCGTCTGTTCAGGGGTTTCTCTTCCTCCATCATCGTGTGGTGTCGTGACGGAACGATCCAGTAAACGTTGATATGTATCGTAAGATAAAAGTATCGATTTCTGAACACTTTTCATTGTATATAGTCTTTGAGAGCGGGTTCCACAGATTTCAACAGGTTGGCAATTACTGCGCCTTGTTTACACAACAATTCTTTTTTCTTTTTACTACTAATCGTCGTGTCGCCCAAACGTCTGATAATATTTCTATGTCTTTTGAGCTTTGGTTTATGAGAGGGTGTAATGGGTAGTATACTTTGGAGTAAGTTGACTATCACTTCTGGCAACGCTCTTAGTTGATCGTTGGTAATGGTATCCAAAAGTTGTTTCCTTTGTTGTTTAGACGTAGTATTCATCAACAGTTGTAAATAACTCCAATGTTTTTTAATAAGCCGACTCATCGTTATTGTATAGGAACGGTACTTCCCCTTATAATCTCGTGTAAATGACAGGATCTTCTCCAGGAAACACGTTTGTTCTCATTCTATACTTGTCTTCTCCCATAGGCGTTAAGTCTAAAACTAAATACCCATATCTTTCCGTTGTAGCATCTTCGTAAGCTTCTACTAAGGTATTCGATTTACCAGGAAAAAGTTGTTGTCCCAGCGTCATAATCTGAGATGTTCCGCGTACATTTTTGAACAAAACCGTGTACCAACTATTTAAGGCGATACTTCTGGCCGATTTACCTTGTTGAAAAATATTTTGAGATAGATAGATGACGCTTAAACGACGATGGTGGCATCCCTGTGTAAATAGTAACTGGGTCTCTTTACTTTCTACGACTTGGTGCATGAGATCGTCTATTATAATCAAACTGTGTTCTCCATTCGCAATCTCTTCCAGTTTAGTCGTTGATGGTAAGCCACTATGTAGTTCAAAACGAGGAATGGTCTGTTCCATCATGTCGTAGAGAGGTTGATATACTCCATAACACCACACAATTTTCGTTAGTGGTTCTCTAGCATACATCGTATCGAGGTTACGTAATAAACGATACACCCACCAGGTTTTACCGGAGCCAGTGGGTCCAACTACCGTCATACTCGAACATGGTTCGAACGGAAGTAAAGGATTCTCATTCGGGTGTGACGACAGCGTTGGTGGTGGTGGTGGTGGTGGTGGTGGTGGTGGTGGTGGTGGTGGTGGTGGATACGCATCAGTAAACACACTCGGTGGTGGTGGTGGGGGTGATGGGATGTATGTGTCGTTAATTTGTTCATGTATATTTCTTCTATGACGAAGCATGGCGTCTCTCCGAGAAAAATGACGTTGACACACTGGACATTGATTCATGATTACTTATATTTCGTCGTGTGCACTCTTATAAACTTTTGCGAAATAAACGAGAAAACAATTATGTATTTGTATAATATTTTATTTACAACAAAAATGATATTTACAAAAATGATATAATAAAAGGTAATACAATGGTACAAAACAAAGTAAACCCAAAAAAAGAATTCTGTCAAAAACCGTAAGGTTCAGTATCAAAATTGTCTAATCGTCTTCTTTTTGTATAAACCATTTGATATGTTTTCTGTTCCTCTCTATTATAGAGTTTTCTTTTTCGTTTATCCCTACATATTTTATTTGGATTGGTTATTGTTATTGTTGACTGAACTTTTGGATCAGTCACAATAGCTTTAACAGATTCAAAATTTATCATTTGGCTGTTTTTATAGTTAAGGGTAAACCCTCTCACTTTACAAGTTTCTTTGTGTGTATTGGTTTTATACGCATAATTCTTTGGACCACCAGACACATACTCTACAATGTGTTCTCCCGTTCCAAGTTCATCTGTGAGTTCACCCAGATAGTCGCCCAATGGTGGGTCATACTGTCCGGGTCTACTCACATAAATAACACTGTCTGTATCATAGTACAGAACCCGTGTGTCAACTTTTTCCAGGACACTGTAGAGTTTGAGTCTAGCCCAACACGTGGTAAAAGTAGCTAAATAGATGTTCGTTTTATTATCTTCCGGTTGACAGTCCTTTTTGTAGGTCCACTCTATTTGTACCATATCATTATTTAATATATGAAAATCGGTAGGTTGTTTCATTGGATCCGAAAACAATTGAAAGAACAGATTGGCCTGACTTTCGTGAAAAAACTCGGTCTGTCTCATGTTAAGTCTCTGACCAAACTTACCCCAAAAGCTATTGAGGCATAATTTGGCCAAAGCTCTTAAACCAGGGTTCTTTGAAATGTTTTCCTGATCCAATGAAACTCCCTCTTTCTCAAGATAATGTTTAATATAATTATTCGCATCTGTTTTAGTTTTAATCCAGTCCGGAGCACCGCTCGCCTCTTGTTTAAACTTTAAAAATGTGTTTATATAATTGGCGAACAGTCCTCCTTCTCTAGTGTTAGAATCATATTGGGTTGATTCCTCCCAGTGGTATACTTCATATATGTTTTGAATACGATAACCTAGTCTTAGAGCAGTTTCTATTTCGGGAGTGCACCACGTACCTGTCAACTCTCTTTGTTCATCAGTACAATCACATGGGTTGGGATTCTCATTATCCGCGCAGGTCTGACACAAAGGAAATTTCAGTTTACCGTTCGACCTATACGGAAGAACTGGATGATACAGACCCAAAGGGGGTAAGATCTTGACCTTGGCAATACCAAAATAGTCCTTAATGTCCCCGAAATCTTGAGTTATGATCGAGGGGTGACCTACGGGATATCGACAATACTTATTAACCCACGGATACAAGCTCGTGAAATCCACGTACTTGACTTCTTCGTTAGCCTGAACTTTATAGTAGAGTTGACTAGCATTGGTACGACCTCCGAAGAAACTTTCTCTAGGATCTAATCTATCCGATATATCTAAATGTTGAGCGAAGTGTTTCATTTCAGCGTTTGTAAGCATTTCATTTTTGAAGTCATGGTCCCAAATACAAACATATTTCATCCCTAATTTTTTAACGTAGGCTTTCTTTTTTTAGAGTTAAAGCGTACAACTCGTCTAAACACTGAAGGGTGAGTGGATGGTACGTCTCTTCTCGATTGTCAGAGAAACAAACGGGGCAACCATGAAAAATACAACCGTGAAATTCATAAGCCGTATTCGTCTCTCTACAATACCCGTCCAATTTGTAACGACTTCCAGGTAATTTGTTCTCACCTCCATTCAGAGCATGCTGAATGTGGACATTATCGAGACGTGCTGTCCACTCTAACCACTGAATTGACACTTTACTATACTGGTCGTTGTAACCACTGGGAGGAATCTTCGCGATAGCAGTACTCACAAATTCTCTCTCACACACTGTTTCACCAACGAGTTTAGATTCGTAGATCCATTCATTTCCTTTCTGTACATATAACTTCTCGTCAACGACTTTTGACTGTACCCATTCATCGTTTCCGGTCAATTTGACTCTCCATTTCTCTTCCAAAAATGTTGTTCTAAACACATTCATACATACAGACGCTATCGTGACGGAATCAAATGGATCTACGGCACCAAACCATCGTTTTTCTTTCTTACCTTTCTTATTTACATCCTCTCTTTCTTCACCCGTCGCTCTCATTAACAAATCTCTAAATTTTAAACATGATTGTCTTAAAATATCGACGTCACTCCTACAATACTCTAACATTTCATTCCTAAAATTAAACACACACTCCTTTTTCTCATTCAACCATACTAATAACTCACCCCTCTCTTTCTCACTCATGAAATCTTGTCCAAAAAAGTGGGGTTCGGGGAAAGATCCTATATAATTCTGATGTTCTCTCGTATTAAAAATATGGGGGAACCATCCTTTTTTCAATTCGTTTAAACCAAACGCTTTCGGTAATTGAGACAATTTCATTGGCAAAAAATTAAGACTGTCAATCACTTTGATATGTAAATCGCGCTCAACAGCCATATACAATATTTTCGAACCGTTGTAGATTATTTTGTCTGGCCTCATGGATTGATCAATCAAATATTCTAACAGAAAGTATCCGTCGTACCCTTTCATGTTGTGCGCAATGACTTTGAAATATTTATGTTGGTCCGTAAATAACCACTGACCAAACTTTTTCGCGGTAACCGTTCCTTCGAAAGTGACTTCCCTGAACCCACATTTACCTGGACAAGGACCTTCGTCCTCATTCTCGTGTGAATCAGTGTTGTCACATTCGTCGCACCGGGTACCGCAGCTGGGACATACTGACTCTGGTGTTAACGTTTGATCAATACATTTCGGACAAACGGTATGAGCTACAACACAATTTGGACGATGTGTAGCTTTTCCGCACCATAATGATTTACAATGTTGGCATTTAGAGCAAGATGTACATACCTGTGATTGACAGTCTTGACAATTTGGGTTTTTCAAGGGTAAATATCCTTCATTACAATACATTTTCTCATCCTGAGAGCACTCAAAATCAAAAAAGATAAACTTGGGTATGTAATGTTCTTTGGCTTGAGTGGCTCTCAGGAAGCATAAATGATCATCCTGCACATATTTATGGCAGCTAGAGCACTGGTACTCTCCGCACTCGTGTTCCTCTTTCTTCCGCTTGTCCGTCCTCAGTACTTTGTAACATTGTGGACACTTTCACCATTTTTCGCACTGGGAAGGTCCACTTTGTTTTCCTTTTCCCTTTCCTTTCTGATGTACAGGGGCTTGTTTATGATTTGTGAAGCAGTCTTCCGATCGACAGGTCATATTACAAATGGCGCAATCGATAGGATGGTACGTTGTTGGGCAGTGATCTCTTTTACACACTATACATCTGATCTCACATTGATGATGTTCTTTGTGATCGTAATGTTTGAGGCATTTGTGGCAAAAATACATGGCGCTGAAGAACCCCGTTATACTCGTGATGGCGTGAAAGTGGTCGTCATCCACCAAGTACAGATATATACATGGCCGTTGGTCTGTACTGGGACTGGTTTAAAACTTATTACCCAGTCTAGCACTAACTACCATAACGCGTACACCCAGAAGCTCTTCAAACGCCTCTATATCATTAAGACTAGCTGGGCGATCCAGGGGTACACCAGCCATCTGACTGATGGCGACCGCTAGCTGTTTCTGTTGTTTCAGATTTTTGTTGATAAGGTCCTTGTAATAGGTAATGGGAACTTTTTGGTGTTCCATGACCAATTCCAGATTACTTTTCTTGGCTCTGGCCTTGGTCACCTCTTTCCATTCTTCGGGGGAACATCTGTTTAATTTGGCCCAGCTGACCCCGATCGCTCTGGCCATAAATAGTTGATCATCATTGTTAATGGTCACGATGGACGTTTTCAGCTGAAGAGAATTCTTATCCCCTTTTAATTTCGTTATTCTACGCATTGGACCCCCGGCTCCTTTCGGTAAATCAATGGTTCCAACAGTAATGTAGAAACTCTCGTCAATTGAGAGATCTTTATTACTGTTGAGAACCTTCTCGATCATCGCCATGACACCGTCGGCGTTGAGATGGTCCCAGTCTCGGAGGGGAAATACGATAGGATCATGAAGTCCCTGGTGGTTTATAACGACGCGACCCAGATCATTTCCCGCCAAATCACCCCGGGCCTCATTTAGGACATCTTGAAACATGTCATGGAGCCCCTCTCTCACATCTCGTAACTGTTGGCCGTGGTACCGTTCGTCAACCTTGACCTGGTAAGTTCGGTCCACGGCAGCGTTTTTCGCGTATGTACGCTCTGACTTCTTTCTCATGAGTATAAGTAATAACCAATATAATTAAGTTACTACTGAAGGAGGACGATATAGTTGACCAAAAGCAACGGCTGATCAGTAACGTGTCATGCATAGGGTTGCAGGCGTGCTAATGCACTATGGTCCGTTAAATACATCTCTATCTGATAATCAAAACATTCGTGTCAAGAGTTGTCTCTCTTCGCATAGACAAAGTAAGTTTCGATTGTAAAGGAAACTTATCTTGTTGATTTTACTGCCATAGCGAAGCAATTAGATGGCACTATATGACAGTCTACAACAATTATTCCATGATTGCGACGCATGCTAACTTGACTGAATAATTATGAAACAGATGACCATGTGAGATATAATGCAATAACAGACTTCCAAAATGCGTTGTATTTGCTGTTTTAAAAGTCAATATCAACATTGGGAATATAACTAAGACTATCATAAATTTTGGAATATGATCTGAACATTTATTTGTACGGGAATAACAATTGCCACAAAAAACAATTATATGGAAGTTGATTGGTTAAAACAAAATCGTTTAAGATATGAAGGACTCCGAGAGTATTGTCGCATCGATGGAATAATGATACAGTATCCGCTTACGATGCAGGAGGTCGAAGACTAAATCCCCGGCCTGGTCAGTCCCAATGCATGTACTTTAATAATGGACGAAATGACCTAGTTTTTAATGTTTAATTTTACTACTGAATTACTATTGTCAGTATAAACGGACCAGTATGTCCTGTAACAGTAACTTACCAAGAAAACGCGTTGATATAACTGAAAGGTGTTGAATTTAGCGTCAGACACCATACAAACAGATAAACAACTCCAACTAAAGCATATCCGAGTTATATATCCAGTATACAGTTGTAGGACAAACACCTTTGTCAATGCCTGTTGGACGATGATTCCTTTGTAGCGGAGGAGCGTCCGCTTAGGGTACGTGAGGTCGTGGTTTCGTTCCCCGGCTTGGACACACCGAATACTTTACAAATGATAGTAATTGTTGCCTTCCTTTGCGCTCATGGTTGCGGGGTCAGTATTACGACTGAGTGTCTGGTGTCAGGATAATGGACCAGTAATACAGGTATCTTAAACAGGAAATGCCTTGAAGTAATTGAAAACAAGTTCAAAGCGAAGATAAAAATCAAAGAATTAATCAAACCGTTGAATATCTTTATGGTTAGGACATGGTATTTCCAAGCTATTATTTTAAAACTCTCTGACGTATACTGAATATCTTTCAAGCTCACATTGATATAACCCTTTTTAACAATATACTGTAAATGTGTACGCCAGGAATGACTTTCTAGTTAATCCATTGTATTTCTCAGATTCTGCAATTATCTTAATAATGCATGAAATAACGGAATCAGTTCATTTAAAGATGACAATGCGACTTTAAAGAAAGAAATAAGAAACGTGAAATTGTTCAAGTAAGATCTGTTTTACTTACTTGTTTCGGGTGTGTCATGTCCCGTAATTAAATCATAAGTTGATCTTGCCGATAAATAATTCTCATAGAGGTAATTTCGAACAATTCCACTATATTCTAAATTGATGTATTTACATGATCATAGCCATCTGTATCGGCAACCTGTTAATCGCTAGACGCTTGCCAAATTAATTTGTTTCGAATCAGTTTACTTTATCGAGAAATATATTGGACATCACCAAGGCAGGTAAGCACATGACCTTGATATCGAAGTCGCTTATTACGAAAGTTGATCGGAGTTTTGTTTAGCGCAGTCTCATACGACAAGGAGTAAGAAATATTAATTGATGCCTCACTATCATAAGCCGAGATAGGCAACGTACATGTAAAGGTCGATATAATAGAACAGAGGTATATATATATATATATATATATATACCAATCACTGTTCTAAGTACTCTCAATCTAATGAATAGGGAATATAATGTTGTAGAAATTATACTAGATTTAGTATTGTACAAAATTGATAATATTGACAATTCAAAGCAATGTTTCGCTGATACAATATAGTTTTTTCTTTTATTATATACAAAGCGAAATAACACAATTTACACAGTGAATCACGACCTACTACCCCATTTTGAATGATGTAGTATCATATTTTAAGGACGTCACATCATATTTCAGTGACGTATCATTACCATATTTGGAACCGTACTTGACAAATACGGAGTGTGTGTCCATTGTGTTTGATTTGCACAGAACGCTCTGCTTATGATTGCACTGAAAATAGTGCAGATACATAAGAAAACAAATATTTTCGAAGAAACGATATTCGCATTGAAATTGTTTCCTTTTTCAGGCGTAGGAGTTTCCATCTGTAGGAAATATGTGTACTTCTGACAATAAAAGGTCGAAGTTCGAAAATTGGGACATTCGAAACGTCGACGTTACCGTCGCCCTCTTTATGGTAATCGCCAGTCCATTCGATCCGATCGTTTGTTTATCAAAATGTATTATTACAATCACACAGAGTACGGTGATTTCTGAAGACATACATACCCATTTCCACTCTTACGATTTCTGGAGTATTTGGAATGCCTGAGATGAGTTCATTGAATACCGAAAAAGGGAAATATATGTGACAAATAGTAAAGGCTGGTCAATAAACTGTCATGAATGCGATAGCAACTGCATCAAATGCAGTATGCCCTCAAATATAACTATTCAACTGTAAGCTCTACCTGCATCCTAGAATAAACATGACGTCCCAGGTTACGTGAACGCCATTACCAATTATGCAGTTTGAAGCATCATTTTCTCTTACATTACGGCATCACACTGTGTTTTACCAAATATGTTCGCCCTTGTTTATTTGTTAAAGTATCATGTATATACAAGCTTCTGGTTTGGGTTAGTCTTAACCAATTTAGTTCTCATATATTTTACATTATAGGAATTATCAAGAAAATGGATATGACCACATTTTCATAGCTTATTTAAGGTCCTCTATTCTTGTTTCAAATTTGAATATTGTTATGTGTATTCGCCAGAGTGATATTACGTCGTATTTATGTCGACGTTATGGTATACGTCTGTCTAGTGCATATGTTTGGCTCACTTAAAATGTATGCCATTGTTAGAATGTAAAAGATACGTCGTACATCATTCTTCTTTTTCACTTATCAATTTGCATAGTTCGATACTTCAGCTTTCGATGTACTGGAGGCATGCGTTCTTATAAAGATAATCAGCGAAGCAGAACATGTATAAACTGCTTTGAAAACCTTTATCTGTACGCAAACAATACTTTCAAAGATATGTTTTAAGCATACATATATCTTTTAGAGCCGAGCCCGGTAGCTCAGTCATTCGCGACAAAAGCTGGCAATCGATGGGTTGTGAGTTGGAACCCAAGCTCAGCCGACATTCTTTCCGACATTCGTCTTCCACCAATGGACAAACAGTCTACTTGAAAATGCAGTCAGTTGAAAAGTATGTTGTGTGGAGAATTGGTGTGAGAAAGCCATGAAACACATGAGTAAATAAACTGGTCGCCGGATATGATATTTTTTTTGAAAAGACGTTAAACCAATTAATACAATAAATACCTTTAAGCACATCATATAATGCAAATTAGTCTGCATAACCCGCGTATCAGAGCGGATAAACAGTATTTTATTTCAAAAGAACTAAAACATTCACTCATCGAAAACAGGACCCTTACTTTAAACGGGTGTTTTCTTCCTAACGATGAAAATTATATAAATATGTAACAATACTGCATACTATAATATTATTGAATATGAACATTATATACTTTAACAAAATTGTAAATGAAAAACACAACTAAACAATGCGGGCATTGCTCAATGAAAAATTGTGTTTGAATGTTTGAAAGAAACATTGTAAATAAAAAGACAAATAAAACATGCGAACATTGCTCGCAAATAAAACAATGTATATAAAAAGTTTGAAGGAAAACATGAACAAAGTTAAAGATTACAAACACACATATACAAATATGTCTAAGTGTAGGAGGATAGAAACTGGGAAACTAGAAACTAGACGATTAATCATTCATTCGTTAACACGTCCAATACTGAAATGTTGTAATGGACTTTTCATTCGGAAGACTCCATTGCAAACTCTGAAAAAGACAATTTAGTTGAACAGCCAACAATATAGAACCTGATCGGACCGCGTGGGTTAGCTGCCTGGTCTGGTCCTAAACTGATGACAAATTCGGTTCAAACAGTTAAATGTTATATCCAATGCATCATATAGTTTACGTTATAGCACACTACATCATGCCAACGCATACTGAATGTATCGAGATGCAAAAAAATATTGTCTAATATCAATTACATCGAAACGAATTTGGACGGAACGTTCTCTGTACTGGACTAGGTGTCGTCCCAATAATAGTGTCCCTGACGGTCGGACACGGGTTTGTATCAGCAAATATCAACCACGGAAGATCCAAAGCAAATCCATTGGTATCAAATCAAGGTCTGAACACGACAGTACCGATTTCGACTCGAATATGCGTCAGAAAGGTATGTAATCACCCAGAGCAGGTCCCGTCGCTTAACTGCTCTACGAACTGGAACATTTACAATTAGTTTGATGTAGGAATTCAAATAATTGTTATCATTAAAAACGTAACCAGGTCCGAGTCGCTCTTTTGCTGAATGATTGGGGCACTATCATAGCGAATTCACCCGCATTGTTGATGATAAGGTGTTGGCTGTATGAGTAAGTTGATCAAGTGACTGAGTAAAACTAAATAAAGAAAACAGACCCAGGTCATTGTTAGTATGCTTAGTTTTACGTTGTGTTGGCTGGCTGCCTATGTACCATCGTAGAGAATGCAATCAGTTTTAAAAGACACAATTGAGTTGCTTAAAGACAATTGGTTATATTTAAGTCGTATTTTAAGTCGTATTTGTACAAAGTGATTATGTTTTAAAAATATATGTTTTATTATTTTTACCATTGTTATGTATAGTTTTATTATTAGCAGTAGTAGTATTTGATACATTTTTCATTATTATGACTATATTTAAAAAAAAAAAAAAAATGTTTTTAATATTTTTATCTATATTTATTTAGCTATATAAAAATAAGGAATTTAGGGGATTATCATGCGATACATGGTACTATAGATATGTACATAATCCCCGCTCCCCCCCCCCCCCCCCCCTCCCCCCCCTCCCCCCACAAGCGAACTTGAAGTATTCAGAAACTATCTGTAAATCTTTACAAAGTGGGTGACACAAAGCAGACAAATATAGCAGATAACGAAAATACCAATCTACTGGACGAAAAGACGAGTTTAAAGTCAGAATTCGGCGAAAAGATCAACGAAGAAGCCCCATCACTGAACGTTTCACAATCCACGTTAACGATCAGTGTGGGAAATGGCGACAAAACTGGTTTATTTCGGTTTTTCAACGGATACATCAGCTCTGAGGTATCATATAGCGAACTAGGAAATGACAGGAACGAAGAGTAGGTGAAATACGCAAACGATCCATTCTGGGTAAAGGTTTGAATTATATTATTATGACATCATCTGGATAGAATGGATGCTGGTGATAATGATGGCCGCAATCATCAGTATTGTTTTGGTCAATAACAATACAAATAACTGATTCCCTGGATACTTCATAAGTAATGTTGTGCTGTAAGCAAGCTCGGATCATTCACATTCCTTACTCTAATATAGCCAAACAACAAGCGAATTGCCCTTGATAACAACATGGTGTGCCGTAAAAGGCCCGGACAAATCGTATTCAAGACTGAAAAAATAATAAGAGATCAATGCACCTCCTCTTGGATAATACCGCGATGTCGCAGAAGAATGTCTGAACCATACTCATCCTTGGCACAACTATAATAAGACAACAGCAATTATCCTTCTGTATAGTACCGCGATGTCGTGTAAGAATACAAGGACCATTCTTATTGCTGACACAAATATAACAAAACAGTCACAATTATCCCCCTGTATAATACCGCGACGTCGCGTAAGAATTTTGGAGCCATACTCATCCTTGTCACAACTATAATAAGACAACAGCATTTATCCTTCTGTATAATACCGCGATGTCATGTAAGAATGCAAGGAATATTCTTATTGCAGACACAAATATAACAAAAAAACGCAATTATTCTTCTGTATAATACCGCAATATCGTGTAAGATTACAAGCTGACAGAAATATAACAAGACAGTCACAATTATCCCCCTTGATAATACCGTGATGTCTCTAAAGAATGTAAGAACCATTCTCGTTCCTATCACATATATAACAAGGCAACACCTGTATATCCCTGGATTATACTGCGATGTCGCGTAAGAATATCAAGAAAATTGTTTTCGAAAAGAAAATGGAGTTTGTGGGATTCTCAAACAGTCAATTCTGGATAAACATTCGAATTATTCTACTCTACCCCTTCTTGATAGAATGAGTTGTGATAATTTAACTGGTTATATCATCAGCGACATTGCCCAACGTAGGAGGCTAGTGAAACAGTCACATAAGATCAGACTTTATAAGAGTAAGAAACTTCCAAAACTAAATCTAAGGAAAAACGCTAAGACAACCAACGTATTCACTGGATAATGCATGAAACATCTCATCATATTAGTGTGACCGCGTCATTCTCATTCCAGAAACTAGACAATTTCTAACCATGTCTTATTCGTAACAAGACATCACTAGGTTTGTCCTGGATACTACCGAAATATTTCGTAAGAATGACCGGACCATTCTCCAACCTGATACAAATATATATTTAATAAAATACCGAGTAAGATGGTGGCGAAATGATGGCCTCTGTTTGATTTCAAATGGAAACTATCAGTACTATAGATATACAGGAAGACACACATGTACATAATTTCCCAGCGAACTTGCATCCTTCCGACATTATCTGCAAATGTATCAGACATCGACCCCACATTCAGTTTTAACTGAGTGTGTGACATAACACAGAACAATATAGCAGATAAAGAAAATACGAATTTGCTAGACGAAAAGACAAGTTTGAAGTCACAACTTGACAAAACAATCGACGTCGAAGTTTCAAAACTGAACGTTTCAATATCAAAAATAATAAACGGTGAGGAAAATGGCGACAAAAACTGGTTCCTGTCGGTTTCTCAATGGATACATCAGCTCTGGGGCATCATATAGCTGATCAGGATAGGAGAAGTAGGAAGAGTTTGTGGAATACGAATTACTATATTATGACATCATCTGGATAGGATGGATGTTGGTAATGATGTTATAATAATAGTCCTAAATGGTGCAAGATTTGATGAACCTAATAATGATAAGAAGTTTGCACCCCGAGGTCCATGAATGAACGTTTAAAAATGTCGCTACAACACAAAGCTCTAGATCATCTTTTAATTTATCAATTTGCACAACACTTACATAATAAGGCAAATAACATTTTTCCTGGATGCTACATAAGTAATGTCGTAGTTGATTAATTTGTTAATATTATTGTTATTATTTCTATAACTATAGTTCAGTTATAATTATTTTCATCTTTATTTATTTAGCTATATAACAATTAGGAATTGAGGGCAAATCAATCCAAGATCGACTACAAATTTAGTTTATACGGAGTGGGTGACACAAAACAGACAAATGTGGCAGATAACGAAAATACGAATCAACTGGACGAAAAGACGAGTTTGACGTCCTAATTTAACGAAACAGTCCACGAAGAATCCCGAAAACTGAACGTTGAGGAAAATGGCGACAAGAATCGGTTCCTGTCGGTTTCTCAATGGATACATCAGATCTGATATATCATATAGCGGACTAGGAAAGGAGAAGTAGGAACATTTGGTGGAATACGCAAATGGTCCATTTTGGGTAAAGGTTTGAATGATTCCATTATGACATCATCTGGATAGGATGGATGATAGTGATGATGTTGGCCGCTTTCATCATTATTGTCTTGGTCCATCGTTCGGTGCAATAGTAATAGTCATGTTTGGTTTAAGGTGTGTTGATTCTGATGATGGATAGCACATTGGACCTTCATGTTCATCAATGAACATTCAAACACTTTGCTACAACACTTAGCTCTAGACCATCTATGAATGTATCAATCATCACAACACTTACATAACAAGACAACAAACTTAATATCCGGATACTACATAAGTAATATCGTACCATAATCGTACTTGAATCATTTTTCATTATTATTATTATTATTTCTATTACTATATTTCAATTATTATTGTTTTCATCTTTGTTTTCTTAGCTATATTAACAATAGGAATTAAGGACATTAAGGGCAAATTAATCCGACATCGACCACACATTTAGTTTTTCACGAAATGGGGGAAACAAAACAGACAAATATAGAAGATAATGAAAATACTAATCTACTAAACGAAAAGACGAGTTTGAAGTCACAATTTAACGAAACAGTCGACGAAGAAGCCCGAAAACTGAACGTTTCAAAAACCATATTTATGAACGGTGAGGAAAATGGCGACAAAAACCGGTTCCTGTTGGTTTCTCAATGGGTACATCAGCTCTGCAGTATCATATAGATCACTAGGAAAGGAAAAGTAGGAAGAGTTGGTGGCAAACGCAAACGGTCCACACTGGGTAAAGGTTTGCATTATTATATAATGACATCATCTGGAAAAGACGGATACTGATGATGATATTGGCCGCTATCATCATTATTGTCTTGGTCCATCGTTCGGTGCTATAATAATAGTCCTGTTTGGTTCAAGATGTGTTGAACCTAATATGGCATGAACCTTGCACCCCGAGGCCCATAAATGAACAGTGAAACACTTTGCTACATCACTTAGCTCTCGATAATCTATTAATGTATCAATATTTACAACAGTTACATAACAAGACAGCAAACTTATTCCCTGGATACTACATAAGTAATGTCGTACCATAAGTGTACTTGATAAATTTGTCATTATTATTCTTATCATTTCTATTGATATATTTCAATTATTGTTATTTTCATCTTTATTTGTTTAGCTTTATTAAATTAGGAATTAAGGTAATTAGTGGCAAATTAATCCGACATCGACCAAAAATTTAGTTTTTATGGAGTGGGTGACACAAAACAGACACATATAGCAGATAACGAAAATATTAATCTACTAAACGTAAAGAGAGTTTGAAGTCACAATTTAACAAAACAGTGGACGAAGAAGCCCGAAAACTGAACGTTTCAAAATCCAAGTACATGAACAGTGAGTAAAATGGCGACAAAAACCGGTTCCTGTCGGTTTCTCAATGGATACATCAGCTCTGATGTAACCAAATAGCGAACTAGGAAAGAAGAAGTAAGACGAGTTGATGGAATAAGCAAACGGTCCACACTGGGTAAAGGTTTGAATTGTTCTATTCGACGTCATCTGGATAGGATGAATGCTGGTGATGGTGATGGCCGCTATCATCAGTATTGTCTTGGTCCATCGTTCGGGGCTATAATTAAAGTCTTGTTTGGTTAAAGGTTTGTTGATTATGATGATGGTTAGAACCTTGCATCTCTATGTCTATAAATGAACGTTCAAACACTTTGCTACAACACTAAGCTCTAGATCATCTATGAATGTTTCAATCTTCACAACACTTATATAAAAAGACAACAAACTTAATATCTGGATACTTTTTAAGTAATATCGTACCTTAATCGTACTTGATTATTTTTTCATTATTATTATTATTATTTCTATTACTATATTTCAATTATTATTGTTTTCATCTTTGTTTTCTTAGCTATATTAACAATAGGAAATAAGGGCATTAAGGGCAAATTAATCCGACATCGACCACACATTTAGTTTTTCACGAAATGGGGGAAACAAAACAGACACATAGAGAAGATAACGAAAATACAAATTTACTAAACGAAAAGACGAGTTTGAAGTCACAATTTAACGAAACAGTCGACGAAGAAGCGCGAAAACTAAACGTTTCAAAATCCAAGTCCATGACCGGTGAGGAAAATGGCAACAAAAACCGGTTCCTGTTGGTTTTTCAATGGGTACATCAGCTCTGCAGTATCATATAGCGCACTAGGAAAGGAAAAGAAGAAAGAGTTGGTGGCAAACGCAAACGGTCCACACCGTGTAAAGGTTTGCATTATTATATAATTACATCATGTGGATAGGACGAGTACTGATGATGACATTGTCCGCTATCATCATTATTGTCTTGGTCCATCGTTCGATGCTATAATAATAGTCCTGTTTGGTTCAAGATGTGTTGAACCTAATATGGCATGAACCTTGCACCCCGAGGCCCATAAATGAACTGTGAAAAACTTTGCTACAACAATAAGCTCTCGATAATCTATTAATGTATCAATATTTACAACAGTTACATAACAAGACAGCAAACTTATTCCCTGGATACAACATAAATAATGTCGTACCATAAGTGTACTTGATAAATTTGTCATTATTATTCTTATCATTTCTATTGATATATTTCAATTATTGTTATTTTCATCTTTATTTGTTTAGCTATATTAAATTAGGAAATAAGGGCATTAGGGGCAAATTAATCCGACATCGACCAAACATTTAGTTTTTACGGAGTTGGTGAAACAAAACAGACACATGTAGCAGATAACGAAACTATGAAACTACTAAACGTAAAGAGAGTTTGAAGTCACAATTTAACGAAACAGTGGACGAAGAAGCCCGAAAACTGAACGTTTCAAAATCCAAGTACATGAACAGTGAGTAAAATGGCGACAAAAACCTGTTCATGTCGGTTTCTCAATGGATACATCAGCTCTGAGGTAACCAAATAGCCGACTAGGAATGGAGAAGAAAGATGAGTTGGTGGAATAAGCAAACGGTCCTCACTGGGTAAAGGTTTGAATTGTTATATTCGACGTCATCTGGATAGGATGAATGCTGGTGATGGTGTTGGCCGCTATCATCAGTATTGTCTTGGTCCATCGTTCGGTGCTATAATTAAACTCTTGTTTGGTTAAAGGTTTGTTGATTATGATGATGGTTAGAACTTTGCATCTCCATGTCTCTAAATGAACGTTCAAACACCTTTGCTACAACACTAAGCTTTAGATCATCTATGAATGTTCAATCTTCACAACACTTACATAACAAGATAACCAAATTTTTCCCCGGATACTTTATAAGTGAAGTCGTACCTTTATCGTACTTGATTATTTTTCATTATTATTCGTATTATTTCTATTACTATATTTCAATTATTATTATTTTCATCTTTAATTATTTGGGCTATATTTAAGTAAGTAATTTAGGGCGATAAGTGCAAATGAATCCGACATCGACCACACATTTAGTTTTTACGGAGTGGGTAAAACAAAACAGACACATTAAGCAGATAACGAAAGTATGAATCTACTAGACAAAAAGACGAGTTTGAAGTCATGATTTCACGAAACAGTTTTCGAAGAAGCCTGGAACCGAACGTTTCAAAATCCAAGTTTATAAACGGTGAGAAAAATTGCGACAAAAACCGGTTCCTGTCGGTTTCTCAATGGATACAGCAGCTCTGAGGTATCATATAGCGGACTAGGAAAGGAAAAGTAAGAAGAGTTGGGTAAATATGCAAACGGTCCACACTGGGTAAAGGTTTGAGTCATTATATTATGACATCATCTGGAAAGGATGGATGCGGGTGATGTTGGCCGCTATCATCATTATTATCTTGGTCCATCGTTTGGTGCTATAATAATAGTTATGTTTGGTTCAAGATGGATTGAACCTAATAATGATAATACTCTTTCACCCTGAGGCCCAATAATGAGCGTTGGAACACTTTGCTACAACACATAGCTCTAGATAATCTATTAGTGGATCAATATTCACAACACTTACATAATAAGACAACAAACTTATTCCCTGGATACTACATAAAAAATGTCGTACCTTGATCTTACTTGATACATTTTTCATTATTATTCTTATCATTTCTATTGCTATATTTCAATTATTATTATTTTCATCTTTATTTTTATAGCTTTATTTTAATTACGAACTAAGGGCATTAGGGGCAAATTAATCCGACATCGACCAAACATTTAGTTTTTACGTAGTGGGTGACACAAAACAGACAAATATAGGAGATAGTGAAAATACAAATCTACTAAACTAAAGCATATCCGAGTTATATACCCAGTTTGCAGTTGTAGGACAAACAACTTTGTCAATGCCTTTTAGACGATGATTCCTTTGTAGCGGTGGAGCGTCCGCCTAGGGTGCGTGAGGTCGTGGTTTCGTTCCCCGGCATGGACACACCAAATACTTTACAGATGGTAGTAATTGTTGCCTTCCTTTGCGCTTATGGTTGCGGGGTCAGTATAACAACTGAGTGTCTTGTGTCAGGATGATGGACCAGTAATACAGGTATCTTAAACAGGAAATGCCTTGAAGTAATTGACACATTTCCACTCTTACGATTTCGCGGATATTTGGAATGCCCGAGATGAGTTCATTGAATACCGAACAAGGGAAATATATGTGACAAATAGTAAAGGCTGGTCAATAAACTGTCGTGAATGCGATAGCAACTGCATCAATTGCAGTATGGCCTCAAATATAACTATTCAACCGTAAGCTCTACCTGCATCCTAGAATAAACATGACGTCCCAGGTTACGTGAACGCCATTACCAATTATGCAGTTTGAAGAATGGTTTTCACTTACATTACGGCATCACACTGTGTTTTACCAAATAGGTTCGCCCTTGTTTATTTGTTAAGGTATCATGTATATACAAGCTTCTGGTTTGGGTTAGTCTTAACCTATATAGTTCTCTTGTTTCAAATTTGAATATGGTTATGGGTATTCGCCAGAGTAATATGACGTCGTATTCATGTCAACGTTATGGTATACGTCTGTCTAGTGCATATGTTTGGCTCACTTAAAATGTATGTCATTGCTAGAATGTTTCCGTGCTTTTAGACAGGATCTTGAAATTAATGAATATGAACGTTGAAGTATTACAGTTAACAATCACTGACTGTTTTTGTTTACGTTCTCATGTAAAAGATACGTCGTACATCATTCGTCTTTTTCACTTATCAATTTGCATAGTTCGATACTTCAATTTTTGATGTACTGAAGGCATGCGTTCTTATAAAGACAAACAGCGAAGCAGAACATATATAAACTTCTTTGAAAACCTTTATCTGTACGCAAACAATACTTTCAAAGATATGTTTTATATGTATCTTCTATAGCCGTGCCCGGTAGCTCAGTCATTCGTGACACAAGCTGGCAATCGATGGGTTGTGAGTTGGAACCCCAGCTCAGCCGACATTCTTTCCGACATTCGTCTTCCACCAATATCCAAACAGTCTATTTGGAAATGCAGTCAGTTGCTTGAAAAGTCTTTTGTGTGGAGAATTGGTGTGAGAAAGCCATGAAACACATGAGTAAAAAAAAAAAACTGGCCGCCGTGATATGAAAAATTATTTGAAACGACGTTAAACCCAATTAATACAATAAATACCTTTAAGCAAATTAGTCTGCATAACCCGCGTATCAGAGCGGATAAACAGTCTTTTATTTCAAAAGAACTAAAACATTCAATCATCGAAAACAGGACCCTTTCTTTAAACGGGTGTTCATAACGATGAAAATTATGTAAATATGTAACAATACTGCATACTATAATAGTATTAAATATGAGCATTTTTTCAAGATGCAAATCTCAGAATATTTGTCATTAACCATACATGTGGTGGTGGAAATCCGCCATATATACTTTAACAAAATTGTAAATAAAAAAGACAACTAAACAATGCGAGCAATGAAAAATTGTGTTTGAAATGTTTGAAAGAAACATTGTAAATAAAAAAGACAAATAAAATATGCGAACATTGCTCAATGAAACAATGTATATGAAAAGTTTGAAGGAAAACATGAACAAAGTTAAAGATTACAAACACACATATACAAATATGTCTAAGTGTAGGAGTGTAGGTAATATCCAATGCATCATATAGTTTACGTTATAGCACACTACATCATGCCAACTCATACTGAATGTATCGAGATGCAAAACAATATTGTTTAATATCAATTACAGCGAGACGAATTTGGACCGGAACGTTCTCTGTTCTGGACTAGGCGTCGTCCCAAAAATAGTGTCCGTGACGGTGGGACACGGGCTTGTATTAGCAAATATCAACCACGGAAGATCTAAAGCAAATCCATTGGTATCAAATCTAGGTCTGAACACGACAGTACCGATTTCGACTCGAATATGCGTCAGATAGGTATGTAATCACTCAGAGCAGGTCCCGTCGCTTCACTGCCCTACGAACTGGAATGTTTACAATCAGTTCGATGGCGGACAAAGGCAATTAAAAACGTAACCAGGTCCGATTCGTTATTTTGCTGAATGATTGGGGCACTATCGTAGCGAATTCACCCGCATTGTTGGCTATATGATTAATTTGATCAAGTGACTGAGTAAAACTAAATTAAGAAAACAGACCCAGGTCATTGTTAGTATGCTTAGTTTTACGTTGTGTTGGCTGCCTATGCACCATCATAGAGAATGAAATCCGTTTTAAAAGACACAATTGAGTTGCTTAAAGATTATTGGTTATATTGGTATTTAAAGTCGTATTTGTACAAAGTGATTATGTTTAAAAAAAATATGTTTTATTATTTTTACCATTGTTATTTATAGTTTTATTATTATTAGAAGTACTAGTAGTAGTAGAAGTAGGAGTTAAAGAAGAAGCAGTAGTAGTATTTGATACATTTATCATTATTATGGCTAATTAAAAAAAAACGTTTAATTACTATATTTAAAATATTATTATTTTTATCTATAAATATTTAGCTATATAAAAATAAGGAATTTAGGGTATTATCATGCGATACATGGTACTATGGATATGTACATAATCCCCGTCCCCTGCCCCCCCCCCCCCCCCCCCCCCTCACCCCCATGCGAACTTGAAGTCTTCAGAAACTATCTGTAAATCAATTCGATATCGACCACAATTAAAGTTTACAAAGTGGGTGACACAAAGCAGACAAATATAGCAGATAACAACAATACCAATCTACTGGACAAAAAGACGAGTTTAAAGTCAGAATTCGACGAAAAGATCAACGAAGAAAGCCCCAACACTGAATGTTTCACAATCCAAGTTAACGATCAGTGTGGGAAATGGCGACACAACTGGTTCCTTTCGGTTTCTCAACGGATACATCAGCTCTGAGGTATCATATAGCGAACTAGGAAATGATAAGAAGGAAGAGTTGGTGAAATACGCAAACGGTCCATTTTGGGTAAAGTTGGAATTATATTATTATGACATCATCTGGATCGGATAGATGCTGGTGATAATGATGGCCGCTATCATCAGTATTGTTTTGGTCCATAACAAGACAAATAACTGATTCCCTGGATACTTCATAAATAATGTTATGCTGTAAGCAAGTTTGGATCATTCACATTCCTTACTCTAATATAACCAAACAACAAGCAAATTGCCCTTGATAACAACATGGTGTGCCGTAAAAGGCCCGGACAAATCGTATTCAAGACTGAAAAATTAATAAGAGATCAATGCACCTCCTCTTGGATAATACCGCGATGTCGCGTAAGAATGTCTGAACCATACTTATCCTTGGCACAACTATAATAAGACAACAACAATTATCCTTCTGTATAGTACCGCGATGTCGTGTAAGAATACAAGGACCATTCTTATTGCTGAAACAAATATAACAAGACAGTCACAATTATCCCCCTGTATAATACCGCGATGTCGCGTAAGAATGTCGGAGCCATACTCATCCTTGGCACAACTATAATAAGAAAACAGCATTTATCCTCATGTATAATACCGCGATGTCATGTAAGAATGCAAGGAATATTCTTATTGCAGACACAAATATAACAAAAAAACGCAATTATCCTTCTGTATAATACCGCGATATCGTGTAAGAATACAAGCTGACACAAATATAACAAGACAGTCACAATTATCACCCTTGATAATACCGTGATGTCTCTAAATAATGTAAGGACCATTCTCGTTCCTATCACATATATAACAAGGCAACAACTGTATATCCCTGGATAATACTGCGATGCCGCGTAAGAATATCAAGAAAATTGTTTTCGAAAAGAAAATAGAGTTTGTGGGAGTCTCAAACAGTCAAATCTGGATAAACATTCGAATTATTCTACTCTACCTCTACTTGAAATGAGTTGTGATATTTTTACTGGTTATATCATCAGCGACGTTGCCCAACGTAGGAGGCTAGTGAAACAGTCACATAAGATCAGACTTTATAAGAGTAAGAAACTTCCAAAACTAAATCTAAGGAAAAACGCTAAGACAACCAACGTATTCACTGGATAATGCATGAAACATCTCATCATATTAGTGTGACCGCGTCATTCTCATTCCATAAACTAGACAATTTCTAACCATGTCTTATTCGTAACAAGATATCACTAGGTTTCTCCTGGATAATACCGAAATGTGTCGTAAGAATGACCGGACCATTCTCCAACCTGATACAAATATATATTTAATAAAATACCGAGTAAGATGGTGGCGAAATGATGGCCTCTGTTTGATTTCAAATGGAAACTATCAGTACTATAGATATACAGGAAGACACACATGTACATAATTTCCCAGCGAACTTGCATCCTTCCGACATTATCTGCAAATGTATCAGACATCGACCCCACATTCAGTTTTAACTGAGTGTGTGACATAACACAGAAAAATATAGCAGATAAAGAAAATACGAATATTGCTAGACGAAAAGACAAGTTTGAAATCACAACTTGACAAAACAATCGACGTCGAAATTTCAAAACTGAACGTTTCAATATCAAAAATAATAAACGGTGAGGAAAATGGCGACAAAAACTGGTTCCTGTCGGTTTCTCAATGGATACATCAGCTCTGGGGCATCATATAGCTGATCAGGATAGGAGAAGTAGGAAGAGTTTGTGGAATACGAATTACTATATTATGACATCATCTGGATAGGATGGATGTTGGTAATGATGTTATAATAATAGTCCTAAATGGTGCAAGATTTGATGAACCTAATAATGATAAGAAGCTTGCACCCCGAGGTCCATGAATGAACGTTTAAAAATGTCGCTACAACACAAAGCTGTAGATCATCTTTTAATTTATCAATTTGCACAACACTTACATAATAAGGCAAATAACATTTTCCCTGGATGCTACATAAGTAATGTCGTAGTTGATTAATTTGTTAATATTATTGTTATTATTTCTATAACTATAGTTCAGTTATAATTATTTTCATCTTTATTTATTTAGCTATATAACAATTAGGAATTGAGGGCAAATCAATCCAAGATCGACTACACATTTAGTTTATACGGAGTGGGTGACACAAAACAGACAAATGTGGCAGATAACGAAAATACGAATCAACTGGACGAACAGACGAGTTTGACGTCCTAATTTAACGAAACAGTCCACGAAGAATCCCGAAAACTGAACGTTGAGGAAAATGGCGACAAGAATCGGTTCCTGTCGGTTTCTCAATGGATACATCAGATCTGAGATATCATATAGCGGACTAGGAAAGGAGAAGTAGGAACATTTAGTGGAATACGCAAATGGTCCATTTTGGGTAAAGGTTTGAATGATTCCATTATGACATCATCTGGATAGGATGGATGATAGTGATGATGTTGGCCGCTTTCATCATTATTGTCTTGGTCCATCGTTCGGTGCAATAGTAATAGTCATGCTTGGTTTAAGGTGTGTTGATTCTGATGATGGATAGGACATTGGACCTTCATGTTCATCAATGAACATTCAAACACTTTGCTACAACACTTAGCTCTAGACCATCTATGAATGTATCAATCATCACAACACTTACATAACAAGACAACAAACTTAATATCAGGATACTACATAAGTAATATCGTACCATAATCGTACTTGATTAATTTTTCATTATTATTATTATTATTTCTATTACTATTTTTCAATTATTATTGTTTTCATCTTTGTTTTCTTAGATATATTAACAATAGGAATTAAGGACATTAAGGGCAAATTAATCCGACATCGACCACACATTTAGTTTTTCACAAAATGGGGGAAACAAAACAGACAAATATAGAAGATAACGAAAATACTAATCTACTAAACGAAAAGAACCGGTTCCTGTTGGTTTCTCAATGGGTACATCAGCTCTGCAGTATCATATAGAGCACTAGGAAAGGAAAAGTAGGAAGAGTTGGTGGCAAACGCAAACGGTCCACACTGGGTAAAGGTTTGCATTATTATATAATGACATCATCTGGAAAAGACGGATACTGATGATGATATTGGCCGCTATCATCATTATTGTCTTGGTCCATCGTTCGGTGCTATAATAATAGTCCTGTTTGGTTCAAGATGTGTTGAACCTAATATGGCATGAACCTTGCACCCCGAGGCCCATAAATGAACAATGAAACACTTTGCTACATCACTTAGCTCTCGATAATCTATTAATGTATCAATATTTACAACAGTTACATAACAAGACAGCAAACTTACTCCCTGGATACTACATAAGTAATGTCGTACCATAAGTGTACTTGATAAATTTGTCATTATTATTCTTATCATTTCTATTGATATATTTCAATTATTGTTATTTTCATCTTTATTTGTTTAGCTTTATTTAATTAGGAATTAAGGTAATTAGTGGCAAATTAATCCGACATCGACCAAAAATTTAGTTTTTATGGAGTGGGTGACACAAAACAGACACATATAGCAGATAACGAAAATATTAATCTACTAAACGTAAAGAGAGTTTGAAGTCACAATTTAACAAAACAGTGGACGAAGAAGCCCGAAAACTGAACGTTTCAAAATCCAAGTACATGAACAGTGAGTAAAATGGCGACAAAAACCGGTTCCTGTCGGTTTCTCAATGGATACATCAGCTCTGAGGTAACCAAATAGCGAACTAGGAAAGAAGAAGTAAGACGAGTTGATGGTATAAGCAAATGGTCCACACTGGGTAAAGGTTTGAATTGTTCTATTCGACGTCATCTGGATAGGATGAATGCTGGTGATGGTGATGGCCGCTATCATCAGTATTGTCTTGGTCCATCGTTCGGTGCTATAATTAAAGTCTTGTTTGGTTAAAGGTTTGTTGATTATGATGATGGTTAGAACCTTGCATCTCTATGTCTATAAATGAACGTTCAAACACTTTGCTACAACACTAAGCTCTAGATCATCTATGAATGTTTCAATCTTCACAACACTTATATAAAAAGACAACAAACTTAATATCTGGATACTTTTTAAGTAATATCGTACCTTAATCGTACTTGATTAATTTTTCATTATTATTATTATTATTTCTATTACTATATTTCAATTATTATTGTTTTCATCTTCGTTTTCTTAGCTATATTAACAATAGGAAATAAGGGCATTAAGGGCAAATTAATCCGACATCGACCACACATTTAGTTTTTCACGAAATGGGGGAAACAAAACAGACACATAGAGAAGATAACGAAAATACAAATTTACTAAACGAAAAGACGAGTTTGAAGTCACAATTTAACGAAACAGTCGACGAAGAAGCCCGAAAACTAAACGATTCAAAATCCAAGTCCATGACCGGTGAGGAAAATGGCAACAAAAACCGGTTCCTGTTGGTTTTTCAATGGGTACATCAGCTCTGCAGTATCATATAGCGCACTAGGAAAGGAAAAGTAGGAAGAGTTGGTGGCAAACGCAAACGGTCCACACCGTGTAAAGGTTTGCATTATTATATAATGACATCATGTGGATAGGACGGATACTGATGATGACATTGGCCGCTATCATCATTATTGTCTTGGTCCATCGTTCGATGCTATAATAATAGTCCTGTTTGGTTCAAGATGTGTTGAACCTAATATGGCATGAACCTTGCACCCCGAGGCCCATAAATGAACTGTGAAAAACTTTGCTACAACAATTAGCTCTCGATAATCTATTAATGTATCAATATTTACAACAGTTACATAACAAGACAGCAAACTTATTCCCTGGATACAACATAAATAATGTCGTACCATAAGTGTACTTGATAAATTTGTCATTATTATTCTTATCATTTATATTGATATATTTCAATTATTGTTATTTTCATCTTTATTTGTTTAGCTATATTAAATTAGGAATTAAGGGCATTAGGGGCAAATTAATCCGACATCGACCAAACATTTAGTTTTTACGGAGTTGGTGAAACAAAACAGACACATGTAGCAGATAACGAAAATATTAATCTACTAAACGTAAAGAGAGTTTGAAGTCACAATTTAACGAAACAGTGGACGAAGAAGCCCGAAAACTGAACGTTTCAAAATCCAAGTACATGAACAGTGAGTAAAATGGCGACAAAAACCGGTTTATGTCGGTTTCTCAATGGATACATCAGCTCTGAGGTAACCAAATAGCCGACTAGGAATGGAGAAGAAAGATGAGTTGGTGGAATAAGCAAACGGTCCTCACTGGGTAAAGGTTTGAATTGTTATATTCGACGTCATCTGGATAGGATGAATGCTGGTGATGGTGTTGGCCGCTATCATCAGTATTGTCTTGGTCCATCGTTCGGTGCTATAATTAAACTCTTGTTTGGTTAAAGGTTTGTTGATTATGATGATGGTTAGAACTTTGCATCTCCATGTCTATAAATGAACGTTCAAACACCTTTGCTACAACACTAAGCTTTAGATCATCTATGAATGTTCAATCTTCACAACACTTACATAACAAGATAACCAAATTTTTCCCCGGATACTTTATAAGTGAAGTCGTACCTTTATCGTACTTGATTATTTTTTATTATTACTCGTATTATTTCTATTACTATATTTCAATTATTATTATTTTCATCTTTAATTTTTTGGGCTATATTTAAGTAAGTCATTTAGGGCGATAAGTGCAAATGAATCCGACATCGACCACACATTTAGTTTTTACGGAGTGGGTAAAACAAAACAGACAAATTAAGCAGATAACGAAAGTATGAATCTACTAGACAAAAAGACGAGTTTGAAGTCATGATTTCACGAAACAGTTTTCGAAGAAGCCTGGAACCGAACGTTTCAAAATCCAAGTTTATAAACGGTGAGAAAAATGGCGACAAAAACAGGTTCCTGTCGGTTTCTCAATGGATACAGCAGCTCTGAGGTATCATATAGCGGACTAGGAAAGGAAAAGTAGGAAGAGTTGGGTAAATATGCAAACGGTCCACACTGGGTAAAGGTTTGAGTCATTATATTATGACATCATCTGGAAAGGATGGATGCGGATGATGTTGGCCGCTATCATCATTATTGTCTTGGTCCATCGTTTGGTGCTATAATAATAGTTATGTTTGGTTCAAGATGGATTGAACCTAATAATGATATGAATCTTTCACCCTGAGGCCCATTAATGAGCGTTGAAACACTTTGCTACAACACATAGATCTAGATAATCTATTAGTGGATCAATATTCACAACACTTACATAATAAGACAACAAACTTATTTCCTGGATACTACATAAAAACTGTTGTATCTTGATCTTACTTGATACATTTTTCATTATTATTCTTATCATTTCCATTGCTATATTTCAATTATTATTATTTTCATCTTTATTTTTATAGCTTTATTTTAATTAGGAACTAAGGGCATTAGGGGCAAATTAATCCGACATCGACCAAATATTTAGTTTTTACGTAGTGGGTGACACAAAACAGACAAATATAGGAGATAGTGAAAATACAAATCTACTAAACTAAAGCATATCCGAGTTATATACCCAGTATGCAGTTGTAGGACAAACAACTTTGTCAATGCCTTTTAGACGATGATTCCTTTGTACCGGTGGAGCGTCCGCCTAGGGTGCGTGAGGTCGTGGTTTCGTTCCCCGGCATGGACACACCAAATACTTTACAAATGGTAGTAATTGTTGCCTTCCTTTGCGCTCATGGTTGCGGGGTCAGTATAACAACTGAGTGTCTGGTGTCAGGATAATGGACCAGTAATCCAGGTATCTTAAACAGGAAATGCCTTTAAGTAATTGAACACATTTCCACTCTTACGATTTCGCGGGTATTTGGAATGCCCGAGATGAGTTCATTGAATACCGAACAAGGGAAATATATGTGACAAATAGTAAAGGTTGGTCAATAAACTGTCGTGAATGCGATAGCAACTGCATCAATTGCAGTATGGCCTCAAATATAACTATTCAACCGTAAGCTCTACCTGCATCCTAGAATAAACATGACGTCCCAGGTTACGTGAACGCCATTACCAATTATGCAGTTTGAAGAATGGTTTTCACTTACATTACGGCATCACACTGTGTTTTACCAAATAGGTTCGCCCTTGTTTATTTGTTAAGGTATCATGTATATACAAGCTTCTGGTTTGGGTTAGTCTTAACCTATTTAGTTCTCATATATTTTACATTATAGACATCATCAAGAAAATGGATTTGACTACATTTCCATAGCATATTTAAGGTCCTCTCCTCTTGTTTCAAATTTGAATATGGTTATGGGTATTCGCCAGAGTAATATGACGTCGTATTCATGTCGACGTTATGGTATACGTCTGTCTAGTGCATATGTTTGGCTCACTTAAAATGTATGTCATTGCTAGAATGTTTCCGTGCTTTTAGGCAGGATTTTGAAATTAATGGATATGAACGTTGAAGTATTACAGTTAACAATCACTGACTGTTTTTGTTTACGTTCTCATGTAAAAGATACGTCGTACATCATTCGTCTTTTTCACTTATCAATTTGCATAGTTCGATACTTCAATTTTTGATGTACTGAAGGCATGCGTTCTTATAAAGACAAACAGCGAAGCAGAACATATATAAACTTCTTTGAAAACCTTTATCTGTACGCAAACAATACTTTCAAAGATATGTGTTATATGTATCTTCTATAGCCGTGCCCGGTAGCTCAGTCATTCGTGACAAAAGCTGGCAATCGATGGGTTGTGAGTTGGAACCCCAGCTCAGCCGGCATTCTTTCCGACATTCGTCTTCCACCAATGGCCAAACAGTCTATTTGGAAATGCAGTCAGTTGCTTGAAAAGTCTTTTGTGTGGAGAATTGGTGTGAGAAAGCCATGAAACACATGAGTAAAAAAAACAACTGGCCGCCGTGATATGAAAAATTATTTGAAACGACGTTAAACCCAATTAATACAATAAATACCTTTAAGCAAATTAGTCTGCATAACCCGCGTATCAGAGCGGATAAACCGTCTTTTATTTCAAAAGAACTAAAACATTCAATCATCGAAAACAGGACCCTTTCTTTAAACGGATGTTCATAACGATGAAAATTATGTAAATATGTAACAATACTGCATACTATAATAGTATTAAATATGAGCATTTTTTCAAGATGCAAATCTCAGAATATCTGTCATTAACCATACATGTGGTGGTGGAAATCCGCCATATATACTTTAACAAAATTGTAAATAAAAAAGACAACTAAACAATGCGAGCAATGAAAAATTGTGTTTGAAATGTTTGAAAGAAACATTGTAAATAAAAAAGACAAATAAAATATGCGAACATTGCTCAATGAAACAATGTATATGAAAAGTTTGAAGGAAAACATGAACAAAGTTAAAGATTACAAACACACATATACAAATATGTCTAAGTGTAGGAGTGTAGGTAATATCCAATGCATCATATAGTTTACGTTATAGCACGCTACATCATGCCAACTCATTCTGAATGTATCGAGATGCAAAACAATATTGTTTAATATCAATTACAGCGAGACGAATTTGGACCGGAACGTTCTCTGTTCTGGACTAGGCGTCGTCCCAAAAATAGTGTCCGTGACGGTTGGACACGGGCTTGTATTAGCAAATATCAACCACGGAAGATCTAAAGCAAATCTATTGGTATCAAATCTAGGTCTGAACACGACAGTACCGATTTCGACTCGAATATGCGTCAGATAGGTATGTAATCACCGAGAGCAGGTCCCGTCGCTTCACTGCCCTACGAACTGGAACGTTTACAATCAGTTTGATGGCGGACAAAGGCAATTAAAAACGTAAACAGGTCCGATTCGTTCTTTTGCTGAATGATTGGGGCACTATCGTAGCGAATTCACCCGCATTGTTGGCTATATGATTAATTTGATCAAGTGACTGAGTAAAACTAAATTAAGAAAACAAACCCAGGTCATTGTTTGTATGCTTAGTTTGACGTTGTGTTGGCTGCCTATGCATCATCGTAGAGAATGCAATCCGTTTTAAAAGACACAATTGAGTTGCTTAAAGATTATTGGTTATATTGGTATTTGAAGTCGTATTTGTACAAAGTGATTATGTTTAAAAAAAATATGTTTTATTATTTTTACCATTGTTATTTATAGTTTTATTATTATTAGAAGTACTAGTAGTAGTAGAAGTAGGAGTTAAAGAAGAAGCAGTAGTAGTATTTGATACATTTATCATTATTATGGCTATATTTAAAAAAAAACGTTTAATTATTATATTTAAAATATTATTATTTTTATCTATATATATTTAGCTATATAAAAATAAGGAATTTAGGGTATTATCATGCGATACATGGTACTATGGATATGTACATAATCCCCGTTTTCCCCCCTCCCCCCCCCCCCCCAAACCCCCCCCCACCCCTCATCCCCATGCACACTTGAAGTCTTCAGAAACTATCTATAAATCAATTCGATATCGACCACAATTAAAGTTTACAAAGTGGGTGACACAAAGCAGACAAATATAGCAGATAACGACAATACCAATCTACTGGACGAAAAGACGAGTTTAAAGTCAGAATTCGACTAAAAGATCAACGAAGAAAGCCCCAACACTGAATGTTTCAGTGTGGGAAATGGCGACACAACTGGTTCCTTTCAGTTTCTCAACGGATACATCAGCTCTGAGGTATCATATAGCGAACTAGGAAATGATAAGAAGGAAGAGTTGGTGAAATACGCAAACGGTCCATTTTGGGTAAAGTTGGAATTATTTTATTTTGACATCATCTGGATAGGACGGATGCTGGTGATAATGATGGCCGCTATCATCAGTATTGTTTCGGTCCATAACAAGACAAATAACTGATTCCCTGGATACTTCATAAATAATGTTATGCTGTAAGCAAGTTTGGATCATTCACATTCCTTACTCTAATATAACCAAACAACAAGCAAATTGCCCTTGATAACAACATGGTGTGCCGTAAAAGGCCCGGACAAATCGTATTCAAGACTGAATAATTAATAAGAGATCAATGCACCTCCTCTTGGATAATACCGCGATGTCGCGTAAGAATGTCTGAACCATACTCATCCTTGGCACAACTATAATAAGACAACAGCAATTATCCTTCTGTATAGTACCGCGATGTCGTGTAAGAATACAAGGACCATTCTTATTGCTGAAACAAATATAACAAGACAGTCACAATTATCCCCCTGTATAATACCGCGATGTCGCGTAAGAATGTCGGAGCCATACTCATCCTAGGCACACCTATAATAAGAAAACAGCATTTATCCTCATGTATAATACCGCGATGTCATGTAAGAATGCAAGGAATATTCTTATTGCAGACACAAATATAACAAAAAAACGCAATTATCCTTCTGTATAATACCGCAATATCGTGTAAGAATACAAGCTGACACAAATATAACAAGACAGTCACAATTATCACCCTTGATAATACCGTGATGTCTCTAAAGAATGTAAGGACCATTCTCGTTCCTATCACATATATAACAAGGCAACAACTGTATATCCCTGGATAATACTGCGATGTCGCGTAAGAATATCAAGAAAATTGTTTTCGAAAAGAAAATAGAGTTTGTGGGTTTCTCAAACAGTCAAATCTGGATAAACATTCGAATTATTCTACTCTACCTCTACTTGAAATGAGTTGTGATATTTTTAACTGGTTATATCATCATCGACGTTGCCCAACGTAGGAGGCTAGTGAAACAGTCACATAAGATCAGACTTTATAAGAGTAAGAAACTTCTACAACTAAATCTAAGGAAAAACGCTAAGACAACCAACGTATTCACTGGATAATGCATGAAACATCTCATCATATTAGTGTGACCGCGTCATTCTCATTCCAGAAACTAGACAATTTCTAACCATGTCTTATTCGTAACAAGATATCACTAGGTTTCTCCTGGATAATACCGAAATGTGTCGTAAGAATGACCGGACCATTCTCCAACCTGATACAAATATATATTTAATAAAATACCGAGTAAGATGGTGGCGAAATGATGGCCTCTGTTTGATTTCAAATGGAAACTATCAGTACTATAGATATACAGGAAGACACACATGTACATAATTTCCCAGCGAACTTGCATCCTACCGACATTATCTGCAAATGTATCAGACATCGACCCCACATTCAGTTTTAACTGAGTGTGTGACATAACACAGAAAAATATAGCAGATAAAGAAAATACGAATTTGCTAGACGAAAAGACAAGTTTGAAGTCACAACTTGACAAAACAATCGAAGTCGAAGTTTCAAAACTGAACGTTTTAATATCAAAAATAATAAACGGTGAGGAAAATGGCGACAAAAACTGGTTCCTGTCGGTTTCTCAATGGATACATCCGCTCTGGGGCATCATATAGCTGATCAGGATAGGAGAAGTAGGAAGAGTTTGTGGAATACGAATTACTATATTATGACATCATCTGGATAGGATGGATGTTGGTAATGATGTTATAATAATAGTCCTAAATTGTGCAAGATTTGATGAACCTAATAATGATAAGAAGCTTGCACCCCGAGGTCCATGAATGAACGTTTAAAAATGTCGCTACAACACAAAGCTCTAGATCATTTTTTAATTTATCAATTTGCACAACACTTACATAATAAGGCAAATAACATTTTCCCTGGATGCTACATAAGTAATGTCGTAGTTGATTAATTTGTTAATATTATTGTTATTATTTCTATAACTATAGTTCAGTTATAATTATTTTCATCTTTATTTATTTAGCTATATAACAATTAGGAATTGAGGGCAAATCAATCCAAGATCGACTACAAATTTAATTTATACGGAGTGGGTGACACAAAACAGACAAATGTGGCAGATAACGAAAATACGAATCAACTGGACGAAAAGACGAGTTTGACGTCCTAATTTAACGAAACAGTCCACGAAGAATCCCGAAAACTGAACGTTGAGGAAAATGGCGACAAGAATCGGTTTCTGTCGGTTTCTCAATGGATACATCAGATCTGAGATATCATATAGCGGACTAGGAAAGGAGAAGTAGGAACATTTGGTGGAATACGCAAATGGTCCATTTTGAGTAAAGGTTTGAATGATTCCATTATGACATCATCTGGATAGGATGGATGATAGTGATGATGTTGGCCGCTTTCATCATTATTGTCTTGGTCCATCGTTCGGTGCAATAGTAATAGTCATGTTTGGTTTAAGGTGTGTTGATTCTGATGATGGATAGGACATTGGACCTTCATGTTTATCAATGAACATTCAAACACTTTGCTACAACACTTAGCTCTAGACCATCTATGAATGTATCAATCATCACAACACTTACATAACAAGACAACAAACTTAATATATGGATACTACATAAGTAATATCGTACCATAATCGTACTTGATTAATTTTTCATTATTATTATTATTATTTCTATTACTATATTTCAATTATTATTGTTTTCATCTTTGTTTTCTTAGCTATATTAACAATAGGAATTAAGGACATTAAGGGCAAATTAATCCGACATCGACCACACATTTAGTTTTTCACGAAATGGGGGAAACAAAACAGACAAATATAGAAGATAACGAAAATACTAATCTACTAAACGAAAAGAAGAGTTTGAAGTCACAATTTAACGAAACAGTCGACGAAGAAGCCCGAAAACTGAACGTTTCAAAAACCATATTTATAAACGGTGAGGAAAATGGCGACAAAAACCGGTTCCTGTTGGTTTTTCAATGGGTACATCAGCTCTGCAGTATCATATAGAGCACTAGGAAAGGAAAAGTAGGAAGAGTTGGTGGCAAACGCAAACGGTCCACACTTGGTAAAGGTTTACATTATTATATAATGACATCATCTGGAAAAGACGGATACTGATGATGATATTGGCCTCTATCATCATTATTGTCTTGGTCCATCGTTCGATGCTATAATAATAGTCCTGTTTGGTTCAAGATGTGTTGAACCTAATATGGCATGAACCTTGCACCCCGAGGCCCATAAATGAACTGTGAAAAACTTTGCCACAACAATTAGCTCTCGATAATCTATTTATGTATCAATATTTACAACAGTTGCATAACAAGACAGCAAACTTATTCCCTGGATACTACATAAATAATGTCGTACCATAAGTGTACTTGATAAATTTGTCATTATTATTCTCATCATTTCTATTGATATATTTCAATTATTGTTATTTTCATCTTTATTTGTTTAGCTATATTAAATTAGGAATTAAGGGCATTAGGGGCAAGCTAATCCGACATCGACCAAACATTTAGTTTTTACGGAGTTGGTGAAACAAAACAGACACATATAGCAGATAACGAAACTATGAATCTACTAAACGTAAAGAGAGTTTGAAGTCACAATTTAACGAAACAGTGGACGAAGAAGCCCGAAAACTGAACGTTTCAAAATCCAAGTACATGAACAGTGAGTAAAATGGCGACAAAAACCGGTTTCTGTCGGTTTCTCAATGGATACATCAGCTCTGAGGTAACCAAATAGCCGACTAGGAATGGAGAAGAAAGGTGAGTTGGTGGAATAAGCAAACGGTCCTCACTGGGTAAAGGTTTGAATTGTTATATTCGACGTCATCTGGATAGGATGAATGCTGGTGATGGTGTTGGCCGCTATCATCAGTATTGTCTTGGTCCATCGTTCGGTGCTATAATTAAAGTATTGTTTGGTTAAAGGTTTGTTGATTATGATGATGGTTAGAACTTTGCATCTCCATGTCTATAAATGAACGTTCAAACACCTTTGCTACAACACTAAGCTCTAGATCATCTATTAATGTTTCAATCTTCACAACACTTACATAACAAGATAACCAAATTTTCCCCGGATACTTTATAAGTGATGTCGTACCTTTATCGTACTTGATTATTTTTCATTATTATTCGTATTATTTCTATTACTATATTTCAATTATTATTATTTTCATCTTTAATTATTTGGGCTATATTTAAGTAAGTAATTTAGGGCGATAAGTGCAAATGAATCCTACATCGACCACACATTTAGTTTTTACGGAGTGGGTAAAACAAAACAGACAAATTAAGCAGATAACGAAACTATGAATCTACTAGACAAAAAGACGAGTTTGAAGTCATGATTTCACGAAACAGTTTTCGAAGAAGCCTGAAACCGAACGTTTCAAAATCCAAGTTTATAAACGGTGAGAAAAATGGCGACAAAAACCGGTTCCTGTCTGTTTCTCAATGGATACCGCAGCTCTGAGGTAATATATAATGGAATAGGAAAGGAAAAGTAGGAAGAGTTGGGTAAATATGCAAACGGTCCACACTGGGTAAAGGTTTGAGTCATTATATTATGACATCATCTGGAAAGGATGGATGCGGATGATGTTGGCCGCTATCATCAGTATTGTCTTGGTCCATCGTTTGGTGCTATAATAATAGTTATGTTTGGTTCAAGATGGATTGAACCTAATAATGATAAGAATCTTTCACCCTGAGGCCCATTAATGAGCGTTGAAACACTTTGCTACAACACATAGCTCTAGATAATCTATTAGTGGATCAATATTCACAACACTTACATAATAAGACAACAAACTTATTCCCTGGATACTACATAAAAAATGTCGTACCTTGATCTTACTTGATACATTTTTCATTATTATTCTTATCATTTCTATTGCTATATTTCAATTATTATTATTTTCATCTTTATTTTTATAGCTTTATTTTAATTAGGAACTAAGGGCATTGGGGGCAAATTAATCCGACATCGACCAAACATTTAGTTTTTACGTAGTGGGTGACACAAAACAGACAAATATAGGAGATAGTGAAAATCCAAATCTACTAAACCAAAAGACGAGTTTGAAGTCACAATTTAATGAAACAGTCGACGAAGATAAATGACGACATAACCCGGTTCCTTTCGGTTTCTCAATGGATACATCAGCACTGAGGTAACCAAATAGCGAAATAGCAAAGGAGAAGTAGGAAGAGTTGGTGGAATACGCAAACGGTTCACACTGGGTAAAGGTTTGAATTATTATTTTCGACGTCATCTGGATAAGATGGATGTTGGTGATGATGTTGGCCGCTATCATCATTATTGTCTTGGTATATCGTTCGTTGCTATAGTACTAGTTATGTTTGGTTCAAGTGGTTACATAACAAGATAACAAACTTATTCCCTGGAAACTTCATTAGTTATGTCGTACCTTAAGCATATTTGATTAATTTTTAATTATTATTTCTATTATTTCTATTACTATATTTCAATTATTATTATTTTCATCTTTTTTTATTTAGCTATATCAAAATTAGGAATAAAGGGCAAATTAATCCGACATCGACGTAACAGTCTACGAAGAAGCCCGAGAACTAAACGTTTCAAAATCCAAGTTTATGAACGGTGAGGACAATGGCGACAAAAACAGGTTCTTGCCGGTTTCTCAATTGATACATCAGCCCTGAGGTATCATATAGCGAACTAGGATAGGAGAAGTAGGAAGAGTTTGTGAAATACGCAAACGGTCCATTCTGGGTAAAGGTTTGAATTATTCTATTATGACATCATCTGGATAGGATGGATGATGTTGATGAAAATACTAAAAGGACCTTATAAAACAAATAACTATTTCATCTTTAACGAAATGTGACGAATCGAATCGAATCGTGAAAGGTAATTTGAATGTTATATAATTAAGAAAAAAAAAATATATGAAAAAAAATTAAAGCTTAACTGTACATGGATAATATCAAATAACAAAAAAAAACATGTGTGTATAAAAATATAAAAATAATATCACAGTTAGTTGGAATACTCGATCTCCTTTGTGAAGGAAATTATCGTTTTCTTTGAAACTAATTAAATGAGCCCGTCCATTGTGAAAAAGACAAGTTGAACAGTGTCGTTTCAGATCAACCTCCTCTTTGGAGTAGGGGTAGGGCATCAACCTCTGGTGTGAGAGGTCGTGGGCTCGATCCTCAACATTAGTCATACCAATGCCTTTATAAATGGTAATACTGGCTGCCCTCCTTGCCACTCAGGGTTGCGGGGATAGCATTACGACTAATTGGCAGGTGTCAGGATAAATGGAACAGTAGTACTGGTAACTTACCCAGGAAACGCCGTGATTTAACTGACATAATGTTGAAAGCGGCGTAAAACACCAAGCAATCAATCAACTCAGATAAGATCAGCACGTACAACTGATTCATCCGATCAGAACATAAACATGTTAACAGTAGATCCTAAAAGGGTTGTGTAAGTAATGTAGGAACGATGTATACCGTGATCTGAGTGTCTGGACTCTAATCCTGATCTGCATTGATCATAAATAGCCAATCTGTACCTTTTCCGGTAAAATGGCTTAACTAATATTTCAAGACTATCAATACATTATATTTCGCGAAATGGCTCAATTGGGAAAAATACAAGTTGAACATTGTCGTTTCAGATCAACCTCATCGGCTGAGGAGTAGTAGATCATCCACATTGGGTATGTGAGGTCGTGGGTTCGATCCCAGTCTGGGGAATACCAATGACTTTATAAAGGGTAATACTGGCAGCCCTCCTTGGCGCTCAGTGTTGCGGGGATAGCATTACGACTGACTGGCTGGTGTCAGGATAAATTGAACAGTAGTACTGGTAACTTACCAAGGAAACGCCGTGATATAACTGAACTATTGTTGAAAGCGCCGTAAAACACCAAACATTCAATCCATTCAGATCGGCCTGTACACCTAATTCGTCTTATTAGAATATACACACGTTAACAGTAGATTCTAACAGGCTTATGTAAGTAATGTTGGAACAGTGGATACCGTGATCAGAGTGTCTGGATAAACACAATAATATTGATCTGCACTGTTCTTAAAACATACAATCAGTACCTTTTCCGATGGAATGGCTAAACTATAGCTAGTTTTTCAAGACTATCAATACATAAACGTTCCCAAAATGGGTTTTCTCATATACACATATAAACAAATATACACCAGACGAATTTAAACATAATGATAAAAATGTTAAATATCTCCATAAATGATATTTTAAATATCAAATAGGGTTAGTTTCTTCTTTCGCCTCAATGATTTCATAAGTCAAATACAGAGGCGTCAGAGGTTGTAGTTTACTGTTTAACTATTTTTAACTTCATGTAAAATTTACCTTATTCTTGCCAGAGCTAAACTGTATTTTAACTGACCTCTAAGTATATAGTTATCTCATTTTAGTCAGACAACACAACTTTGCCGTCCGTACATTATATCTGACGATATCGCATACAAGGTTGTCTCGAATTGACCCTATAGACAAAGTTATTCATGAACACGTGCTTGTTTATTTGTCCTATGAAATCGAATGATGCTACTCAAGCTCAGTTCTATGCAATCGAAACATTTGACAACCATCGATTCTCTATCTCGTAGATGTATATGGTTTGTATCCCATTTGTTTATACAAAATGATTCTATAGGCGATGAATAATGCAAATATCTATTTGAGACTACCGGTATGAGGCGGCCATCATACCTATATACGAGCAAGCAAGATTGAGGTCTGGTTTTAAAGATATTGATTGAACAGTGACGTAGAAAGTGTAACTACTACAATTCAAAAATACTGATCTTCCGGACGCTTGGAAATCGGATGATAAGGTTATCGCCCCTTTCAAACCTACTCATGGTGTACAAGATGGCGTCGTGTTCAGTGTTCCTTTCGCTAAACACGTATCGTTTCTTGTAGTTGTCAACCTGTGATTGCTGACCCTGTCTCAACGTTTCCAGATAGAACTGTACCGTTGCATCCCTGGTCGAGAAAAAATATACATAGATGATATATCATCAGTGTTTATTTATTATCACTTTTATTAAACGACCTTACTAAGATGGTATGCTGCGAGCCTTGGCAAGCGTCATATTCAGCTTAGTTAAATAGTTTATTAAAAGTGGTAATAACTTAACACGGATGAGATATTATTTTTATCACATAAAGTGATTTATAAGGCGTATAATACTATTTCAAAAATGTACTTAACGTTTACCCTATTTCTACATGACATTTACCGGTTTTAGCGCCAAAGTGACTAACGTTATGGCGTCAAACCGCTGACGTAACGTCATTATCAAAGTTTTGTTTCCACGTTGTAACAAAAACTTGAGCGTAAGACTGGAGGTTTTTTGAAGTGTCATGTGATATTTATGTAATGGCATTTTAACAGTCCCAGAGAAGATTTATGTGATAATTGAGTTCGTTTCACGTCTCAAAAAATAACAACATTAGGGACATCAGCCTGTGTTCAAAACCTATGAAAGTTTACTCTATACTCAGAATGTGTACTAAAGAAATTGATTGATCAGAACAAAATTCATTCCCGAAATTAAACAACTAGAAGTCATATTTAGAGCTATGTAACTATTTCTGACCACAAATACTATTTTCAGGCTTGTATAGTTTCGCAGCCTGAAATATTTCAAACAGCCAACATCAGGGTCAGTTTGACCAGGATGCTCTTAACTGGTTGTTTTCTAGTCTTTGAAGCATATTGGAAGCCCATTGGAAGACCATTGAAAGCCTATTGGAAGCCCATTGGACCCCACCCCATTGGAAGCCATTTGTCAAGGAAATGTTATGTCCAAACAGCCAACTGTTTTCTATTATTTGTATGCAATTTGATCGTATATACCTTACATTTCAAATATTCATTTCATTTTGCAAAAAGCTACCCTAGTAATCGAGTTATTTAATGTGCTGCGGTAGCTCAGTCGGTAGCGACGCTAGCTGTCAATCCAAAGGTTGTGATTTCCAACCCAATCTCAGCCAAAATTCACATTAGTAGGTGAACTGGCCGCCATGATATGACTGAACAACTGTTGAAAACAGCGTTAAACACCAGTAAATAAATCATTTGATGTGGCACTGACTTATCGAATAAGAACTTTGTTTGTACAAATTAACCCAGCATGGTGTGTCTTATCCTGATGATTCTTTTTGGTCGAATTTTAATAGGCTTAAAATCCTTGTATCAAAAGTAAAACTTTAATAAATTTCTCCTTTCGTTAAATTGTTTTTAAAATTCCTCTGCTGCGAAGTGTCTAATTGTAGAAAAGGTTTAAGCCATTGTTTCGACTGATATTACTTGTATTCCAACAGTGACGTCCACAATATACATTTATCTAGAAACACTTCACCTATCACAGGTCGAACTTAAACGATCAAAGTTAACGATACATAACGTTCAGGTTTCTTATTTTGACGTCATCAACATTGTGGTGAAGACCCAGGTTGGGCTTTTTGAACACATATCAAGTTAACACCATTATCAAAATATTCTTCAACATAAATATAATCGAAGCAATTATGATATCTCACCGGCAGGCGTCGTCGTCGCCTGTCCGTTCACATTGTGATTCAAACAACTGTTCCTCCTAAACTTCTTCAGCCAATGGACCAATTTCATATTCACTGAATAATTTGAAAATTAATTCAGTGAATTGTTTATGCAATTTTTCTCCATATAACACCTGATAAAGAATGATACAATTGTTTCGCACGACGGAACAAAATGGCCACCGGAGATTAAAACAGACAGATAGATAGAAAATATATCTTAGACCATGTTGTGTTTGTATTGTGTCACATACCATGTTCAATGGTATTTTAGATATATAACGGTGTTTCCTGGGTAAATTACCAGTACATGTACATTTGTACTACATGTACTACATATTTTATTTCCTGCCGTCGATTCCTTCTACCAATAGTGTTCAAACCAAACCTCTTCGTAATACAAGATGACTGCTATAGTTAATAAAGAATGAATGCATGGGGTTTTAAGGCCCGTCGACAACTAAGGTCATTAATAAAGAAACACGTCTTTAAAACAACCCTACAATTGCATCAATTGCAACATGTACCACGAAATATGATTGCATTAAGGTGGTCATTATATAATAGTCAAAATAAATATGTTACATACGTATTTGAGCGTTGCAGCAAGACCGGTGTCGCTGTTGAAACAACACGTATCTGATTGTTCGTCTTCGGATACATCCTTCCATGCCCATCTATCAACTATTTTGGTCAACATTTCGCACTTCAAACAGGTTTGGTTAGATTGTGTTTCTTGGTTCTGAACAGCGATAGTGAATACACATGTTACTATCAGAAGACATACCACGTTGAATACAACAATGGATATAAGACACTTAAATGTAGTGCGTTCTTCATGTTCAGATGTATCTCTTTTTTCTGCCATTTTCGATCCTGAAAATAAAGTTTACCTGATGTACTCGAATTAATATTACAATTGATGAATGGCGTTAAGTGAAAAGGAGCGATTTTGCATTCTTAATTCGATGGCCAATGAAGAGACATACATCTGCTTGGTTAATTTTCCATTATTTTAAGTCGGATTTCTTTTAAAAGACTTTTATTTGTTAAGCATGTGAAAGTCGTATATATTATCTTAATTGAACTGTTACCCCTGACGTCGCAATGAATCTAAAATTGATTCGTCGCGTAATAACCGTAAAACGTGATGCTTAAAAAAAGAAAGGTATATAAAGAGCGGTATACAATGGATCTAACATCAAACTGTATTTGGAGTAAGTCGCCGTGAGATTTGAACTTTTCTATTAATCACAAGTATATTACATTAATTTGTTGTTACAGCGGAATCAATGATGAACATGCAGTAGTATGAAACTCATCAAATACTGCATTGTATGCCGTATAAATGACACATCAACAAAACCTCACTTGGGAAGACTTAAATATCATAAGATACAATTAATTGTAAGTATTTTCTTTTAAAGACTTTTCCCCGGGTATTTCAAATTGCTGTAAACAAAAAGCTCTAGCCTTGCAATAGATATCTCCGTTACATGGCAACGTTGCCTCCAGATTTGAAATTAAATCAGCATCAGCGTGAACATTAATTTTACACCATCGAGTATAAAAAGCGTTAATAGCTGCAAGGCAAGGGTGGATTATTTCTAACATCTGTCAACAATGAACACAATTAGCTTTTCACGATCTCTTATGAACAATTTATAATTTTCGATGTTTCCATTCAGGAACGAAAACGATTCACCGAAAGCGTCACTAACACCAAGGCAAAATTCCATACCAACTTCTTTTTAATATCGAAAGTGAAATTGAATCAGATTCGAAACGCTTCAGGAAAATGTTTCCCTTCAGGAAAAAGTTGTGTCCCTATACGAGTCTGTGTAAAACAAGTGACCCCAAGGGATGGACCATTTTTGACCCAAGGGCTATAATTTGAACAATATCGGTAGAGGTTCACTTGATGAAGCTACATACCAAATATCAAAGGCCTTGGGTTATGTAAAACAAGTGACTCCCGGGGAAGAATTATTTTTGACCCCATGGCTTTAATTTGAACAATTTTGGTACAGGTCCAATAGATGAAGCTACATACCAAATATCAAATGCCTGGGCCTTCTACTTTTAGACAGGAATATTTTTAAAGTTATTTCCCTATACGAGTCTATGTAAAACAAGTGACCTCCGGGGAATGGTAATTTTTGACCCAGGGCCTGGGCCTTCTACCTTTAGACAAGAAGATTTTTTATGTTTTGGTTAATTTCCCCTTTTTTGTTGCCGTGGCAACCAGAGTTCTCAATGGAATTTAAATCTTTAAACAATTTTGAAAGGGGCCATAAAAAGAACATTCCTGTGAAGTTTGGTTTAAATTGGTGTTGTGGTTAAGGAGGAGACTTGTTTAAAGCTAAACGTTAACGACGGACGACGACGGACAGAAAGTGATCAGAATAGCTCACCTTGAGCTGTTGGTTCTAGGTGATAGATCTAAAAGCACATGGTCACTAGACTGTCAACAGGAGTTTGTTATGAATGTAGCCAAGTACCTAGTTTTTTACCCGATGTGACTATATTTTTACCTAGCCTAGATGTCACCAAGACACATTTTTGTATTAAGTTTCAACATTCTACAACACTAGGATCCAGTAAATCTACCATAAATTTGTCAGAAGGTGATGTCATTGAAATGACCCAAAACTAAATGTTTTTTGTGCACTAACAGTCTAAAAACCGACTAAGTATATATCATTCTAGAAGAAAGTCAACAGCCAAATTTGAACAAAGAAAATACTATTTGCGAAAACCAAAGTCCTAACCGGTCCCTATTTACAAGATATCTAAACAGTGTGGAAATAGTCCAGTAAGTAAGTTGGGAAAATGGGCTCAACATCAAACTAATTGCAACAGAAATGATATAATTGTTTTTTGATAGTTTGATACTAATAAAATCACGGGTAAAAAATCTACAAAAATCTACAAAGGGGAAATTGGTATATTTACCTTATGTATATGATTACCCAAAAGCTAGAAAACACCAGAGATATATAAACGCAAATTTTACCAACTTTGTATCAGTATATAGACATTTGTGAGCATACTTCGAGGTATATCTTTACCCAACTCACTTGCGCAAGCAGGCATACACATAACACTAAACAGTGCCATAAAGTAACTTAGATACACAAGCAATAAATCAATTTAAGCAAAGGCTTGTGCAGAAGACTTATACAACTAAAAGGCCGACTAATGCACACCTGAAGACAAAACATTGTAGAAAACGAGGGCATTGTTCTTACAAAGCATACCTGTTCAACCCTGTTTAACATTTTGTTCCGGATTTTAATTATTTTGCTTACTCAATAGCTATTCTAAGATTGGTTTAAATGTCTCCGAAATCAACACTGTATATAAATAATCCTTCAAAATTTCCAAATATTTCATTTTACTTCATAATGTAATCAAAGATAATGAATTTAAATCAGCATATCAGGGAAGGACAGTTTCACTTACCTCACTAACTGCGTAAAATAAAATACAGTTTTCAGGAACCCAGAATTTGTTTTAAGGGAGTTATTTATAGTTACTAGGTCATTTCATTTGGTATATTTCAATCTAAATACAATTACAAAGATGTTTGTCAAGTTGCCAAACTCAATTATAAGCAAGTATGTACATATCTTTGTCTTTGTTTTCTGGGGTATTACGCCTTTTTCAACATGAATTCAGTGATTTCAAGGCGACAGTTCACTAATTCTTGATCCCTGGGTAAACAAACCAGTTCTAGGCTAGGTAATGTGCCTTGACCGAGAGCACTCCATCATCACCACAGGGGCGCACATGGGGTTCAAACCCGGGAAGCCCGGTTCCAAATCCCCGACGCTAACCACTCGGCCACGGCGATCCTTTGCATTTCACAGAGTGAACGTTTTGTGAAAATTAATTGACCGTCGATACCTGAATAGAATATTCGGACAACTATAGTCGAACTGAGGAAGATACGGGAATGTTCCCATACATTTTCGGATCACACAGTACACTCAAAAAGGTTTATCAAATCATGTATCTAATTATCCCGTGTAACAGAGGTTCCAACAGTCGTTTCCGTATTCAGACAAGTGTGTGGTATACTACATGTATGTGAACGTTAAAATAACTAATATAGATGTATTACCTATGTTATTGTCTTTTGAATTTATTTACCCCTTCCTGTCTTTCTCTATATGATTCTAAATACAAACTAAGTTTTCAATTAATACATTATAAAGCATTTAAATATTGAAGAAATTCACTAACCTAATTACTACGTAATAGAAAATACAGATTTTAGGAAACCAGAAACTGTTGCACATAATTATGTTTAGAGGTATTATTTTCATTTTAAGCGGAATTTCCAATGAGTTCATATCAATCTATTTACACATGTTATTTTTGTCAATATGCCAAAATCAAATATAAGCACGTAAGTACATGTAACATAATTAAACTGTTGTTAAAAGAATTTACCGCGGATACCCGAATACCACAAATATGTCTTCCTATATATCTTATGAAGTAGGACGTCTGTCTGCTATAGTGAAGCGTGGTATGAACCGTCCAGCGAGAAAACTATCAGTATGGCCTCTACGTAATGTACCGACCCAGATCAGCCTGCGCAGACTGTTCCGGGCCGACACATACCGTCTCAGGGGGATAGAGTAATGATTCCTGAAACAGAACATCCATAGGAGGGGAAAAGTGTGTATCCGGGTAAGCCTGCGCGGCATGCTAAGGCTGATCCGGGTCGATATTTTTACACCTAAAATTCAGTCTTAATTTACATTCCGCTCTTCATTATAAAAGCATTGGGTTGATAGTGTTGGACACCGCTTTCAACAGTTTGTCTGTTACAGCACGACGTTGTATTGATGATAATCAGTATTGCTTACACGTTTATCCTGACACCAGCCACAAATATATACCATTAACTCTTAAGCGCCAAGCAAGGAATCGAATTCTTACTTTAAAAGTCTTGGCGTCGGTATGGACCGGTGTCGAGTTTGACCACTAAACCACCAGTGACTTAATACCAACAAGACACATCGAGCGGAACAAGTTGGACTACAGCCTAAGTCTTTTCAAAATCCTCAACCTGTATTTGTTTGAACGGTGTTTAGCTCGGCTTTCAGAAGAATTTAAATTCAAGTTTTATTTCGGTTAACGCCGTTTTTAATATTATTTTAGTTATATCTCCGCGACAGTTCGATCCAAGGTTAATCAAAGCAGTACTAGGCTAGGAATTGTGGCTTGCTCAAAGGGCACTGACCATGACCGCCGCGACTGGGGATCGAAAGCAGGACACCCGGTTCCAAATCTCCGATTCTAACTGCATGTACTCGACAAACGGCGGGGTTCTTTCTGTTATACGGCGACGATTTCCCGTGTCTATAACCAGCACTACCGGTATTATTTATACAGACACCGGTGCATCATATTTAATAGTATCCCCATAACACTGAGCACCAAATGGAACAACCATTCCTGCAATTGTATATGACCACTGATTACCAACCGGTTTTTGGATCGGCAAATTGCGTAGTTCGTGTGTCAAGACAAGATAATGAATAATGCACGAATCAGCTGAACTTGGTCTATATTATTCGAAATATCGCTTTTTGATCAAATCATTCATTACATGATAAACGAATGGTTTAAGTTTCCTACTGTAGTGTACTTACATACTCATAAAAGGCTCTAGTAAATTGATACGAAACTAAGCGAGCCGTCCTGCGAGAAAACCAGCATTGTGGACTCTGCGTAAAGTATCGACCCGGATCAGCATAAGCATGCCGCGCAGGCTTACCCGTATAGACACTTTTCGCCTCCTGTGGCTTTTTGTTTCAGGAATCATTAATCTATTCTAGGGATGGCAACGAATATTCGAATAATATATCATGATTCGAAAATTCGATGAAAATCAGGAGTACTGTAGATAACATGTTAAACTGATAATCCTTGCTTTGGGCTATTAAAGTGATCGATACAATATCAATAGTTTCGTTCCAAAACGACGTAACTTCAATTTGTATAAATGTAATTACTTTTTTTTTTTAGTTATACATCAATCAGACAAATCCATCGGTTTGGCCGTGAAATTATCCGATTTCGTATTTATGATAAGCAATCCGGTACATGGAATATTTCGTGCCCATGTCCAATGATATTTCAGTTATAAAACAACAAGAGAAAGGTAAAATTGCTACAAATGAGCAATGCCACATTTCTACTCAAATAACGTCTTCCACCCTTCACGACGGTCCTTGACCGATTTGTCTTGTTATGAAAAGATTTGCGAATTGGGAACAATTCATGTCATTTTCAACAGTATTTCAGTTGTATACATGGTAATCAGAAAAAAATATATTAAAACAAGTGATCAATTAATTAAAATCTGAGCACTGACGATTTTTTTAATAGCAATGTTTTCTTTCAAATTCACGGGTTTAACGAACATGTAAATGCGAGTCCTGGAAGTTGAACAAAATAAGATAACAGTAAGATAACTGTACAGCAAATAATGCATTTATAAACTCTTTGTTGGCGAAGCATGCACAAATGGGTCGAACATTCGAATATTCGAATACTTTATGATCGAATGTTCGAATATTAATTTTGGTATTCGTTGCCATCCCTACTCTATACCTCTATCCCCCTGTGATGGAATGTGTTTTGGCCCGGACCAGTCTGTGTGGACTGCGCAGGCTGATCTGGGTCGATACATTACGCAGAGCCCATGAGATTGGTTTTCTCGCAGGACGGCTCAAATTACTTATGGTAAGATTCATGATGTAGACCGTCGCATGGCGTGACTATACAGACAAATATATTCGTCATCATTTGTAATAAGATATTGAGGAAGATTAAGTTAATACAAAGACAATAACACTATTTGACTGTCTAAAATTACACAGTTTCAGTCAGTCTTATCAGAGTCTACATCAAGTGACATAATCTTTCATCAAACTTAAGTAAGTTGTATGTAAACAGTTTAGATAGTGATCAGACTGTGTGAATGCACAGGCTGATCTTGATCTTTACTGTTCACAAAAGTCAACTCGCACTTCTTCTCAATGGTACATAAAAGTTATTGATCACTAGCCCGATATTTTTTCTTCGAAAACCAAGCGAGCTAAACAATTAGTAAATTAATGCCAGTCAAACATTATTGGTGAATGCACGCGTATCATAAAGAACTATATCCGATGTCGATATATGGATACAAGGCCTAATATGAAACACAGACAACTCGTTGAAATGAAACGTATCCTTTTATATACATATAAAGCAATATTGCAATAAATGAATATGATATATGCATGGTTCTTTCCCAAAAGGTTTCCGATTTTAGAAGTATTTGAAACAAAACTTCAGCCCTTAAAATGTTCGACGTATGAGTAAGTCCGTTTACAGTGTATATACCTTTCACAAATAGGTTTGTGAAATCATATTCCCATATAGATCCCATGTTACCTAGGTTCCAAATGTCGTGTCTGTGTGATATACATTAATGTTAACAATTAACAATTAAAATCATTTTTACCTACATTACTGTTCTTCGACTTTGATTTCCTTCCGTCTTTTGATACATGTTTATGAATCCAAAATTAAAATAAAAAACAGATTTAAATCATTATAAATAATGCAAACATAATAGACATTCATTTACTTCACTAACTGCGTAAAATAAAATACAATTGTCCACGGATTTATTTATAGTTACTACGTAATTCCATTCGGGATGTTTGTCAATATGCCAAACTCAATAATAAGGAAGTATGTACATATCTTTGTTTTTGTTTGTTTGGATTTTATGCCGTTGTCAACATTAATTAACAGGAACGTTTTAAACTACCCTGGCACTGGGTCAATTTCTTTCAAGTTACTTCCTCAACCTTTAACCTAGTGTATATGTGTTTAACAGATATATATATATATATATATATATATTCTTTTTAGCATGACGTTTACTAAACGGCGGTTTCTTGTAAGATTATAAAATTCGCGCTTTTTCTATTAATATATTCAGTACTAGTATATCTATAAATATATGCTGACTGAATATATATATATATATACGGTGCGAGTACTGGCTAAGTCTCCAGGAAGCATACATTAAATCAAACCGACCTCGTCTTTCTTTTACAACCTTACAGAAGACACGTTTCGAATAATATATTAATATATATTATAAATGGTTGAAGCTTAATGCGGTTTCAACAGTCTGTGTACAGTTACATGTATATCACAGCGGCCGAGTCACATAGTGTGCGTTTCCTGACTTTCTCGCACCAGCAATACATCCATCTTCCCAGGCCACTTCCTACATTCCCACAGGTGGTAAACAAATAACGCTAGTCACAAGGACATTTGAAAATCATCAGAAAGAAGGAAATGCCGAGTTCGGAATTCAAACAGACGTCCCCTGGTTCGATACCCCTCGTCGTTACCGACTGAGTTATCGCGCTGATCTCGAACTTAAATAGATACTTGACATTCCTTTTACAATTTTGATGAGGTCGACATTTATTTTTCATTACACCTCAATTTCATTGTCCGTGTAAAACTCCCATTGAAAAAAAGTTGCTATTTTTACTGTCAAGAGAAATGTACCACGTGACCATGCGACAGTTTTTGTACTGTCTCACGGCGGTATGCAAATCTTTTACTGTCTCACGGCCGTATGCAAATTTGTTTACTGGCAGGTAGGATGTTAATGAAACTGATTAAAACTAGACATGTAGAGCGCTCTATGTTGTACTTTTGTGCTATAAAACATTTTACAGATCATGACATAATTATAATTTTATCATTTATATTTTATTATTTATTATTTTATTATTTTTTGGTATAATAAAATAAATAACAAATTGCTTTGAATTGGACAGTAATATTGTAATCCTTCGGAGAAATACTGTCACCCTGGCCTGCGGCTCGGGTGACAGTATTCTCCTCAGGCTGACAATATTACTGTACAATTCAAAGCAATGTGTTATTTATATAATATATATGTATAATTTGCTTTTGTTTGCATTACCAAAGCATGTATATCAAACTATAGATATAAAGATAGCGATTCCTTGAAAGGATCTAAATCGCCCTGATGCCATTCGCAAACATGTTCAACAAAAATCAACTCATTTATCCGACAGCCAATTCAGTGAACTATTAATGCTATTTTTCTGACTAAATTCGAATTATCTTTATGTTTATTCAAATCACATTCTTCGTATAACTATATATATATATATATATATCGATGATGTAATGCGTTTGTATAATCAATAACTATCAATACATTTACACGTCAGCTAATTCAGTCAGTAAGGCCATAATGTGACGCTTTTTTAAAATAAGAAAACAGTTTAAAAATCAAATTATCTACATACAAATCACATGTTATTGTATAATCGGGACACCGGCACATACACAAATTATGAACATGCAGGCTAGTCGTCGTCTTAGGTGTAAGCAAACACGATTTCAGTCACATATAAAGCTGTGCTAAAAAGTAAAAACGTATAGGCGTAAAGGGTTAAACATGTACATGTACATGTAATGTTTTTCCGTATGCATACGAATCCAAACCATTCGAGCTGTGCAAGCTCCGTCGGACACGATGCAACTCCGGCTCTGTCATTCATTATTTCCAATCATTGACAAACGTCTCTCGTCTTCCTCATTGGATTTAAATGTAGGAAAATAGTAAGTTACCTTGGAAGAATGGTGTATGAAGTGCAGGTGCTAGAAGGCAAAGATACATACGTTAGGTGTTATCATTGAAATATCGTTGAAAATGAGGCATTCATGTCGATAAATCACATAGAACCAAACAACATAATTTATTTGATCACGTGTGTGTGTTAATCAAGCCTGTGGCTAATTATCATATTCTTTCCCCTGCGTGGCCGAGCATCGACGATTGGATCTGGTAGTCTCGGGTTCGATCCGCAGTCGCGGCGCGACGATCGTGATGAGTTGCCCTTAGACCAAACATACTTTCCTAGCATAGTAATGGTTTCTTTACCCAGGTTTCATTAATAAGTGAACTGTCGCCGGGTTGAAAACGGTGTTAAATCCTAAGAAAACTAATAAAACATATATTCATTCCAATAATTTAGTGTTTAGCATTGTTCACATTGTTTCGCTGAGGTAATGCTCATGTCTTTCTCAAAACACAAATAACTAAGAAGATATTTTGTCATATAGATCTATTATATGCTTGTTCTTGACGATGATCATTTTAACTCTTACCCACATTTGGATGTATTTTGACGCATCTGGAACAGACGACATAAAACTCCGTAGAAAAATAAATAAAAATAAAGAATAAGTTCTGCCTTTGCTATAATATGTCTTCAATTTCATTCACTGTATTGAACTCCATTTAGAGAGTTTGTATATGTGTAACTTCATGTTTACATAGTTGCCTACTCATGGAATATTGGTAACTTACGCAGAAAACGTCGTGCTCATGGAGTATTGGTAACTTACGCAGAAAACGCCGTGCTCATGGAGTATTGGTGACCTACCAGAAAACGCCGTGCTCATGGAGTATTGGTAACTTACACAGAAAACGCCGTGCTCATGGAGTATTGGTAACTTACGCAGAAAACGCCGTGCTCATGGGGTATTGATAACTTACGCAGGAAACGCCGTGCTCATGGAGTATTGGTAACTTACACAGAAAACGCCGTGCTCATGGACTATTGGTAACTTACACAGAAAACGCCGTGCTCATGAAGAATTGGTAACTTACACAGAAAACGCCGTGTTCATGGAGTATTGGTTACTTACGCAGAAAACGCCGTGCTCATGGAGTATTGGTAACTTATGCAGAAAACGCCGTGCTCATGGAGTATTGGTAACTTACACAGAAAACGACGTGCTCATGGAGTATTGGTAACTTACATAGAAAACGCCGTGTTTATGGAGTATTAGTAACTTACACAGAAAACGCCTTGCTCATGGAGTATTGGTAACTTACACAGAAAACGTCGTGCTCATGGAGTATTGGTAACTTACGCAGAAAACGCCGTGCTCATAGAGTATTGGTAACCTACCAGAAAACGCCGTGCTCATGGAGTATTGGTAACTTACACAGAAAACGTCGTGCTCATGGAGTATTGGTAACTTACGCAGAAAACGCCGTGCTCATGGAGTATTGGTAACCTACCAGAAAACGCCGTGCTCATGGAGTATTGGTAACTTACACAGAAAACGCCCTGCTCATGGAGTATTGGTAACTTACGCAGAAACCGCCGTGCTCATGGAGTATTGGTAATTTACACAGCAAACGCCGTGCTCATGGAGTATTGGTAACTTATACAGAAAACGTCGTGCTCATGGAGTATTGGTAACTTACACAGAAAACGCCGTGCTCATGGAGTATTGGTAACTTACACAGAAAACGCCGTGTTCATGGAGTATTGGTTACTTACGCAGAAAACGCCGTGCTCATGGAGTATTGGTTACTTACACAGAAAACGCCTTGCTCATGGAGTATTAGTAACTTACACAGAAAACTTCGTGCTCATGGAGTATTGGTAACTTACGCAGAAAACGCCGTGCTCATGGAGTACTGGTAACTTACGCAGAAACCGCCGTGCTCATGTAGTATTGGTAACTTACGCAGAAAACGCCGTGCTCATGGAGTATTGGTAACTTACGCAGAAACCGCCGTGCTCATGGAGTATTGGTAATTTACACAGCAAACGCCGTGCTCATGGAGTATTGGTAACTTATACAGAAAACGTCGTGCTCATGGAGTATTGGTAACTTACGCAGAAAACGGCGTGCTCGTGGAGTATTGGTACCTTACGCAGAAAAAGCCGCGATATAACTGAACATTTGATGAAAGCGGTGTAAACACCATGCAAATCATCACAGTCTTCATTCGTCTATCTGATCTCAATTTTGTAGGTTATGCATGTTTGTGTTCGTTTATATCTCTCGCGGCCTTTCGGGATGATTTTGTGGCTCTTTTTTCGCCCACTTCTCCCATTTTGTGTTTAATATATGTGTAAAAACAAGGATAGGACTCTTAAATCATGCAATCATATATGAATGTGAGTTGACTTACATATTATTGCATTTTCTCCTTCTGCCACACTGTTTTCAACTCTATTCTATAATAATAGATTCACTTATGGGGTTGTTCATATGTTCACATGTGTGAAAAGATGTCATCAAAAGCGTCTGCTGCAAAGGTGTTGTAAGTAGGAAAGGGTTTTAAAATAGGCTGTCGGGTGTCGGCCTTTCGCGATGAGTCATTCAACTCTTTCACAAAGTAGACTTTTCCACGTGGACAATTGGACCACTCCATTGTTTTTGTGAAACAAGATATTTGGTAAAAATTAATGTCTAAGTGGCAAACAATGCAGATCTCATTACAATCTGTTTCACGATTCTTTATTGTTTGAAAAAGCATGTTATTGCCTTTGTCAGCGAAACAGTTCAATGACGTTTACAAATTTAAAATGAACCGTTACTATTTATTTATTCCTTTTCAACAATGAATTAGTTTGAACTGTGCTGCTATACTTATTTGGTTTCTGTGCATTGTATTAACCCTCGTCGTGCTCAGTTAAATGTCAACAATTTTTATGCAGTATGTGTCATTCGAGCTCATTACAAAAGTGTTTACGGACAACAGCTTGCAAAAGTCAAATCTCGGTTCTATGTTATTTATTAATTCAATTAACAATTATATATTTCAGTTATACAAAAACAAAATCAAAATGATAAATTAATTAAACATAGTCTCGGCATGTGTGTACGATTAGACTGCCATCTGGTGATTAACTGTATGGTGTTTAACGTCCCTTTCTACAAGTGTTGATTTATATCCCGGCGTTTCCTGGGTAAGTTACCGGTACTACTGGTCGATTTATCCTGACACCAGCCAGTCAGTCGTAATGTTAATCCCACGCAACCATTAGCGCAAAAGAGAACTGCAATTATTACCATTTTAAAGTATTTGGTATGACCCGGCAGGGTATCGAACCCTCGACCTCCCGCACCCGAGGCGGACGTTCTTCCACTACACCACCGAGAGGGTAGGATCAGAACCTGAACAGACCATTCAGAGATGCAGGCTAATCTGATCGTCGCCAATCGCAAAGTCCCGCAGGTTTGTTTTCCCATGACGTGAATCACACGCGACAACACGGGCATATTGATTTTCAGAAAAAAAAAATTTATATTACGGCGGCCAGTATACCTATCCATATGATTCCTGGCTTTGTCATACCAGTATTCCACAAAACAGACTTTCCAAGCATTTGGCTGCTTTTCCCCATAAACTGTCAGCCCATTGGTGTATAACGATTGACGCTTGTCACAGTGACTTTTTTCAAATGTCGGAAAAAATATTTCTCCGACCCTTGGATTGACAGCCCGCGTCGCTACCGACTGACCTACCAAATATGTGTAGTGATCCCACTTTAGGCATATACAATAAAACCTCTCCAGCGCAACATCTTGCCAAATAAAAGAAACACAGCTGTGAAGAGAGGTGTCGCTGTACGTTAGAGTTTATTCGATCCCCTAATTGAAATGCGTGTTGAAATATCTAAATAAGACAATGTAGGACAGTGAGAAATTGTTTGTCACGGGTATTTTCGTCGTTTCCGCTGTTTTCTACAAATGTTTCCGAGAAAGTGGAACTCATCTTCACGGAAGTGAAACCTGTGTTTTTTTTTGTATACACGTGTTTGGTTAATACAAAATAATAACATTATGAAAATCATATTATTTATCACTATAAAAGTTTATTTGTACTACATACGACTGATTGGCCCGATGGTCTAATGGATTTTAATACGCTGGACTGTCAAGTCAACATGTTGCTCGTAAGAGACAAGGGAGAAAGTTTTTCGCATATACAGCAATGCTGCAGCAGACGACTTTGAAAACATCCAGACAAATGTATGGATCATCTCCATCAATGAATGTAGAACTATTGAATAGAGTTGAAAACATTGTGGCAAAATGAGAAATGAGCAATTTCTCCTTTTTTCGAAATATTTTTAAAAAGCCGTCTGTTGCAGAAGCGTTAGAAAATATTCGGATGTATACAAGTGTTTAGAAGTTACACTGATTAGGGTTTAACGCCGATTTCAACAGCGATTAGCATTACTTCTGGCGTAAAACATCAAACAATCAAGTAATAGGGCTACAGTCAAAGTGTAACGTAACTCGAATAGGCTAAGAGTGAGGACGGTATGCGAACGAACAGATATATGGTGATTGTGTGCGAACGGACAGGTTAGACTGAATCCTGTTTTAGAGTACTTACATGTTCACGGAGTCTCGTCTTCGCATGATAAAAGCCTTTTCTTAATTTAGTTTGATATCAAATGTCCGTATATTAGACAGTATACGTTCTGCTGTAATCGATTGATTTGATTGGAGTTTAACGCCCTTGTTCAACACTTTTTTCAGTTATATCAGCGTGGTAAAATCACCTCGCCATGTATTCATTGACCTTGCCATATCCGTTATTCACACAACATCATTCCCAGGCAACCGGTTACCTTTCCATATATTCTATACTAGCCACCGCCTCCTCGGTGGTGTAACGGTAGAGCGTCTGCCTCGGTGCGGTAGGTCGCGGGTTCGATCCACGGTCGAGTCATGGCTGCTCTCCGTTGCGCACAGGGTTGCTGGAGGAATTTGTTGTTCATATTTGTGGGAAAGGGTTAAATTAATTCGTGCCCTGCGATATGCGTTCTATTGACTTCTATGCAACGTGATCATATTAAAAGAATTTGACGAAATATTACGGGGCTACATTTCTAGTTTTTTTTCTGAATATGCATGAGTTCATATAAACAAGTACATATACACAATTAGTAAAGGTTCTGATGACACTGTGCAGATGCACAGACTCGCCTACATGTTCACTGTACAGTCGAACCTATGCTAAAGACCACCTTTGAATAGCAAGTCCCTCTCTATAGCGACCATTATGTTCGTTTCTCAAATACTCATTTTCTATTAAAATGACCCTGCAAGTAAAGACCAACTGTGAACAAAGACCAGATTGTTCAATTCCCATGTCTGTTCTTTAAACATGAGTTTGAATGTTTACGCAGATGCAATAAGACTCACAATCTGTAGACACGGCTCGAATTATTTAAATTGTTTTTTCACAAAAGAATCAAATTAACAAGCAATGTATTTTAACATTGAGGTGAAGGTAGTTTATTGACCATGTAATGTTGTACCATGGGGTGACGTAATCGAAAAGGGAGCAACCAACATTATTATTGTTAAGAAAAACTCTGTTATATTTTTGAAAAAACAAACAACTTGATTATCAATAAATTTTATTAAATGATTTAAGAGACCAAACGATACAAAATACGTATGTCTTCTACTGTTATTACAAAACTTTAGACACATTTAATTTTCTAGGCTACGCTTTTTTTATAGGTTGGTTTACGGAGTTTACGGAGACTTTTCGGGGGATGTTTTTTCCTATTGATTTCAGTTGTGTTTATTTAATTCGCTTACTCAATCGACTATTTTATAATGGAGTTTTAGAAGGGAGATTACTCTCGAGTACAAAGGCTTTAGAACACTTCGAGCGTTAGGCTCAGGTAGTTAATCCCAAAGGCATGTTCGAACAAGGAACTTTAATAATTTCCCAATTCGCTACATCTACTAAATCTTAAACGAAAAGTGGTTAAAAGCTCACATAAAACATTTTAATACATGTATATATAATTACATTTAAACTTTTTAAAATTACTTCGTATTTTGTGTTTAGTTACTCTCTTCTGTGTTATCATACGTCTGCTAAACTGGAAGCTTGTGTCATACTTAACTTATAACTAGAGGCATTAAACCTTAATATATGTTAATATTTAAGGACCTATAGATGTGGTCTTTTTTATCTTATTGATCTAGTTAGATCAGATATAAAACCGTTTATTGGTAAGAAATTAAGAAACTTCAGCTTGTATGACACATTAAAGTTGCAGTCGATGTTAAGCAAACTCTAAACCAAATGGTTTCAGGACTAAACTTGACTTTTCACGACTAAACTTCATATGCTGAATATTACATAGATCGCAGCATATAAAACGTCTATCCCTACGTCAAAATTGACCTTTTCTGCTCTTGGTAACCTTTTATTATAGGCTATGGTAGCCAGGTGAGCAATGTAGGCACATTTTGGTCTTCTGTTTTAAAATAAAGAGACATTTGGCCTTTTTTTTTCGAAATATTTACATCAAGTCTGTTAAACTGTTATTTAAATGTACTGAACTGCATCTGCTTCCTTTAAGTCATGCTTCAAAATCAATCGCGGCGTCTTTTATGCTTTGCATCAAAATTCGTCTTGTATCTTTATTTGAATTAAGGAAAGGAATTGTAAAGACAACATTTTGATATATGTTTGACAGAGCAGTGGTTTTCAATAGAATCATTACATGCGACCATGATCGCGGTAATATAATAATTTGATTTGTAACATTATCCAACCACTGCAATTTGACAAGGATCATGTACATGTACACGAAACGGAATGTACGCATAGGGTATAGTTTGATGTAATGTTAAATTTTAAACATTTTCCCTTTATTGCGATACCTTTAATCTGCTTACCCCTGAATTTGATAAAGACGACATTTGGCGTAATTTTACATATTTTACAGGCGTCAATTGGGACATTTGTACAAGAAAGTGAACAAAACCAAGAAAATGCTCCCCTTTCATCATTTTCTCACGCGAGAGTATACAAAATTAACTTCTTTTTTTTGTTAAATTTTAATAGACAAATTCCAGTTCTCAATTAGAAATGACATGAGTTAGTCCACAATTTTCCGTTATATACATGAAATGATGTTGAAAACGGCGTAAAACAGCTTTACACAAACAAATAAACGACAGATCAGGTAAACTTAATTTCCTACTGTTTTAACCTTTTCCAAGACGCATTTTGACGCATCTGCAGCAGACGACTTTTGAAAATATTGACAAAAGGAGAAATTTCTCAAAACGAACAATTTGCCTTTTTGCCACAAAGTTTCAACCTTTTTTCAGTAATTATATCTACACTCATAGAGATTTTGCATATTTTTGAGAAGACATTTTCAAAGTCGTCTGCTGAAGATTTGTTATTTGTTGTTAAGGGTTAAACTGTATAAAAAGCAAAGGTTTGTTTCGTTTTGCAGACGAATGCATTCAAAGCTGATGAACTTTTAGCATATCATATCAGGCAAACAATGAACGGAAGCTTGAGATTGGATTAAATAGATAGTTGTGTCATAACGCGTTGATTTTATAAAGAAATGATAAATGACTGATCATATATGTGGACAAAATCCCAAATGTAGAACCCGCTTATCACGGGATTCGAGCCTGGGATCTTTGGTACGAAGGCCGACGCTTTATCACTGAAAAATTCACAAATACGTTTGCAGAAGATGACTTTAATAACATCTATGTAAAATATAAAACATTTATATAGATGAAAGTATGTTTATTGAATAAAGTTTAAAACAGTGAGGCAAGGTGAGAAGTTGCTCTTTATGAACAATTTCTCCTTTTGCCACACTGTTTTCAAATTTCCTTCACTGCAGAGGCCCGTCAAAAAGCGTCTGAAAGCGTCTGTATTTGGGAAAGCGTAAACCGAAATTCCATGATTCAGACGGCCGTAACCTCTATAGAGAAAACGGCACTTAACCCTTTCCCAACTATAGACGCATTTTGACGCGTCTAAAGCAGACGTCTTTTAAAAACATCGTGACAAAAGGAGAAATTGCTCAAAACGATCGACTTATCCTTTTGGAACAATGTTTTCAGCTTATTTCGGTTATTTAGCTACAATAATAGAGATTTTCCATATTTGTTAATAGATATTTTCAAAGTCGTCTGCTGCAGATCTGGAAAGGGTTAAACTGTATAACTGCTTGTGGCAGACACATGAATTCAGCGCTGATGAGACTCTTAGCATATCATATCAGGTAGCTAATAAATGATCGTCTTATATTGGATTAAATAGATAGCTGCGTCATAACGAGTTAATTTTATATAGAAATAAATAATGACTGATCAGTTTTCCTGATTTTCTATTTTTTTTCACTGAATAAATGTCGTGTAAAGATAAATATTAACCCTTTCTCTAATACAAACAATTTGCAGTAGACGATTTTAATAACAGCTAGGAAAAATATAAAACATTCCTTCAGTTGAATGTATGATTGTTGAATAAAGTTTAAAACAGTATGGGAAGGTGAGAAGTTGCTCATTATGAACAATTTCTTCTTTTGCCACGCTGTTTTCAAATATCGTTTGCTGTTGATGCGTTCGAAATCCCTTTATTACGACGGCCGTTACACCTATATGGAGAAAACGGCATTTAAAAAGAGAAACCTCGCTAAAGTCTATATCAACATTATTTCCAGATATACGTCCTCAACTGAACGCCGTTTTCAACAATTCTTCAGTTATATAATGGTACATTACAGAGGCGTAGCTTGGCAATAATCAATGTGTAGGCCGTCTCGTGAGAAAATCAACATTGTGGACTCTGCGTAAAGTATCGACCCGGATCAGCCTAATCATGCCACACAGGCGTACCCGGATATACACTTTTCGCCTCCTGTGAATTTTCTGTTTCAGGACACACTACTCTATCTATCCCCCCTTACATGGAATGTGTCGGCCGGATCAGCATTTGCATTTTGGGGGCATTTTTAGAAAAAATTGTGTAGGCACGTGGCTACAGTGCCTAAAGAGAACTACGCCCCTGCATTACTAGTACTACTGGTCCATTTATACCGCCACCAATACTACAACAGTATATATATATTTATTTATTTTTGAGTTTAACGCCGCTTTCAACAGCTTTGGTCATATCTCGGCGGTCAGTGCACCTACCCATGTTTTTTCTGGCTTTCCCACACCAGTACTTACACAACATTCTTTCGAAGCCACTGACTACTTTCTCACATAGATCAGAGGTGAGAGGCAATGGAAAACATCGCCCGAAAGAATGTCGCCGCAACCGGGTATCGAACCCGTGACCTCCAGATCACGAGTCAGATACGCTACCAATTGAGCTACCCGGCCGGGTTCAACAGTATAAGTCTTTGACTAGTATGACCTGACTGGGGACCAAAGCCGCCCAATGGACACTTTACCTTATATCACGATAACTTGTTTAGTTAATATAGAGGATAGTTTGTGAGTGTAAAATTATTATCAAATATAAAAATCAGAAGTATTTATGAACAATTGATATATTTATATCAAATTGACGATACTTGAATTATTTACCCTTGCTTTTTTGTTAAAGACTTTAAGTCAAGGTTTACCGGTGATCAATGTTACGCGTATTGTATAAGGTGTCAATACTGTAGATAACATGTCAAACTGATAAATCCTGCTTTGGGCTATTAAAGTCATCGATGCAGTACTGATGAGTTCGTTCCAAAACTCCGTAACTTCAACTTGTAAGCATGTAGTTACGTTTTTATTCAATTATATATCATATATCAATCACACAAATCCGTCGGTTTGGCTGTGCAATTATCCGATTTCATATTTATGTTTTTTAGCAATCCGGTACTGGGAATATTTCGTGCCAATTTTCAACAGTATTTCAGATATAAAACAGCAAGAAAAAGGTTTTCTTAAATGATACCAATGGGCAGTGCCACATTTCTAGCCAAGTAACGACATCTACCCTTCAAGAGGGTCCATGTCCGATTTGTCATGTTTGGAAAAGATTTTAGAATTGGGAACATATCATGTCATTGTTAACAGTTATCTAGTTGTATACATAGTGATTAGAACTACATATTGGATTTAGCTCTTTACTGACGAATCTTTCACTAGCATTGTTTTCTTTCTAATTCGCGGGTTGAACGAACATGTAAATGCAAGTCTTGGACCTTGAACACAATAAGACAACAGTACGATCAGTTTACGTCAAATAACGCATTTATAAGCTCTTTTTTTGGCGAATATTAAAATATTCGAATACTTTGTGATTGAATATTCGAATACTATTTTTGGTATTCGTTGCCATCCTAACACGTTTTAATAAACGAGTTAACCAAGATGATATGCACCGAGCCTAGGCGAGCATCATTTTCAGCTTAGTTAACGAGTTTATTAAAAGTGATGATAAGTAAACACGACTGAGATATTCTAGTTATTAATGAGGCATATTTCGAAACAGTGTAAATGCAATTTGACGATTTGTCGCCAAAGCGTTATATAACATCAATCCGCTGACTTGAAGTCTTTTTCATACTTTTGTTTTTGCTAAATAACAAAAAACTTGAGCGTAAGATTGGAAACCAAACTAGTTGTGTCATATTCTTTTTAAATAATAGGATTTTGACACTCCCTGAGAGGGCTTTGTGTGATTAAATGAATTCCCTGGCTAATTTTTACAAGCTGTGATATCACACGGACCATTCTCACTACTCAAACGCCTGCCCTCAAACATTGATATACATATAAACCTGTGTTAAAGACCACCTTTTTTTAGCAATACCCTGTCTATAGTCACAAACCACAATTTCAATTTTACCAATTACTCATTTTCTGCATAAATTACCCTGTACTTAACGACCACCTGTCAACAAAGACCGTTTTGTTGCCTTCCGATGGGCGATATTTAAACACAGGATGGACTGTATTTAGTTTTGTTTATGCTTGGAAAAACACACGCGGGTCAAGACGACTTATGTCAAACATCACAAGGAAAAGCCGAGTTTAAATTCGAACCAAAGTAGCCTTGGATCGACAGCCTTTAACTTTACCGACTAAGATATAGAGGCTCAACTGAGAACCGACATAATTGTTGTGTATTATTACACTCCGACTTCAAATTAATACAGTTTTAACGTTTCAAGGGAGAACGCTCATGCTTTGCCGTTGTGTTATTCAAGCCTTAATCACGTCCCTTACAAAAATATATTGAATACACATATCGCCTTTTGGTTATAGCGTTGAACGAGGAAGTTGGGACGTTAACTAGGCAATTTATCAAGAGTTGTGCATAACTCTTATAAAGTGCAGATATATTTAAACATAATTGATACATCGGGTATCGTGTAATTTCGATTCGTGATTTAATTGACACTGAACCCGCTGAATTCTTACAAACAATAGAATCAACCTTGATTTTTAACAAGTTGTAAAAACATGTTCTTTTCTAAATATTAATATACACGTAGACATCAATCAATACTAAGATAAGATTTTACAGAAGGTTCAAGCTGATCTTTATCTAAGGAACGCTTATGCCGTTCACACTTGTAGACACTTTCTACAGCAGACAACTTTTGAAAAAAAGTCAAACAAAAATCCATAAGTAGCGCTTATTATACATATATAGAGAGTTTTCATCCTAGTGTATAGATATGCTCAATGTCGTCTGCTACAGATTGTTTATTTGTGGGAGAGGGTTAAATGTCGTCTGCTACTGAATGTTTATTTGTGGGAGAGGGTTAAATGTCGTCTGCAACAGATTGTTTATTCAGGGAGAGGGTTAAATGTTGTCTGCTACAGATTGTTTATTTGTGGGAGAAGGTTAAATGTCGTCTGCTGCATATTTTTATTTGTAGGAGAGGGTTAAATATCGTCTGCTACAGATGCTTTATTTGTGGGAGAGTGTTAAATGTCGTCTGCTACAGATTGATTTTTTTTGTGGGAGAGGGTTAAATGTCGTCTGCTACCGATTATTTATTTGTGAGAGAGGGTTAAATGTCGTCTGCTACAGATTGTTTATTTGTGGGAGAGGGTTAAATGTCGTCTGCTACAGATTGTTTATTTGTGGGAGAGGGTTAAATGTCGTCTGCTACAGATTGTTTATTTGTGGGAGAGGGTTAAATGTCGTCTGCTACAGATTGTTTATTTGTGGGAGAGGGTTAAATGTCGTCTGCTACAGATTGTTTATTTGTGGGAGAGGGTTAAATGTCGTCTGCTACAGATTGTTTATTTGTGGGAGAGGGTTAAATGTCGTCTGCTACAGATTGTTTATTTGTGGGAGTGTGTTAAATGTCGTCAGCTACAGAGTTTTTATTTGTGGGAGAGGGTTAAATGTCGTCTGCTAGAGATTGTTTATTTGTGGAAGAGGATTAAATGTCGTCTACTACAGATTGTTCATTTGAGGGAGAGGGTTAAATGTCGTTTGCTACAGATTGTTTATTTGTGGAAGAGGATTAAATGTCGTCTGCTACAGATGGTTTATTCATGGGAGGGGGTTAAATGTCGTCTGCTACAGATTGTTTATTTGTGGGAGATGGTTAAATGTCGTCTGCTACAGATTGTTTATTTGTGCGAGAGGGTTAGATGTCGTCTGCTACAGATTGTTTATTTGCGATAGATGGTTAAATGTCGTCTGCTACAGATTGTTTATTTGTGGGAGAGTGTTTAATGTCGTCTGCATCAGATGGTTATTTGTGAGAAAGGGTTAAATGTCGTCTGCTAAAGATGGTTATTTGTGAGAGAGGGTTAAATGTCGTCTGCTACAGATTGTTTATTTGTGAGAGAGGATTAAATGTCGTCTACTTCAGATTGTTCATTTGTGGGAGAGGGTTAAATGTCGTCTGCTACAGATGGTTTATTTATGGGAGAGGGTTAAATACCGTCTGCTACAGATTGTTTATTTGTGGGAGAGGGTTAAATGTCATCTGCTACAGATTGTGTATTTGTGAGAGAGGGATAAATGTCGTCTGCTACAGATTTTTTTTTTGGGGAAAGGGTTACATGTTGTCTGCTACAGATTGTTTATTTGTGGGAGAGGATTAAATCTCGTCTGCTAAAGATGGTTTATTTGTGGGAGAGGGTTAAATGTCGTCTGCTACTGATTATTGACGCCGCGTGGAAACGCGGCGTCAGTATGGGATAGGTTTTAATGTTGTACCATGGGGTGACGTAATCGAAAAGGGAGCAACCAACAAATATTATTGTAAAGAAAAACTCTGTAATATGTTTGAAAAAACAGCCTTTATGTTTGAATAAATTGTATTAACTGATTTAAGAAACAACAAGATACAAAATATGTACATCGTTTACCGTTTTTATAAAACTTTTAGACACATTTAAATTGTTTTTAATAACCGTTCCCCAACTAACTAGGCTAAGCTTTTGTTATGAGTTGGTTAACGGAGTTCACTAGGCCACGCTTTTTAAATTGTTTGGTTTACTGCTCTGACGACTCGATTCATCAAACTTCAGAAAAAAAAAATCGGGTGATGTTTTTAGCTCACCTGAGCTTTGCCCAAGGTGAGTTATTGTGATCGCCTTTTGTCCGGCGTCCGTCGTGCATCGTGCGTCATGCGTCGCCCGTCGTGCGTCGTGCGTCGCCCGTCGTGCGTCGTGCGTCGTCCGTCGTGCGTCGTGCGTCAACTTTTACTCCTCAGTAATCAGTGGGTCAATAGGGATGAAACTTCACAGAAAGCATCCTCACCAGATTTCCTTCACATTTTTGGGATCCATGCAGAATTCTGGTTTCCATGGCAACGAAATGAAAAAAACTTCAAAATTCTTCTTCTCCCTAACTGGTTGGCAGTTTTTCAAATAATTTTGTAGAAATGTTCCTTGGATGACCCTCTATCAGATTCCTTCAAGCCATGTTGATTGGTCAAAAAACATGGCCGCCAGGGGGGTGGGTCTGTTTTGCCTTATATGGCTATAGTGAACACTTAAAAAATCTTCTCCTCAAAAAGTGACAGGCCGATTTTCAAACAATTTTGTAGAAATGTTCATTGGATGACCCTCTATCAGATTCCTTAAATACATGTTGATTGGTCAAAAAACATGGCCGCCAGGGGGGCGGGGCTATTTTGCCTTAAATGGCTATAGTGAAAACTAAAAAATCTTCTCCTCCGAAAGTGTCAGGCCGATAATACAATTATGGAAATAGAGCTGTTATGACGATGACCGTACAGGAAATTCAGCTGCTGATTACATATAATACTAATGTATTCATATAGGGATAATACACATTTTCGAGGGCGTGAACATCTGCGGACGCCTGCAAAAATGCGTTTATGCCCGAGTGCGAAGCACGAGGGCATAAACACATTTTAAGGGCGTCCGCAGATGTCCACGCCCGAGAAAATGTGTATTTTCGCTATTATTGCATAAAATAAGAGCAAACATCCAACATATAGTCCGCTGTAACGTTCAGTTGTACGATAACCGCTGATGAACATGACGTGACAAGGATTGACACATGTGACGTCATAAAGTAAACAAGTTATGTTTTATATATCCACGAACCGGTCCTACATCAAGGTTGCCATCGCTGACTCGAATGGTTTTGGATTATGTTATGCTCTTTAACTGTGAGTCTATTGCATGTTACCGAATATCGAGTTAAAGAAGCTGATGTTATTGTTAACCCAACAATTTCTCCTATTCTAGGGGAGATGGAGCGTCCATGTTTTGTTTACTAACGGTGCCCGGGTAATGCATATGTTAAACATTTAACCGGTCTGAAACGGCACGTACGCGCGAGAATCGCTTTGTTTATTCACGTTTTCTCGCCGTTTACGCCCGGTTTTTGCAATGTTTCTGTATCCCTTAAGCGGGCGTAAAACATAGATTTTATGCAATAATACAAGGTTATGTTTATTAATGGATAAGTTTATCAAAATCATATCAAGCTTGTTTTATCTAATTAAATGTAGTAAGAAAGTCCTGTTCTTTGATTGCACAGTTTGTGTTTTTTATGATCACATTTTGTTTGATGGCCTTCGGTCACAAGCCACCAACAATTGCCTTGTAAACATTCTACTGGCAACATTTTACAACATCCAATATGTATGAAAGTTTATCAGAAAATCATCTCAATTAGACCTTGGCCAAATTATAAACTGGGTCCTGTGAGGTGAATAGCTAGGTGACAATGTCAATTTGAATGAACATATTGTAAACACTCTTGATGCCTTATTTTAAACTTAAGCATGTTGAAATGTTTTCAGAATAACTGTTTTGATGATACATGTATGTAGTCTAATTTTAAATATGTCCGGTCATAAATTAGATCACTTGGCCAAATTGAAGGAATATCTTGTTAACACACTAGAGACTGCATCATTCGCTAAAGCAGCTTGAAAAATTGTCAAAATGTTTGTCTTGATTTTATCTATGCTATGGTTGAAACTTGGGTCATGTGAAGTCAAAAAATATGTCCCAATTTTAAATTGAAGACATCTTATTGACACTCTGGAGGCTGCAATTCTATCTTCTAATATCATATTGAAACTTTGTCAATAATTGTTATTTTGGAGAATTCTAGGCCAAGTTCAAATATAGGTCATGTTAGGTCATAAACTAGGTCACTTTACCAAATTGAAGGAAACTCTTGTTAGTCTAGAAAGCACCTTTTTCCTTCAGCAGCTTGAAGCTTTTTCAGAATGTTTGTCTTAATAATATCTAGGCCTAGTAAAAATAAAGGTCATGGTGGTTCAAAAACTAGGTCACTAGACCAAATTGAAGGAACTTTTTGTTATCACTTTGAAATGTTAAATGCTGCATTTTTAATTTTAGCATGTTAAAAATTCTTTCAGAATTGGTGTTTTGGTGAAATCTAGACTAACATATAGATCATATTGGATAAAAAACACCGAGGTCACAAGAAAACATTTTAGAACAATCTTGTAAACACTCATGACCTCAATGTTAGCTAGAATGTTTGTCCTGATGATTATTGATATATAGGCTAAGTTCAAATATTGGTCAAGTCGGGTCAAACATAAGGTTACTATACTAAATTAAACGACACTCTTGTTATTACTCTGAAAGCTGTTCTTGTAATGTTAGGATGTTGAAACTTTGGCAGAATGGATGTTTTGAACATTGCTTTTAACGCAGATAGAAAGTATGTCACTAGGCCAAATTGAAAGAAAAACTTGTTCGCAATTTTATTATGTTTTACTTTTCTGTATTGAATATGTGTATGTTCATGTGATTAAGTTAATATTAAAATTGGTGATGATTTGACTTTGCATCAAAAGATAAAGAAGGGGTAGGGTACAAAAACGGTCTCAGTTCCGACAGCTTGTAACATTTTCCTTAATCTTATATTTACTTAACATAAAGCTATTCAATATCTGAGAAAATGGGGAACAAGATCTGCAAAAGTAATGAATTTGCAAAAGCACGAGTAAGAAATAATCATCTCTTTAAAAATATTAATTACCCTAAGAAAATCGAATAAAAGTTCAGGTTTGACACACTCAAAGACCTGAAGCATACTTTGAGCATTGAACAGTCTATCCCGTATTGGAGGGCGAAATCAGTACTTCCCAGAAGAATGTGCTGTACCTAAAGTTGTGTAAAACATGGAATACATTGAGGTGCATCCTCACCTTTCAGTAAGTATGCATGAGTTAACCATATATGTCAAATGCGTAAACGAGCAAGAACAATTTCTTCTCGACGAAAGGATCTCAAAGCTGGCAGCCACATACCAAGTACTGACTTGATTGAGTGGAGTTTATTATTTACTTGTTCATCCCAATCAATTTGCCAATCATCGTAAAGTAAAACATTTATTAAAGGTTTAAAATCGGAGTAAGGCATTTTAAAAGGTAAACTATCTTGTGTAAGAGCAGACTTTGCTGCGAAGTCAGCTTGTTCGTTACCGTGAATGCCCATATGACTTGGGATCCAGCAAAATACTGCATTCGATTTAGGACATATATATGATAGTTTAGACATGAGATTAACAACAAGAGGATTTTTAATTTTCTCATTCTGAAGTGCCTGCATAGCAGACAATGAGTCGGTAAATATAATATACCGCCAATAACCTTCTGATTTAATAAAGTCCAAAGCTAAATGTATTGCCTTTAACTTGGCGGAAAAAACAGAAGAATTATCTGGTAGTCGAAATATTATCATATCGCCATCAGGAACTCCGCAGCAGCAGCACGTTTGCCATCTTAGAACCATCCTTATAAATACGCTCAAAGTTAAAATATGTATTTTTAATTTCCGTATACTTGGATTTAAAAACAATAGGATCTGTGCAGGCCTTTTTATAGTTCGCAAGCTCATAAATAAATGATGGACTACTTAGAGTCCATGGTGGAGCATCTGAAATTTCTTGCTTCGCGATGTCGTCAAGATCACTATCAAGCTTTGCGACTTCTGGCCCGTAACGGCAATATTACCTGTTCCTTCTTTAAAAATAGTTCCTTGTATAATGGGTTGAAAACAACTCTGTGAGTGGGAATTGAAGGATTAGACTCAGTTTTAAGAAATACTGCATAGCTAGTCGTTTTCGGCATACATTTAACGATGGTTCATTGGCTTCTACGTAGAGACTTTTGACGGGCGAGGTTCGAAAAGCGCCCAAGGCTAGCCGGAAACCCTGATGGTAAATGGTATCAAGTGTTGCAATGCATGACTTTCGTGCTGAGCCATACACAATACATGAATAGTCCAATTTAAATTGTATTAGTGACCTGTAAAGTCTCAAGAGGACTTTACGATCAGCACCCCAATCCATATGGGATACAACGCGTAAAATATATAATGCTTTCTGGCATTTATTTCTAAGATAATTAATATGAGGAATAAAAGTCAGCTTCGGGACAAACAATAGACCAAGGAATTTCAATTCAAGCACAACTTCAATACGAATGCCATCTAGTGTTAAATCTGGATTACGGTGGTGTTTACGAAGTTGAATGTAAACATTAGCCTTCTTAGTGTCTGGAGACAGATAATATTATTGCGCGAGACATACCGCCCATTGTAGAGTGATGTAGTAAGCAGGTGCCCGTTAGGTCACCCGACGTTTGGTTGGCAAATAGAGCTGAAATGGAATTCGGGTATAAAGGGAGGCAATTCAGAAATCATTACATTATTCTTAGATTCTATGTTGAATATAGTCCACATACATTTATTTAACACTTTTCGAATTAAATTCCTACTATAAAGTTATATTTTGTAACTTAATACTTGATCTTGCTTCTTGTAAGATCATTCCAATAGATGTTCGGCTCAGACGTTTGAGAAGAAGAAGCAGGCATCACCTGCTTCTGTCGGAATTCTCATACATTAAACCTTCTAACAAAAGTAATAAACCGGATAGCGTCTGTTTTGGGGGAAGGTTTAAGAATGACAAGTTATACGAACATGTTCCTTTCATACTTGAGCAGACCATCCATGGAAAGAGAACACTCAAGTGGTCTTTAACCCGTTCCCACATACAACACATCTGCAGCAGATGACTTTGGTAATATCCAGGCAAACAAACATGGAAAAGCTCTATAAATGGAGGTAATTACTAAAAAAAAAATGAAAACATTGAGGTAAAAGAAGAAATTGCTCGTTTTCAAAAGTTGTCTGCTGCAGAGGCGTCGTAAAGCTCTGTATGTTGGAAAGGGTTAATTGCAGGGTCATTTGTGCAGAAAATGAGTAATTGGGAAATAAAAAAAATGGTTGCAATAGACAGGGTATTTCTAAACAAAGCCTGACTTTAGCACAGGTTTGACTGTATATGGTAATAATTTCAGGGACAGACTCACTTTCAAGTAATCTTTCTCCATTTATGCCAGAGCAATATCTCCTTAATTAGTGAAATTTAGTTTGATTTGTCTGATCTCTAACTGGAGCACACCTAACCCAACCCAGCGGTTGTAAGTTCGAACCTTTTTGTCATGATCTATAGATAAACCAAGCAGTACTCGGCTCGAAAATGTGTGATCGAACCCAGAAGACATCGGTTCCAATTTCTCGACGCTCACCACTGCGGATTCCATAGCAACGTTTACTAGCAGACGTTAATTAATAATAGAAATGTATAAACTTAATTAAACAAGCAAACAGAACATGTTTCAAAGAAAATGGTTGTTGTGGACTATATATCACTCAAGCGAGTATCCTACATTTGTTCGTATTGCAGATATGACTACGAATATGAAGATGTCAGTGTCATAATCCTGGTCGAAATGTTAATTTGTTACCAAAAAACATATAATAAGACAATTGATGACTACTATGGAACTGTCACAAAGTTCCTTCTCAGTCAGAAATGTAGTTTATGAGTGGGATATGTTTTGCACTTCAATCAAAAACAGTAAATTAGACAATTATCCTGGTAGGCATTGTTTGATATACGAGTAGATATCACCCAAGAAATATTCCTGTCATTTTTTTTTTTTTAATCTGGTAGTTTGTCCTCAGTCGATGTCGTGAACAACTGGATTGTATGCAACAAGCATCATGCAAGAAAGCAGGCACATACATAGTCAAGTTAAATAAAAATGGTAAAAATCGTTGAAAAATCGAAAGCTGACAATGTGGATGAAGAACAACATACCTAAATGGGCGACTGTTCGTGAGGATGTGGCATATTTGTAAAATAATGTAGCTTCTAAAATAAGAAAAGTGCTGGTTCATTTGCAGATTTAACACATTTCATACTGCTAACTATCACAAACATATGCCTACTGTATTATCAGTTGTTGACACCTCTGGTAAATCCACACTTCTTCAAAAAATAAAGACGGCGAATTTGACAATTGGAGCTTGGACATATCTTTTCTAGTGTGTGCTAGTATTTATTTATCAAAGAATGCTGAAATGATGCAAGACATATTAGAATATATACATACCAAACGTACAGCCCTAAAGCATTTTTGGTGGAAATGGTTGTCGTCTTAATGACCAGAAGTTCCACCATAGGATGTCTGTGGACCCAACTAACAGTTTGGCTAATATTGATCATGAGCTATGATAAGGTTTGACACGAATAATCAAAATATATTCCAATCTCCTACAGTTATGTTTTAATAAAGTCGATGCCTAAATCACATCTGGTTTCAGTCGTGATTTCCGACTTGTTTTACAGGGTCCCGAATTTGGGTAATATTTTGATAAATAACAATCTATAAAAGAACACAATAGTATTGTTGTGAGGTACAATTGCAAAGTGAAATGAGCCACGGTCGCATAAAAGCTCTTTTTAAACAATGTCAAATTTAAAATTTCAAAGTCTAACTAGATTGTATAGTTCAAATCTTGATAGCGGTAGGCGTTTGATCATTCAATGTCTTACTGAGGGGATATATACTTAATTTAATAAAAATGCATATATTGTTTTCAGTTAGGGTAAAGATGTGACTAGGGTCAAATCGGATATCAAATCGGCGTTTCGTATATTACCGATTCACTCGGGAGATTACAATTTGCTTGGGATTTACCTTGGAGATATTTCCTTTGTGAACAAGCGGTAACCTATGGGATGCATACTTTCTTGAATAACTTTTGAAGAATATTCATATATATTTACATTGGTAGGTTGAATATAGATCAAAGACGAAACAAGAGACCATTACTTGAACGGTTTCCTATTTGCAGTGGAGCAAATCTAGTTTGTGTTCATACATGCACCTTTGAACGCTCTTTATGCTTAGGGTGCCGAAAGCTGTAGAGAGACTCCAGATTCAAGAACGACCATGTATGTTCTTGGTCTTGAAATAGATTCCGAACATGTGACTATCAAAATACTCAAACATACAATTGATCAGATGTGCTTCATTCATGTTAGCATTGTAAATAGTAAGCGGGTATCGCGGAAAAAAGTTAAGAGTAATAAATCTTATTAATCCTAAAGGCAGAGTACATTTAAACTAAATACATTCAAGTTGCTGATTCTATTTCCCGAAAACAGTGGTTGAGATTCCTGAAAATAGCTCCCTATTCCAAACGAGACCAAAAGCATATACCGGCCATTTCCTAACAGTAGTATTCAATGTGAAGCTAACATACATTGAGATGCATTTCTCTGCACATACATTCGGTCTATAAAAAGGAACTTAGCGATATTCGAAACCTTACAGCAAGTTGTTTATTCGTAACGAAAAATCACTTTGTTCAATTCAAGATAGTGTTCACGTAAAAAACAATTGTATCTGTAACAAACCGTTCAAGCAAGACAGCGCAATTGTATGATACAGGTATTAGCTATAAATGAAAGGGAAGTCACAGATAGAACAAATCACTTCATGGTTGAAATTAAGTAATTAAAGGTTTCAAACAACAAGTTAGTCGGGAAGAGTCTCGTCTTCCTATATCGTATGATTTATTTAAATTGATAATATAATAATATTGCAACACATTGCGATCGTAACAGTTTGTATTCGGCCAAATTATGTTATGTCTGTCTATGTCTAATTAAAAGCTAGTTGGCTTACTTTCGCAAAATGAAAGTTGCGACCTTTAGAACATTACAAGGCCTTAAAGACATACTCGTTAATGAAAGGGAAGGCATCCGTTTGCTTAACATAATATTTCCTAAAACAGATCCGAAATAGGGGAATGTACAGCAATCAAGATAATGTAGACAGGTAATGAGTTATGTGTCTTTTCAAAAATAGTTTATTAAATGAATGTTTGTCCGAAATGTTATATTTCAATGTGTTGACATTGGGATGATCAGCCTTTACCTCGTTACTTGTTTGGGGTTATTGTGATTACATCAAAGTCAGTGAATTGTACCAAAACAAATCTCATTTTGGAATAGAGCAGTACCTACTGGTCTAACTTGGGCTATATAAATTGCGGGTCCTTTGATGTCAACTGTTTTGAATCTTATATTAGAAGTTATGTAATGGAGATTCCTTCCCTGAACCGCTGAATAGGAAGGCTTCTCCATCAGTCTTTTGTTCGTAGACAAATTGTAAAGTATTCTGTCACTTTATTTCTCAGAAAGTAATAAAAAGCTGAAAAATATAACATTTCAAACCTACAGTAACTTGCAAGTCGTATGAGTATGTGATGCATGCCATTCAAATCCCACACAGAAATGCATACAGAGCATGTGGATGAATATAAATGTCGTTTGCTGCTTCGGCCTTTGCTTTTTGTCGAGCCAAGATGGTTCTAGCCCTATTGCTGCCTCTTGAACTCACACTGGACCAGTCCAAAGGGTACCAAGAGTTAGCTCCCTTGAGCTGTAACACTCATGCCAGAAATGACCAAGAAAGGTTTTGGCAATGTATGATAAACATATGAGCATATATACAAAGCGTGCATATACAGATCAGACAATACTATAGTTTGAAGCTTAAATATATATATCGTATCTACTACTTATTTAACAATAAATGATTGCAATATCAAAAAATTACCACGTGCGTTACCCGAACGCATAGCAAATCAAAAGTAATGAAGTTAATAAATCAAGATCATTCTTGAAACCAGTACAAACTTATACAATGGTATTATTTTGTAAGATGCAACATATGTTAGAGGAAACTCACACCATATGCCCACAAAATAATCGACAATACAGCGAAAACGTAAATGACAAATATTCTGTCATGGCGGTTGATTTTTGGAGTGAAGCAAACCGCACGCTTTTGTAACGGAAATGTAGTCGTCGACTAATACCTGATGAATTGTTTATGGAGATGACATCACACAAATCCTAAATTTACTACGATAAGATAATTCCTTAGTGTTTTGGTATTTATTTAGCTCATCTATTACCTCTCTTTGTATCTGCTATACACGTGGGGTTAGCGAGGTTGAAAGTTACTTTTGATCGAAGAATTAAGCAGAGAGTGTTAATCTTCCTTTTGAGATATATACCACAGTGGATATAGTTCGCTAATTATTTGAATGTCTTTACCCTCGCAGTTCAGAATAAACTATTTGTAGTAAACGTGGGCCCTTAAACATCTTTCAATCATAGATTAAGTTTTCACGAGGATAATGCATTAAAGTATGCTCGGTCGATATATAAGACTGTATCATGTTCGGTGTCAGAAAAATAACATGCTTTAAATGGGAAAGCATGCCTTCAATATTTCGAAGGAATATTAGTCAAACGTCGTGAAACGTAATACTACATTTTCATGTTCCATTAGTTCTGGCTATAAATACATATATACATTTAGGATATTCACAGAAAAAATCACCATTACACATATTTGAATTATGAAAATACACTCTTATTTGATATAGTAGTAGTTTTTTTTTATTTAACCAGAAGGTCAAATACCCATATGACATCAACTTTCAGATAAAGTTCAAACATAATAAACATAAAACTTACAAATTACATGTCAAACATGGTAGTATGTCATTTTTTCGATACTAACATATAATACAATAATGGCAACCGTTAACGGTTACAAAAGTTACAAATTACCTGTCAAACAAGGCAGTAGGTTATTTTTGCAGACTAACATATAATATAATAATGGCAACCTTTAAAGGTTACAAAGCAATTGTCGTTGCATATAGCATTTGCACAACATACATTCAAACATATGGCAAATACATGGAAAATATATGGCGGGGAAAATGCGAAACAGTATAATGGCCTTCTAACTCCGTTCTAATTGTTCTAGTCACACCAGTATATTGTATGCGTTTTATAATATCATTTCCTTGAAGGCGGGTATGATGTCAGATTTATCCGCTCTTATAAATGGATGAAATGTCAGTACAGGCATTTGCAGATGAAAATGCAATTTTTAAGAAAGTAAATAGTGACAGTAGACATGGATGAGAATCTTCACCATTAAATGGATACACTAGAAGGTACATGCAACTTCCGGTGTACCAATGTACGCATTTATGGAGTGAATGATAATATAACTGTAAGCTTGAACGAGTGTGTAAAGGGGTCAGTAAGTTCATCTTAAAGGTAATGACAAAGGTGTGTGACAACATACCTCATTTTTCTTGAAAACGAACTTATCCGATATGAATAATAGAGGAAATGACTGACTCAGTACATGAATGTCGAGATGAAAATGCAAATAATAAAAATAAAATTAGTGAAATAAGGCTGAGTGATAAAATGGATACATTAGAAGGTCATTCCTGGCACACCAAGTAACACATGTGTTAAGTAAGGGTAAACTAAATGTAAGTTAGAACGATAGTGAGTAAAATTCGGACTATTTATGATAGCTTTGAAGAACCGTTTACTAAAGACATAGCTAGTCAAAGGGTCTGTCGTCTAAAAAGCAATGCCAAAGGTGTATGTCCCGTAATAGTTAACTGTTCAGAGTATAATTAAGATCCTTACATTATTGTTTAACAAGGCTAGCGGATGTCTAGATATGAGATCAAAAGAACCACTTCAATAGGATTTATAACATCCATGTTTATTTCTTGCTGTTTACAATAGTTTATCCCCTGAAACGAGCAAGTGAATTACAATAAAAATAGTTATCAATACATATATAGTGTGCAAATTTGACGAAGGATATAGACAAGATAGTCAATAGAGGTCTCTCGGGTTATATTTCAAATAACTATTTCTGGGGTACCACTTTTATTGTAGTGGAAGAGCGTCTACCTCGTATGCGAGAGGTTGCAGGTTCGATATCAGAGATCATACAACATATTATATTGAGTAATTGCACCACTTGTTTATTTTAAATTGCATAATTACTAGTATTTGTATCGTGTGTTTAATTGGTACTACGTTAGGTGTTGTTGTGTTGTATATATATATATATATATATATATCCGAGATAGCACTTCCACGCATATCGTACCTTCGCCACTTATCCTTTTAGGTATCATTGAACCTTAACCCTTACCCACTTTGATATTCAGTTAGACGTATTTACAGTTGAATACATTGAATCACATTGTGACAAAAGATGAAATTGCTATACATGGTCAATATTTCCACTGCCTAACATTTGTTAACTGTATTTGATAAATATACTTTTAGTACTAGATAGTATGCGAAGATACTGTAGTCGTCTGCTGTATAGTTGTTGTTTTCGGAAAAGGGTTAAAAATGGAAAAAAAATCAATTCAAATTCAATATAAACATGTCTCCCAGGTGGTCGGTTTTACTATTTTGACAAGGAAGAATGATACATATAGTATTTTTTTTTTATCTTTTGTAAAAACATACATTTAGTTTTGTTTAATCCATTGCAAAGGGCAGTACATTTACCGATAATACCACTTACCGTTCCTGTGGCGTGTATGGGCATTGGCGATTGAAGAACGTCGTCGAAAATGTAAAGGAAAATGTATGAGCAGGTTAAGATGTGATGTACCGAGATAATAAAAGTGTTGGTGTTTAATGTTCGCGTAATGTTCGCGTAATGCAGGATAAGGGTTAAGTTTGCACAGAGAATATTGTGTTTTGTTAAAACCGAAACTCTTCAATATTGTTTTATTACTGAAAATTAATTAAAGTTTTATTAATAAGACGTAAGTTTTGTACGTATCTTTTAACAGTATTTAAGTTTATATATTGGAGTTTTCTGGGTAATGTACCAGTATTACCGCAGTCATTGAAATTAACTTTTAAAATTCACTGGTTCGAAAATTCTAAATAGTTGGATTTGCTATATATTACATGTACAAGTACACTGGCCAAAGGAGATTGTTTACTGTTCCGAACCAAAGTTACTGGCCAGGAACTATAGAACCACTGTTAATTTACCAGACTGCTACCAGTAATATTTAACCCTAATACCGATGGATGAGCCGTTATTTTATCCCCGAAATCCTTATCGCCTATATGGGGAATCAATTTATACTATTAAGAATGTATTTGGTATGACCAGACAGGGGATCGAACCACAGGTTGATTTGAACTTTCAGAAATTTAAACTCGTACTTTTTTTCGTGGATGGGCTGACTGTTCGTCTGTTTTATGTTTTACTTTAAACGGTAGCTGAAATTTACCTGATGACGAATTGTCTTAGCTTAAATAATTGTTATTGAATAGATTGAAAACGTTGAGGCTATATAAACATTTACTCGTAATGGAAAATTTCACCTTTTTTTCACGCTGTCTCTAAATGTCGTCTGCTGCAGATGCGTCAGAATTCGTCTTCACGTGGGAAAGGGTAAATGAAAGAACATAGTGTTGTGACATTGCATTGTTAGCCTGTATGTTTTAAAATAAGCAAGTGATCTATCGAGTGTATTCTGCATTATGTTTTTCCTTTTCCTTGAACCGTGAATGTCATCTGACAAATACTCATAGATAGGTAATCAATCAAAATGTTCAATATAAACTGACCATGTATAGGGCCTTAACATGCTACAGTTGAAGTTCAGGTATATTTTATTACTATTTAGTGTCGTATATAACTGCCAAATGTTGCTTTGTGGTGATATTTACTGATCAACATCGGGAAATGACCAGGAAGATTGAAAAAAGAAGATGTGTAGTAATATTGAAACTGTCTCATTCTTCTTCCAAAGAAACAGTTCACATGTAGTTGCAGCAGCGAAAGGTGAACACCCAGGTCCTCCAGAGTACCCAAAATCCCAGCTAAACCGTCATTTCCTATATGTACAGTACATGAATTGGTTTCAAAATGAAGGATGTACAAGTTTCACTTTTTGCTAGGCGCGGCTTATCTTTTTGGCATGTAGATTTACGGTTACCTCCTTTAAACCTTTAAAACATATTGTGAAACATAAGCCTTTATACGATTAACCCTCCAGATTTAAAATACAATATTTAATACGCTGATAAAGCTTTCTGCAAAATAATAACATCCACGTTATGGCGCTGGCACACTGTTGCGTATCGTACCAGTGTATGCCAGCGTATGAAAAATATCACGCATACGCTGGTATACGCTGACTTAGGCATAGGTTTTATACGTTTCAAGTACGGCCGCATACGCTGGTATACGGCGAGACAGAACTTTTTTTTTAAGAATGCCTTAATACGCTGGACATACGCTGGCGATACGCTACTCATACGCTACTCATAGGTTCAATACGGTAAGAATACAAACAATTCTGTATTTTCAAGTGCTTTTGTGCGTATGCAAATTAATTTATGAATTTGCATACGCAACTAATCCGTTTTTCTCATACGCAATATTGTGACAAGGCCATTACAACGAGAATGTCAACTTTAAAAACAAGTGATCGTTTAATATCTTAACTTGACTAACCGACTAACGGTGTGTTAATTATTATAATTGTATAGTTTGAAAGCCACAAAGGCTCATAACTAAATTGCATTAAATTATTTTCTCACGATACATACGTAATAGTGTGGATCACACTAAAAACGTACTTTACTTTATTTCCCTCCCAATTTGAGTAACCATAATCCGTTTAAATTAAAAGTGTAGGCAATACCTAATAATCTAGACCTCGGTACAAATAAAGTTATAACAATGTCGGCTGACTACATACAATATTGTTCGAAGGAAATTTGTAAAGAAAGTAGACTTTCTAGATAACAAGTCAAGTCGTTTACATCTTCCCAACATATTACGTTGGAAAATATACAAAAACAAAATGTATTTTGCTTTTTGTCTTATTGATATTTAACCCAAAGTCAACTGTGTGCCATATCTAGTCGAAAACCAGGGAACTAAGCGCATTGTTAACACTCTAGCGGCTCCATTGTGTGTTGCAACACTAAGTCACTATACCATGTCTAATACAACTAATTTGGACATTCGGGAGAAACACATGTTTTTGTTTTACTTAAGCAGGTTGAATCTTTTTTGAATGTGTGTTTTGATGACATCTAGGCTAGTTTAAAACATGATCACATCGAGTCGAAACTATGTCACAAATCTAAATTCATTGAAACTATTGTGGATACTTCAGAGACCATGTTTTTGATATGAGATGACAGTTTGTAAGAATGTTTATCTTGATGATACAATGCATATCTATGTAGCTTACGTTTAAATGTGAAAACTATATTAATATACTACAATTAAGAAAACATATTTTGGAAACTCTATAGGCCGCATGTTTTAATTTAGATTGATGACACTTTGGCAGAATGCTTTTCTCGATATAAGCCGAAATGTGAGTCCTGTCTAGTGAAGCACAGGGTCACTAGATCAAATTGTAGTCCTCTTGGAGCCGTGTTTTTCATTGAGCATGCTCAAACTTTATTAACATGTTTGACGTGATGATGGAACGACTTTGCGATGTAGTGGTAGAGGTCGTTGTTTTGACACCCGGCCAGATCATACAAAAGACTTTAAAATGGTAGTGATGTCTGCCAACATTGGCGATCCAGGTTGTTGGGTTAGCATTACGACTGATTGGCTAGTGTTAGGATAAATGGTCATGCAGTACAGGAAACGCCGTGATATAACGGAATTGTTTAAAGCGATGTAAAACACAGAACAATCAATTGTCCTGATGATTCCTAGCGTAATTCTTAATATGAAATATGGGTGTTAAATATCTAGGTCACTTGGCTATATATCAGGAAAATATTCAAAAAATACTGCGAACATTCTATAGGTCGCATATTGGAGTTAATGAATGATGAAACATTATCATAACGTTTGTCTTAATGGGAAATAGGCTACGTTTGAATAGGTCACGGAAAAAATAAGTTTAAGTACAGTTGAAGAAGGTTATTCTGTCTGTAGATACTGTTTACAACTGTTAATATCTGACACCCAGCATATATGTGTCGCTCCTAATGAGGCTTTTTATACGAGTTCATCTAACAGCGCTAAAGGATTTGTGATAAAATATTTCTGTTACACCGTTTTAAAATTATTTTATTTATTTCACGGTAGCAGTTATCATATGCATGATCATTGGCTAAACAAACCAGTACAAGACTAGGGCATGTGCCTTGCCCAATGGCACTCCAACATGTCCGCTGCGACTGGTGATCGAACAGGGAGGCTCTATTCAAAATGCACGACGCTAAGTACCCGGCCACGACGGATACAAAAATATAATTGAAGTACGATAATACATATTTCAGTAAATATTTACTTTACGTTTTCCTATAAACAACAAATATGAAGCAGGCGACTTTTAAAACATTTTGATACAATGAATAAAAATTTGGTCTGCTGTAGACGTGTCAAAGCGTGTCTATATGAGGGAAACGGTTTAATTGCGGTTTTCGTAGAAAAAAAAATCGGGTATTGGTACTTGGCTGCTATAAAAAGGCGCGTACAAAAGTGAGGTAAGACTGATATTAATGATTTTTTTAAATATACTACAGTACAATAATAAAAATTAATTAAGCTTGAATTTATCCTTTCAAACAGTGTCTTTGTCATATAATAAACAGTTTTGAGATTTATTTATTGACGGTGAAGGATATTTATCGCTCTTATCTATGTCCTTGATTGAACCCTTACCAACATACCGACGCTGTCTGACACCTCTGCAGCAGAGATTTTCGAAAACAGTGTGGTAGAAGGAGAAATCGATCATAATGATCATACTGATAATTTTTGTTTTTGCTACAATGCTTTCATTATTTTCCTTTATAGAGATATTCCATTTATTTGCATTTATACAATGTACTTTGAAATCGTTTACTCAATATAGTTGTATGTGGGAAAGGGATACATCGGATAAATAAGAGACTTAAATATCAAAGGACCTTTCGCAAAAGTTTGTTTGCTTTATTCCCTCAATTTAGAAGGTGAAACTATTATTGAAATAGTAATAGTTGTTGTAGTAGTAGTAGTAGTAGTAGTAGTAGTAGTATTACAATAATTGAACACATGTATTTCGTAAAATGGTATTGGTATTATTACTATTATTAGAAGTAGTAGTAGTAGTAGTAGAGGTAGTGGGAAGAGGAGAAGGAGGAGGTGAAGTTGTAGAAGTACTGGTAGTAGTATAAGTAGTAGTAGTAGTAGTGGTAGTAGTGGTAGTAGTAGTAGTAGCAGTAGTAGTAGTAGTAGTAATAGTTGTAATAGTAGTAGTAGTTTATTAGTATTATTAGTAGTAGTAGTCGTAGTAGTATAAGTAGTCGTAGTAGTTGTAGTAGTAGTAGTAGTAGTAGACGTAATAAAAGTAGTAGGTATAATAATAGTAATGGTGATGGTAGTAAGAGGAATAGTTATAGTAGTAGTAGTATTAGGAGTAGTTGTAGAAGTAATATAAGTAGTAGTTGTAGTAGTAGTAGTGATGTTATTAGTAGTAGTAGTAGTAGTAGTAGTAATAGTAATAGTAGAAGTAATAGTAGAAGTAGTAGTAGAAGTAATAATAGTAATTGTTGATGGTGAAGTAGTAGTAGAAGATTGAACTGGTCCGCTCAAATCATTTACCAAAGGGACCCTATTGAAATTGTGTCCGCTGTCTTCTATTTCATCTGAACATTGAAATGTTTTTGCCACTTGAAAGATACGACATGTTTCATGTCAAGCCGCCCGTATATTCTAATTCCATTTTATTTATTACTAAATCAATCGTTACCTGGTAAAACTCTTATCAGAAGGATTGTTGATGCTTTGTAATATTTCAGATAAGATATCTCGATAGATATTGTTTAGTTGTGACATTTTATCATGATCCAATGGGCTCTCAGGGTGACGTGTCGCTTAAAAGATTGAACAAAATATTTCTCCCGTTCTTCACGCGGACCTTTTCGTATGAAAAGCGACAAAGGGCCATTTCGTCAATATTATTTGCCGATAAAAAGTAAAATTCAAGTGTGAGCGTCATTGTAAATGTACATATACCTGTAATTTGGTTGAATTATAAAGTATTAATATATATCTACCCGAATTAAATGTAAGACAATAACCTATTTGTAATCAAAACGAAAAACTAAGGCTTTACGATTTCTTTCAACAATACATTTTTTATACTTTGCAAAATGGATCACATCGAACTGAATGTGTCATTTATTAAATAAAACAAATATTATTCCAATTATTGCGTTGAACGTCTAAAAGGCATAACGTCAACAACGGCAGGGGAAACCAATGTATTAGTGCGTTTTTTATAAAATATAATTGGTATTTGTAACGCTCTTCGAACAGTCTGATCTCCATTCATTTAATAAATCTCTATCTTTCTAATGAAGTGCACTTTCTTTTTTGTCATCTCAGTATTACTAAATCTTACATGTAATGGAAGAAGAATATGACATGCATTTGAGTTATTGTCTGAGCGTGTAAGTTCCTCAAATGATAGGTGTAAAGTGTTTATATGCACAATATGTTGTATTGTTATACTAATGAATTGCACTGCTGAGTGTATTGCAATTAATTGTATTGTTATATGGTGATATTAAGGTTATCATGTGTATGTGTAATAAAGGAACATCATGTCAGTTTATTTTAAAGGTTCATAGAGATGAGTTGCAAAACACTTGATGATCACAATAAGTGTCTACTTGTGTTTGTTGGTTTAATTTAAAGTATTAATTGTGTACAGAGAATTGAGTCAATGTAACAAAGCATAGTTGAAATATATTATTAAAACAATTATTCATACTACATTTTGGTTGAAGTGATTTAACTATAATTATAATAGTTTAGTGTTGTAGAGAACACTAAAATGGCACAGAAATGGACTAGTAACAATATTTAAAAAGAAAAAGGGTCTAATGCATTTGAGTTGTCCTTATCAGGAGAGATTTATAATGCACACGTATCGTGCCGTGTCTGTTGAAATGGATATTTTATATGTGTATATTGAAGTTTAAGACGAGTCAGACTATACAGTCGTCTCTTTGCCTTGCCTTTATTGTCCAATCTTTTTATAGTTATTCATAAGACAAAGTTGTAGTTATGACGAAAACCTGAACTTATATCGATTAAGATCGTATGCATGACCGCGTTAGTTAATAATCAAATAACTTCATCTCCTCCTTATCTACTGACTTGACCTCACAGAGTATGTATTGATAAGAGCTAAAATATACCTTTTCTTAGAAATTGATATTGTAAATATATCTAAATGCGCATGCTCGCATTATAACAGTTACAGTATTTATGTTCATTGGATAAGTATGAATTCGTTTTAGAGTTGTTAATTTAACTTAGTTTTGTTATTCAAACAGCCTTCGGCTTGATTATACGTTTGTCTTTTCTTTAATAATGTACGTATACTATACAAATATACTTATGTTACCTTATATAGTTTATATTTATGTATGTCTGATAATCTAGACATCTTCAAAAGTTAGCATTCCGACGAATATGTAGGATTCATTTCGAATTTGAAGTAAACTGACATTTTTTGAATAATTTGAATAATTGTATACACAGCCACTCAACAACGTTCATTGTTATATCGACTATAGAAACATGCATATGTAATTGTGATATATGTCTAAACACTCACAAGTCGATTTGTGTGTAGTTGAAAATGCAATGTAAGGAATATTCAAAGGGTTAGTGAACTAGAAGGAAAACACTAACTCTACCTAATTTCTTTTCTCTAGCTGAGACTTTACTAGACATTTATTATGCTGGTCGGTCAAACCAAATACCTTTAAAAATATAATTGTGACTTACCACCTTGCTTGTCGGATTACAATAGACTGATACCCCGGTGTAAGATAAGCTTACCAATAATACTGGTAATTTAACCAGGAAACGCTACGATGTGACTTAAATATTGTTGAAAGCGGCATACTCCACCATACAAAAAGTATGTGATAACGCCCCTTTTAGCTTAACAGATGGAATAAACTTCATTTTCTAGAAACATCGACTATAAATGGCTGAAATCGAGCAGTTCTGTCGTATTGGTGAAAGCGAGCACACATGTACGGGGAGTTCTCTGACGGGCTCCGTGCCCGTATGCAATAATTCAAAAAGCAGTTATTGTTCCGTTTATGGAGATGGGCACGGTAAAAGAACACAACACTTGCGCCAACTCAGTACATTGACAAAGACGCTACTGTTATTCGGCATCTTATTCATCGTGATCTGCATGCTGATGGTAATTGTCATCTTACTCGCAGTACCTAGGCACGAACCATTACAACCACTACCAACCGTAGAACTGAACCAAACCTGCCTGGATTGTAAAACGTTAAGCGCGATAGTTGACAACTGGGCGTGGAAAGGTATATCCGAAGACAAAAAAACGGGTCAATGCTGCTTCAATAGCGAAATTGGACTTTCTTCAACGCTGAAATCCGTAAATATGACATTTATTTTAACGATTTACTTGGAAAATGTTCGGACTGTATTAATTCACATACATCAATCCGGTTGGCTTTGGTTATTAAAACAGAAAGAATAGGCATTTACCGATAGAACAGTTTAAACTTTCCGTAATCGTTTATGCATTGACAAGAGATAGATTATGACAACATTTTGGGAAAAAAAAAAGAAATGTTTCACTTGTTTTAACTTCGCTCTTTCATTCTTCGTGATCAATATTTTAATGTTGAAGAAGATGAAGATAATTTCATCGAATGATCGTGTAATTGTCCCGAACAAAATTCAAATTCAAACCAAATGTCGACATTTGCAGCCATATTAACGTGAAGAACCAATAACAAAATTTAAATGTTTAATATTATTAACTAAATATTTTTCACTCAACCTAAATGGTACTGTTGACCTTTCTAACGGAATGTCTCTTATCGTCTAATGATGAATGACAGTTATATCACGTGATACCTTTATTCCGCCGATTACGACAAATCCGCAGTATACGACTTGAAAAATATTGGCAAACATCTAGGAAATCATTGTAAATGAAAGAATATATATTGAGTGGCTTTCGAAAGTAGGATTGATTTTCCAGTCAATTCAGCAGCATGTCTCCTTTACAATCCTTGTTGTTTCTATTGTTTTACAGTATTTCGATACACGTCTTTCGAGCAGTCAATTGGGTGAGTATTTTTGACAGGGTTAATTTTGTTTAATGTTTCGTCAAATAAAGCTGAAAGCTGGCTATATTAACCAGATGACTAGATAAGAGGGAGTGAACAGGTCTGTTCCACATAATGTCTCTCTTATTACTCAACCAAATCCTATGTTGTGGGTTATCAAAAGAATCGTCTCAATGAGAATATTTTTATGAGTAACCACAACGTAGGGTTTGAATGTTAAATAAGGATTTTTGAACACGAAAAATACCCAGTATCTAGAGCTCTGATTAACTTAACCGTGATCCATGGAAACCAACACACCGTATCTACTGATTGATTAATTGATGTTTAAGTACGTTTTCAATGGTATTTCAGTTATATCACGTGATTCCTACATTTCTCGCATCTCTACTCAACACAACAATATTCCAGTATAACAGTGGGTATAACGATGCTTCAATGAACAATGTGATTTAAACGACCAATGTCTGTCTTAATAATGATGCTAAACGTTTCACTTGAATAAGGTTTAACAAATGCATTATGTCCTCAGTCCAATACTTAAAGTCAGCCAGTAGCATGGGAATACTGGTGTATATAACACTAAGATAAACTTGGAAGGTCTCTGCGAAATAAATATAATTTACATGTTAGCCATTGCGTACGGGTTACCACTTATATCAGAGAAAATACGTAACCATCATGTCTAAACTAACAATAGTCCTACGCGTGAAAGTCGTGCCCCGGTAACTCAGTCGATAGCGAAGCGGGCTGTCCATCGAATCCAAGAGTTATGTTTTGGAAGATGAGCATCTCTGCGAAAAGTCTTTCTGACGTTTCACAAAAAGGCAATGCCATAAGTGTAATAATTCGTTTTGCACCAATTAGTTAACAGAATATGAAAAGCACTCAGTTGCCATGGACGACTGTTGTGAAGAGTACTGATTTGAGAGATATACATAGGTACATTTTGACTTGACCACCGTGATATTAATGAATAAATGTCGAAATCGCCGTTAAACCCCACCAAATATAATCGACAATGGGACTTTATGACCAGCTTACATCAGCATGCTCCACTGAGAATGTTAACTTACGAAGGTCGATTTTCGTGTGACCTGATCAATATTCCCTATTTATCACCTTCATAAGGAGTCTGCTGTGGTCGAGTGGTGTAAGCATCGGGGATTTTATACCGGGCGTCCCGGTTCGATCTCCAGTCGCGGCACAACGGTCATGGTGGAGAGCCCTATGGCAAGGAACATTTTCTAACCTAGTACTGGTTTGGTTTTTGCAGCCAGGAATCATAAATAAATAAACTGTCGCCGTGATATAATTAAGAGAAGGTTGAAAACGGCGATAAATTCAATGAAACTAAATTGAATTAGAATATCTTCTTCAGAAACCGATCGGTTGCGGGAAAGTAACGAGGTATTACACAATCTGGTCGTGAACCATCTGCTGAGTCACAACTCAAACGACACCTCGATACCACCGTATACACACCCGGATCTGCAAACGCTGATCGACCTGATTAATAACGTTTTTCACAGAAAACGGTCTGTACTGCACATAACCAGCGTGAACACAACTTTTAATGAAGGTAAGTTTTTTTGTTTTGTTTTACTTTAATAACGACAAGAACAATCATAATTATTAAATAAAATAAAATAATCTGACAATAAAACAGTATTGGAGAAGGAAGTTAATAGCTTTGTTGTACAAATTATTCCTTTTCAAAAATGATTTAATTATTTGCACGCGAACACAGTTATATCCAAAGGTAATGGGTTTTCTTTTTTCTTTTTCTTTTTTCGTACAGGCATATATCTTAAAATAAAATAGTACCGGAAAGTGGAATTATACTTTTTTACAAGTTCTTCTTTTTCAATAATGATTAAATCATATTAATAGCCGAAGGTAATGACTTTTGTTTAGTTGTTATTTAATTCCGACAGGTGCAAGCATATCGCACAATAAAATAGTAATGGAAAGGGGAAGTATACTTTTGTGCAATTCACTTCTTTTTCAATATTGATTTAATTATTTGTAGGTGAAGACCCGAGGGTCTCCTGGAGGAACAAAATCAAACAAGGAAATATCTCCCTCTCGAATGATAGCTATTCAATGACCGTCATGAACACCGGCCTTATTTCATCTCCACCCAGGTGAAATTCCGTGCAAGCGTCTTCAACAACAAGACTAGGTAGGAATAAGCGTTTCTTTTCAAAATTGTAAAGTCATGTTGGATGATGGTTTGAGTTTAAAGTGTTTCAGTATTAAAGGTGCTGAACCCCAGATTATAGATAGTATAGTCAAAGTTTTAGACATATTCAAAAGTTGTCTTGAACTATTGGAATCATACTCCTGTGATAACGTAATTGTTATAAATTCGCTTTAAAGTACAATAAACATGTCGATATTGATCGTTTATGCTTCATTTTCACTGGGTAGACATACCTGGTAAGGCAAATTTTGTACATTTTCTTGACTGTCAATTGACTGTTCTCAACATGTTCTTCAAAAAATTTGAATTACTTATTACTTACTTTTTCGTCTCTATGAGCAATATTTGCAGAAGTTTTAACATTACAAAATGTCGATCCCCATCTGGAGTTCAGCACTTTAAACACGGTGGCCTTTTTTTAAAAATGATCATGTGTTTTCCAACTCATCCGTATCGGTTTGCAAATAAGCAAAACAAAACAGCCCGAGAAACTGGTTTCCTTTCTAGATAAATGTATAGTGTTGACGTCATTGGTGGAATACAAGTAATACCAGTAGTAACATTGACTTAAACCTTTCCAATACACAGACGACATTTGACGACGCACATGCTGCAGAGGACTTTTAAAAACAATTTGGCAAAAAGGATTTTATCAAAAGGAGGATTGTTTTCCTTTTGATACAAGGATTTTAAGTCTATTAAAAAATCGACAAAATAGTATCATCACGATAAGACGCACCATGCGCGGTGAATATTAATAAACATAGTTCGTATTTGATCAGTCAGTGCAACATCAAATGGAAACACTTACTAGGGTAATTACTAGGGTAACGTTTTGCAAACTGAAATGAATACTTGAAATTTAGGGTATGTACGATCAAATTGCATACATATAATAGAAAGAAGTTGGCTTTTTGGTCAAAGCAATTTCATTCCAATGGGCTTACAATGAGCTTCCAATGTGCTTCCAAAGGGCTTCCAGTGGGCTTCCAAGATACTTAAAAGCATAGATGACTTCCAGTAAAGAGGATCCTGATCGAACTGACCCTGAGGTTGGCTGATTGAAATATCACAGGCCGCCGCGAAACTAGAAAAGCCAAAAATAGTATCTGAGCTCAGAAATAAATGGCATAACTCTAAATATTACTTCTCATTGTTCAATTTCGAGAATGAATTTGTTCTGACCAATCAGATACTTTAGCGCACATTCTGAGCATAGAGTAAACTTTCATAGGTTTGGAACACAGGCTGATGTCCCTAATGTTTTTTTTTATTAGACTCATTTATCACATAAAGCATCCCTGGGAGTGTAAAAATGCCATTACATAAATTTCATATGAAACTACAAAAAAATCATATGACACTACTAGTTTGGCTTCCAGTCTTACGCTCAAACTTTTGTTACAACGCGGAAACCACACCAAAGGTTTAACGTCATAACGGTAGTCACTTTGGCGCTAAAATCGGTCAATTGCAGAAATATGGCAAACGTTAAGGCATTTTCTTCGAAATACACCTCATACATCACTTAATGTCATTAAAGGAACATCTCATTCGTGTTTATTTATTCGTTAAATAGGCTCGTGGCGTATGATCTTAATAAACTCGTTTTATAAAAGTGATAATAAATAAACACTCATGAAATATCCACTATGTATATGTTTTCTCAACTAGGGATGCAACGGTACAGTTCTATCTGGGAACGATGAGACAGGGTCAGCAATCGCATGTTGACGACTACAAGAAACGATACGTGTTTAGCGAAAGGAACACTGAACACGACGCCATCTTGCACACGATGAGTAGGTTAGAAAGGGGCGATAACCTTATCATCCGATTTCCCAGCAGCCAGAAGTCGTATCTCGCATCCGAACGTGGTGCACACAGGATCAGTATTTTTGAATTGTAGTAGTTACACTTTCGACGTCACTATTCAATCAACATCATTAAAACCACACATAGACTTCGCTCGCTCGTATATAGGTATGATGGCTGCCTCATACCGGTAGTCTCAAATTGATCTTTGCATTTGTCATCGCCTATATAATCGTTCTTTATAAACCAAAGGGATATAAGTCCTATATACATCTACGAGATGGAAAAGAGGTGGTTGTCAAATGTTTCAATTGCATAGAACTGAGCGTTTGTAGTATCGTTCGATTTGATTTGACAAATAAACAAGCACCTGTTCATGTCTATAGGGTCAATTCGAGACAACCTTGTATGCGATGTCGTCAGATGTAATGTACGTATGGCAAAGCCTGTTTGTCTGATTAATATGAGATAACTGTATACTAAAAGGTCAGTTAAAATACAGTTTAACTCTGGCATGAATAAGGTAGATTGTACATAGAGTTAAAAGTTGATGTTTCATATACCCGAGTCAAACAGTTATCTAAAACACTAGTCCAGATGCTTTCTTGAGCTTTGTGACGCCTCTGTATTTGACTTTGAGTAAAAGGAAGAAATTGCCTATAATGAGCAATAATCCTTTCAAACAATGTTTCCAACCTTATTTGATATTTAAAATATTATTTTTTGAGATATTTCACATTTTTATCATATGTATTAGCGACTTAGGACAATGTACATTAGGAATGTACAGTTGATGTACATTTGATACTGTGCTCTTATTATTGTTCATTATTTTGTGCTGAGTGTTCTGTTATTCTTTTAATTTTATTGCTCAATGTGAACTGACTGTTTCTGATTGCAAACAAGTTAACACATAATCTACTGTGTATGAGATCGTTGCTTTTCGTGAGACTGTTTCTGATCGCAGACAGGTTAACAAATAATCTTCTGTATATGAGATCGTTGCTTTTAGTGAGACTGTTTCTGATCGCAGACAGGTTAACAAATAATCTACTGTGTATGAGATCGTTGCTTTTAGTGAGACTGTTTCTGATCGCAGACAGGTTAACAAATAATATACTGTGTATGAGATCGTTGCCTTTAGTGAGACTGTTTCTGATCGCAGACTTTCTATGATATGCGTTTACCAAAAAGTAGACTTTCTATTTAATGTTTATAATAATTAATGCAAGCTTTATTATCATCCATTTGTTTATATACGTGTAGACAACTATGTACATATAGTAATTTACATATATATATAAATAAAGCTCGATGTCTGCATCAAGGAGACTTAACCAGTACTCATTTCGTTTGTATAACAAATGGCAATGTCGGAACCTGCTCATCACGGGATTCGAACCCGGTACGAGAGGCTGAATCTTTTTAAAACACTGCACTATTGTCCCCTAACAAATAAATAATGATAAGCATATCGATGCTATCTGATCTAATTATACACGTTTTGTCCCCTACTGCTCAACTCTTTCTGTCATAGAGAACATAATCAAAAAAGAGGATTAGCTGGTTCTTTAATAGTCTCATATGCACTTAGGATGTCCCAGTGTTGTCGATGTCGATGGATATGGTGCTTGAATGCTATTAAATGAATTGGAGAAGTTTGTACGACTGTTTCATATTGTCAAGATATTTATGTCTATAATAATTCCTTATTACTTATGATGAAGAGCAGAACTTGTTTTTTTGTTATCTGATGATGATTTGTATTTTTGTTGAATTTGAAATAAATATTTTCAGAACTAATCGATTCAATTAAGTTACTGTGTTACAAAATAACACGTGTGGCAATATTTCAAGATAACTGAATTTAATCGTCAGCTTTGGTAATGAAAACATGAAACCCGCATTGAAGAGTAAATAAGGGTTAATGCATCTGAGTACAGCTTTGAGTGCCCTTAAGCAATGCACATTTCTTAGCATTTATCTGGTGTGTTAACCAGGAATCATGAATGATAAAAAAGTTGCCGTTATATAATTGAAGTAATGCTGAAAACGGCTTAAAAAACACAATAAACCACCAATGATTAAGTACCAGGATTGCTGACCATAGTCAAAACACGATAGTTACTTTCTTGATCTAGGTAAAAAATGTATTACGATGCATAATTCCTGAGAGATATCGCCATGGTTGCATGAAGCTGTGGGTTCGATCCCCGGCTGGTCATACAAAATACTTTAGGAACGGTAGAAGTGGCTGCCCTCCTTGGCGCTCAGGGCTGAGGGGTCAACATTACATCTGACAGGTTGGTATCAGGATATACATGGACCAGTAGTACTGATAACTTACCCAGGAAATCCCGTGATATAACTTAAAACACCACAAACAATCAATCAATCAACATGATTGCATATACCGTTTAAGTGGACAATGGGGTCCAGTTTAGACAACACGTGTGTTATGTATACAATTATGTGTTATGCGCAATGCCTTCCCTCGACTACGTGGATGGGATAAGATGAGTTGAATAGAAACACGTCGAACATGCCGTGTAGTAGGTTTCCCTATTATGTTCCAACACGCGACACATCTGCGGCAGACGACTTTGAAAACATATTAAAAACAACTTTAACATCGCATTTACATCAACCATGATTTATTGAAAATATTTGAAAACAAATGTTTTGACACAAGGAGAACTTGCTCATTCCTCCTATTGTGGTAATGGTTTCAAAGGTTGTATCATGCGTATGGGTCAACATGCGTCTGCATGGGATGTAAGGTTGGGGGGATGGGGAGCTAGACAGATACGTTGTTAAAAGTGTCAATTGCCAACGCTGTAGTAACAGGACACAGTGACGTAAACACCATTCAGACAATGTATCAACAATTTGTCACTCACATATCGGCGGCCAGTTCACCTATCCATATGAGTCCTGGTTTTCTCATACCAGTACTCCACACAATATACTTTCCAAGCATTTGGCTGCTTTTCCACATAAACTGTTAGCCCATTGGTGTGAAACGATTTACGCTTGTCACGGTGACTTTGCTTACAATGTCAGAAAGAATGTTGGCCGAGCTGGGGCTCATACTCGTAACCCCTGGATTTACAGCCGGCGTCGATACCGACTGGGCTACCGGGGCTCGGCCAAATCTGTGTAGTAATACAAGTATAGGCATATACAATAAAACCTCTCCAGCAAAACATCTGGTCAAATCAAAGAAACTAAGCTGTTAAGAGAGGTGTCGCTGTATTTTAGAATGTATTCAATCCCCAAATTGAAATGTATGTTGAAATATCTAAATAAGGTAACGTAAGACAGTGAGAAATTGTTTGTCAGGTGTAGTTTCGTCGTTTCCTGTAAATGGTTTTCGGTGTTTTCTACCAATGTTTCCACGAAAGTGAAACTAATCTTCGCGAAAGTGAAACCTGTGTGTTTTTCTTTTTATACATTTGTTTGGTTAATCCAAAATATAACCTTAAACAAAATCATATCATTTATCACTATAAAAGATTATTTCTACTGCATACGACGGATTGGCCCGATGGTTTAATAGTTACTAAGCTGGCCTGTCAATTTGTTCTTGAAGTTGTTGCTCGTCAGACAAGGCAGAATGTTTAGGAGGTGTTTCGCATATACAGCAATGCTGCAGCAGACGACTTTAAAAAAATCCAGACATAGTCGCAAAATGTTTTCAAAAGCCGTCTGCTGCAGAATCGTCAGAAACGGTTTGGATGTGCGTATGTTTTCAGAAGTTACACTGTATAGACAATTTATAAATGCGAGCCTAACCGCGGGAGGCGAAATTCATTTCCATGGTCGTCATCATATACATCGAGTATCGAAGTAAACGTAATGGGACTTCGGGTTCGGGAGTTCACGTGTTCGATCACCGTCCCGGTCATATAAAATACTTTGAAAATGGTAGTACTTCTCAGGGTTGTTGGGTTAGCGTTACGACTGACTGGCCTGTGTCAGGATAAATGGACTAGTAGTACTGGCGTGAAACACCAAACCATCAAGTGATTCGGCTACAGTCAGAGTGTTACGTAACTCGAATTCACAGCCATTGCTTTTCTGAGAATAAGCGAACAGTGAGGACGGCATGCAAATGAAAAGAGATCTGTTAAGTGTATGCGAACGAACCGAGATATGGTAATTGTGTGCGAACGAACCGAGATATGTTGATTGTATGCGAACGAATAGAGATATGATGATTGTGTGCGAACGAACCAAGATATGGAGATTATATGCGAACGAATAGAGATATGATGATTGTGTGCGAACACACCGAGATATGGTGATTGTGTGCGAACAAACAGAGATCTGATGACTGTGAGCGAACAAACAGATATATGGTGAATGTGTGCGAACGAACAGAAACCTAATGATTGCGTGCGAAATAACAGAACTCTGATGATTATGTGCGACCAAACTGGTTAGATTCAGTCTTTTCAAACTATGTGATGCACATACACTTAGTCTCGACTTCGCATGGTAAAAGCCTTTTCTCAAATTAGTTTTATATCCAGTGTCTGCACATTAGTCAGTATATATGTTCTGCTGATTTGATTGGAGTTTAACGCCCTTTTTCAACACTGATTACTAACCCAGGAATCGCAGTGATATAACTGAACACATGTTGAAAGCAGCGTGAAGCAACAATCAATAAAGCAATGGTCGAAGAGGATTGTCACTAGTCACACTTATTTATTGTAAGAAAGAGATCAATGACCGTGCAGGGGTTTGAATCACGACCTCTGAATTGAAAGAGACTCGTCATTACATACTGCGCTAAGGAGGATCTGTTTACGTTATTGAAGATCATAACAAACTGTTTTCCCTACATGAATAGAAAATAGGTGTCAAGGGTGTAAAACACAATTTTATGGCTGTTACATGTCGCCTAAAAAGCGGTTAACCCTTTCCAGACATATTGAAGACGTGTGTTGACGCCTCTGAAAGCAGGCACCTTTTGAAAACAAAATGAGCAATTTCTCCTTTTGTTACAATGTTTTCAAATTTAGTCAATGATTCAACTAAAGTCGTCTGCTGCTAAATGTGTTGTACATGTTTGTGGGAAAGGGTTATTCGTGTATTCGTGCCCTGCTATATGTGTTGTACATGTTTGTGGAAAAGGGTTATTCGTGTAATCGTGCCATGCTAAATGTGTTGTACATGTTTGTGGGAAAGGGTTATTCGTGTAATCGTGCCATGCTATATGTGTTGTACATGTTTGTGGAAAAGGGTTATTCGTGTAATCGTGCCATGCTATATGTGTTGTACATGTTTGTGGAAAAGGGTTATTCGTGTAATCGTGCCATGCTAAATGTGTTGTACATGTTTGTGGGAAAGGGTTATTCGTGTATTCGTGCCCTGCTATATGTGTTGTACATGTTTGTGGGAAAGGGTTTTTCGTGTAATCGTGCCCTGCTATATGTGTTGTACATGTTTGTGGGAAAGGGTTATTCGTGTAATCGTGCCCTGCTATATGTGTTGTACATGTTTGTGGAAAGGGGTTATTCGTGTAATCGTGCCATGCTAAATGTGTTGTACATGTTTGTGGAAAAGGGTTATTCGTGTAATCGTGCCCTGCTAAATGTGTTGTACAGGGTTATTCGTGTAATCGTGCCCTGCGATTTGCGGTCGCGTTGACTTCTCTGCAACGTGATAATATACACATAATTTGAGGAAGGTTGTGATGGCACTGTGCGGATGCACAGACTCGCCTATATTTTCACTGTACATTCGAACCTGTGCTAAAGACCACCTTTGAATAGCAAGTCCCTCTCTATAGCGACTATACTTTTCGTTTCTCAAATACTCATTTTCTGTTTAAATGCTCTGCAATTAAAGTCCAACTGTGAACAAAGACCATGGGTCGTCTTTAAACGCAGGTTCGAATGTATACGTAGATGCAGTAAGACTCAACATCTCTAGACGAGGCTCTAATTATTTAAATTGCTTTTTCATATTATCGATTTAAAAGAATCAAAATAACAACTAGTCTATTTTAACATTGAGGTGAAGGTTGTTTATATCTTGATTGGAATTCAGCAGAGGAACTGTAAAGAAAATATTTTGATTTTGACAGAGCAATTGGACCAAAAGGTGGTTTTCAATAGAATCATTAATTGCGACCATGATCGCGGTTATATTTGATTTGTACATGTACATACAACGAAATGTACGCATAGGGTATAGATTTAAGTAATTTTTAAATTTAAGTATTTTACTTTAGTGGCGATTCCTTAAATCTGCTTACCTCTGTATTTGATTCTACACTTTTAACAGGCGTCAATTGGTACATGTACGTTAAAATTAATAATTAAAAAAAGAGTGCGATAGTATACAAAATTTCTTCTTTCAATTTATATCGACAAATTCCAGTTACCAATGTTCTCAATTATAATTGACATGAGTCAGTCAATAATTTACTGTGATATAACTTAAATGATGTTGAAAACGGCAATTTTCCTAGCCTAGTGCTGAATTGTTTACCCAGGGATCATGGATAAGTGAACTGTCACCGTGATATGACTGAAATAATGTTGAAAGCGGCGTAAATTCCCAATAAAATAAAGTAACAAGTCATAACGAGGTTATCTTTTATAAAGAAGTAGAATATGACACATCAATGTTCCTGGTTTAATATTCTTTCCACTGAATAAGTGTCATGCAAACTTTCTCAAATACAATAAATTTGCAGTGATCGACTTTATTAACATCTAGGTAATAACGCTCCTTTAGATGAAAGAATTTTTATTTTTTGTTTTATTGAGGTTTTACGCCGTTTTCAACATTATTTCAGTTATATCACGGCGACAGTTCACATGTTCATGATCCCTGAGTAAACAAACCACTACTAGGCAAGGAAATGTGCCTTGCCCAAGGGCACTCCACCTTGACCGTCATTCCGCAACTGGAGATCGAATCCGGGACGCCCGGTTTCAAATCCCCGACGCTAACCACTCGACCGCAGGATTATTGTATAAAACATTGTGACAATTTGAGAAGTTGCTGATTATGAGCAATTTCTTCTTTTGCAACACTGTTTTCAATTTTCGATTGCTGCAGAGGCGCGTCAGAAAGCGTCTGTATGGGGGAAAGTATGAACAGAAATCCCTTGATTAAGACGTTCGTTACCTCTATGGAGAAAACGGCACTTAACCCTTTCCCACCTATAGACGCATTTTGAAAACATCGTGACAAAAAGTGAAATTGCTCAAACACGAGCAATTCCTCGTTTTTGCCACAAAGTTTCCAAAGTTTGTCAGTAATTATACCTACAATTATAGAGATTTTCCATATTTTTGAGTAGACATTTTCAAAGTCGTCTGCTTCAGATTTGTTGGAAAGGATTAAACTGTACACAAATCAAACGTATTTTCTTGCTGCAGACACATGAATTCAAAGTTGATGTACTCTTAGCATATCATATCAGGTAAGTAATGAACGGTAGCCTTATATCGGTTTAAATAGATAGCTGCGTCATAACGAAATTATTTTACATAGAGATAAAAAATGACTGATCAATCTTCCTGGTTTTCTATTTTTTCAACTGATTTAATGTCGTGTGAACATAACTATTAAGCCTTTCTCAAATACATTATATTTAATTCAGTTTAAGCTTATCTGTTTTACATCGATTGTGAAACAAGCTTTAAGCTTATATTAATTACGCTCGATGGCTGCTCCTTGGAAACATTACCAGGACTTGTGCCGTTTGTGAGGATAAATCCCAAGGCAAGAACACGCTTGTCACGGGATTCGAAAAGTACGAGAGGCAGACACTGTACCACTGCATTTCATTTCACAATACATTTGCAGTCGACGACTTTAATAACATCTAGGAAAAATATAAAACATTTCTTTAGATAAAAGTATGATTATTGAATAAAGTTCAAAACTGAAGTTTCTCAATGTGAGGAATTTCTTCTATTGCCACACTGTTTTCAAATTTTGTTCGCTGCATAGGCCCGTCAGAAAGCGTCTGTATGTGGGAAAGCATAAACAGACATCCCTAGATTCGGAGGTCCGTTACCTCTATGTAAAAAAACGGCATTTAATCCTTTCCCAGATATGGACGCATTTTGACGCGTCTAAAGCCACAGGTGCCAGTCTCGTTTCAAATCTAAAAATAGCATTTGACTATACATTGACAAGTTACATTTCCTTTTCTACGGCCCGGGATATCAATAGGGATTTTAATTATTCGGTATATTTTGTTGTATTAATTTATTACAAAGCGCCTTATACAGCATTTCAAATGTGTACAAGAGAGAAAAAAGAAATTTCCTTTCGAAATTAGCGTAGTTTTGTGTTTTTATTAAAATATCTTAACAGTTGTACCCAATGTTCATGTTAAATGAGTTCTTTATTGAGAATATAGCCGAAGATAAAGATTTTCAGCGCGCCACTCCTGAATACAGATTACTCTACGTGTGTTATATAGCTGTGAAATAAGTAATGTACAATTGCCCTATGATAACTGCGTATTAAAATTATATGACACTTCTTAATAATGGAAAAATCGGATTTACGAGATTTTACTCGGACCTAACGCATCTCAGTGATGTTCCCGAGCAGTAGTTTTATAACGAGCTGGGTTTAACCTTAATAAGGGGAAATTTTCTATATTCAGTATGGAAAAAAATTGGGTGCAAAGATACTACGGCCGAGCTCATAAAATCCACATGAAATTACATAGAACAACGCAGGGAACCATGGCCGACATTTATTCATATCCGGCCGACGTCACATCCGTCCAAATCAAGCTGGTTCCCGAGATAATGGCAATAACTTTTTTGTTTACAGTAAAGGCTGATAACCAGAACCTATCGGATACGAGTCCCTTTGCTTTAGGTAAGAATTTTTATCTTTCTCGTTTTCGTAACATATATAACACAGACAATATCATGTTGGCGTTCTTGTAGGTAAAGATATAAGATCTAGCTGTATTGTAAATCTGAATGTTTTGCATGCATTGACAAATGTTCCTGGCGAAGGGATAACTCTGATCTAAGAAGCTCTTCGTGGTAAATTTGTTTCACTAGATCAATGACAATGCTTCACAGACCTGCTAAAGTTGTCAGTCCTTCTGACAAAACACCTTTGACGGTCAAAGATCGATGCAAAAATTGGTTGAACATACACCCTGTGACCCAAATCAGAGACATGTATTTATGTCTCTGCCCAAATACACCAAAACAATGGTCATGTGTGTGACAGACAACAAAAATAAGATGAAAGGCGGGATATTTTGCCATTAAACTGCAAAAGTTTCTTTTAAATTCTCAATTCCTTTATTCTAGCTATCACTATTTGTTTCGTTAGTGATCCGGAACTCCCACGCTTACTGTATGATGTAAGAAATAAATATGACCCAAAGTCCCTATGCATAAATATCACAAAAAAAGCACATGTATAAGAAAGTAAATCTATTTTTAGAAGTGTCCTTCGAAGTTCTCGAGTGCAGATTGTTTACACATTTAATGACGATTTAATGACGTAATATCTAACGTGTCTACTGCATGGCATCCACTTCATTTGTTAGTGGTGAACACATTTGCAATGTGGACGGAATATTTCAGACTAATGGTTAATCAGTTAAAACTAACAGCTTTTTAGACTAAAAGAACCCAAGAAGAAACGTCCCCAGTGTATTCAAGAGACATATCGGGTGTCCAAAAAAAGAAGTTTAAACAAGTTTTCTAAAAGACTTGACTGGAGACACATATCGGTGGCCGAGACGTATGTATATAGGCTTGCCTTGTGCTGTGTGTTCTGAACACAATTTTAAAAATTTTACCAAAGGCACATTGCATGTCAGGACGGTAGCCATAAATCTCGACCAAAAGAATTCTCTACCCCATTATCGGTTTATATCAACGATATAGGTGTGAATGGATGGTTTAACAGGTGTCATAAACAAAAGACTGATTATTGATTCTTACTTACCTGTTGATTGATTATTTTTAAATGATCTTGATGTGTTCTAACTAGTTAATCTGCTGCAGACGACTTATGGTGAGAAAAGGAAAATATGTACATGACAGGTTGACTTCTGGCTAAGGTATAGTTATATTAATGAATAAGGAAGATTGTGAGAAAAGGAGGAACTGTCCTCTATCAAACAATACTTCAAATCTTAAGAATACTTTGAAAACCATGATATAGGATAATTTATAACAATGTTAAAACATACATCATTATTACATTAATCATTATCTAAATGTAGTGATTATTCAACAAAAGAACCAACATCCATTCACACCTATATAAACTGGGGTCTAAATTGGGGTCAACTATTCTTAGGAAATTGGGGTCAAGAATTCTGGAAGCCGTCAGGACCACTGCGATTCTTTAAAAGAATCCACCCTGCAGCTAAACATCATTTAAGTAAGTATAAAAACATCTTGCAAAACAGTTAAATCTTAAGAATTGGAAAATGCACAATTGATTTTAATTCAAAAGCATTGTGAGAAGTATATTTTGCATATTGTCAACAATTTGACCTTTTTTTACAATGCTTTCAAACATCATATGCTGTAAGGTCAAATGTCATCTTCATAAGATAAACACAAATGTAAGTTACATCTGTATCATCAGTAATTATAATATTCTTATGTCAATTAAAATGTTGATTTATCTTTGATTGTCAATAATATCTGTATAAACCCCTCAATGGCTACTTTTTATGAACACAAGTGGGGAATTGGCCCCTTTTCAAAAAATTATAAAAGCATCTTTGCCCAAATATACTCAAATGAAAAATGTATAAAAATACCAAAATACACCGGAATCCTCAAAGTCTACCTAATTCTTAAAAAAATGCCCTAAATATCTGAATCAGAATTCAGTGAAGATTGGGATTTTCCGCACAAATTGGGCGAGAACTGGTTGTATCCCCAGAAAATTGAGAGTGATTAATATAAGATTAAAGCTTGTTTCACAATTGATGTAAAAAAGATAAGTTTAAAGTCACTGGTTTAAAAAGGAATAATCCAGATAAGAATGCACAGAGGTACAAACTGGTCTAAAATAAAACTGGTTACAGAACCCAAAGCTTTTCTTTTTGACATAACTAATATACATGTATATTGATTTCAATTTTTGTCTATTTTTTAAATATTTAATAGGCTATTTAAAAGGAAAAAGGTATAAATAGTGTTTGTAATCTCATTCTTTAATTTATCATTTTATTTTATATAAAGCCCCTTTTATTTGCAGTTATTGTCTGATGTCATTTATTATAACAGCAGTCAATCATATTCTGCATCAAGTTTAATTTTAAAACAGAATAGATTTAGAACATCCCATACAATCATGGAATAACAGTTCTGATGGCGATCACTGGAGAGGAAATTCATATAAGCAGTTAGTGATATACCCCTTGGTCATTGGTACCTGTCTATACAATGAAAATATCATGCATCTTTGACTGTGGGGTAATATTCTTTCCTGCATACACATCAAAACAGTAAATGGATTGAGATCAACCTGTACAATCATGGAATCACAGCTGTTATGGCGATAATGGGAGAGGAAGTTCATATAGGCAGTTAGTGATATACCCGTTGGTCATTGGTGCCTGTCAAAACAATGAAAATTGCATGAATCTTTGATTGTGGGATATAACTTCCTGCATCAACATCAAACAAGAGAAAATTGATGCAATGCATCAATGTCGCCGGAGATCCATAGTGCAGTTATGCATAACACTAACATTATAGTAGTTGAATAAACAGTTATCAACTGAGGGGCATATTGGAACATCAGGGGTGGGGTCAAGTGAAAATGTATCATAACTTACATTGTTTTGTCAACGAAGTGAATGATAATTGAAGCCTTTCATTGTTTATGATCAATCTCCATTCCAAAGTAGGTTGACTAGACACACAACCAACTAATTATTGATCATAAACAGTAATGGAAATGAGAAATCTTGCCAATCATTAGTCTTAGTATGTATACAGTGCTTTCATTAAGGAATAATTATAAGATTTGTGAATTCCACATACACTTTTCAAGATGTTTGTCAGAATATTTTAATTTTATTATTTTTCAATAAAACCACAAAACAGACAATTTAGGATTTGCATGCAATAGCACATCATTTTACCTTTCCTCTATTAAAGTCAACAGTGGACACCTTTGCAACAATATACTTTTAAAACAATGAGTTATGGGTTAAATCGCTGAGTTTTCTCTTTTTCTCAAAATGATATTAGCTTGGCATCCTAATTATATCATACTTTAACAAATGTTGAAATGTAGTCCAATATTTATAAATTAGACCACATTCGAAATATAATATCAACTAAACAGTTAAATCACATTGAAATTTTTGTATAATTTAAACTTAATTTCGAACATAAACTGAGCCCTACAACATGTTAATTTATTTTAATTCTTTCCTTCCTTTTTTATAATGAAAATAACAAAACTACTCATGTTTTAAAATTATATTATGATGAGCGCCCTTGTGTCAATGATCCATAACAATATGCAGATCGGAAGCAATATGCCTTTAGGGAATTAAATGACACATTTAAAATTGTCAAGGACGAAATAATTTTGTACGAAAGACCCGATTCTTTCTTATTCGCAGAGGTGTCGTTCTTGAAACTCTCTTTATAGGCAGAGAGTGTTCGTTCAAAGTAATTTTTCTATTAAAACTAGTTTTTATCTCGGTTTGTTCTTTTCTTCATTTGTTTCGAACCAAATAAACATTTTAAATCACCTACGATTTACTATTAGTAAGTGAGTGTAAAGAGACGGCTCTCTGCAAAGGAGATTGATCTACGCAGTTGGTATTCGCGAGTCACGCTTCAAGCAGGTGCGCGTATGTAAACAAATTAGACTGCGACGTAAAGGTTTGTAGTTATCGCCTTTTGAGTACATGTAGTATATAGTGTAAAAATAAAGTATACCAGTCTAGCTAATAGGGACTGTTTTATCTTCGTAAATAAAACAACAAAACATAAATGCGAGTCAAAATAAAGAAACTGAAAATACCTAAAACATCGGAATATTTATTTCATTTTAGATGTGTCATTACTTAGTGTTTTTAAACGAACACAATTGTAATATGTTCAAGACATCTAAATGTGTTTCTTTCTAATAATAATCCCTCCTCCCATGTGATTTCCGAAAACCTATTAAAAATAGAAGTCGCGGGCTTCTGCCCGGCGACTAACAAGGGAATATTTTGAGAGAAACCCATTTACTGATGGAATTACAGCTGTTATTACGAGGACAGGAGAGGAACTTCAGCTGATTACATATATTACTAATGGATTCATACAAGGTAATCTTTATTAATGGATAAGTTTATCAAAATCATATCAAGCTTGTTTTATATAATTAAATGTAGTATATAAAGGAAGTCCTGTTTTTTTATTGCACAGTTTGTGTTTTTTATGATCAGGTTTTGTCTGATTTCCTTCGGTCACACGCCATCAACAATTGCCTTGTGAACAATCTACAGGCAACATTTTACAACATCCAATATGAATGAAAGTTTATCTGAAAATCATCTCCATCAAATCTTGGCCAAGTTATAGACTGGGTCCTGTGAGGTGAAAAAATAGGTTTCAATGTCAATTTGAAGGAACATATTGAAAACACTCAGGATGCCTTATTTTAAACTTAAGCATGTTGAAATGTTTTCAGAATAACTGTTTTGATGATATCTAGGCTAAGTTTAAATATATTCGGTCATAAACTAGGTCATGTTGGGTCATAAACTAAGTCACTCCACCAAATTGAAGGAAAATCTTGTTAGTCTAGAAACCACACGTTGCTTTGAGCAGCTTGAGGTTTTGTCAGAATGTTTTTCTTGACAATATCTAGACCTAGTAAGAATAAGGGTCATGGTGGGTCAAAAACTAGGTCACTAGACCAAAATGAAGTTTACATGTTGAAATTTTGTCAGAATTGGTGTTTTGGTGAAATATAGACTAAAATATTAGTCATGTTAGATAAAAACCACAATGAGGTCCAAAGAAAAACATTTGAGAAAAATCTTGTAAACAGCTTGACCTCAAGGTTTGATTCAGCATCTTGAAACTTTGTCAGAATGTTCGTCTGATGATTATTGATATCTAGACCAAGTTCAAATATTGGTCAAGTCGGGTCAAACATAAGGTCACTCGACCAAATTAAAGGAAAATCTTGTTAACACTCTGACTGCTGTTCTTTTAATGTTAGCATGTTGAAACTTTGGCATAATAGATGTTTTGAACATTGCTTTTAACCCAGAAACTATGTCACTAAGCCTAATTGAAGGAAAAACTTGTTTTCACTAAAAAAAAATTACCTTTCTATATTGATTATGTTCATGTGGTGAATTGAATGTTAAAATTGTTAAAGATTTGACTTTGCACCAAGAGATAAAGTAGGAATAGTGTACAACAGTGGTCTCAGTTCTGACAGCTTGAAACAGATTCCTTTATCATGGTAGTCACATACCTACAGGTTAGACCCATTATACGGGTAAACAAATCGACGGCGAAGCCGGCGATGTTTCCCGTCAATAGGTAATGTGTATGAACTTTGCCCAACTTTGCTATACCGTCTTTCCAAAAATTGTGTCCAGAGTTGATTTTTCGATGCAGTTACGATTCTGATACGTTTTGATTGGATGAAAAGAAAATATCGAAACAAAAAAAACTTCTAGAGGAAATAATTAAATATGATAATACGTACTCGATAAAGGAACGAGCACAAGTAATTTTATGTGTGATAATTTCCGTTTAATAACACTCGTCGTCTATTTCTAAAACGAGTTCAAATAAAACTCATAAGGGTTTTTTGACCTTTGACATTCTGAAAGTTATAAATCCAAATTCCTGTAATATGACGTCATTCTATTAGTGGTGCAGAGGTAGAGCGTCGGCCTCTTGTATCAAAGGTCCCTGGTTCGAGTCACGTGCTGAGTGGGTCCTGACTTTGGGATTTTTTATTTTTTTTGTTTCACAATCGATGTAAAATAAATAAGTTTAAACTAAATGAACCAAAAGGAAAACGACAGAAATTATAGGAAACGTTAGTTTGGCTTGTCACAAATGTAGTTCCGTGAATTATGGAATCGTTTTATTTGAAGTACTTTATGAAGGGCAAGTTGATTATTTGTTGTACCTGTCATCATATTTTCATGGATGTAAAATCTTGGCTATATTTTAAAGTTAAATATAAGCTTAACCTGATGATTTTTATTTTCTTTGCTTAGGTCGGTATGACTCGTAATTGACGTAAATAACTGATCGTGCTGCAAGCAAGGGGCTAACTGCAGTTCGCGGGGAATTATTCACCGATCACAACATATAATAAATGTTTACCCGAAATAGGTAGCACCTATACTCATATTAGACGCTGTGCTCGTGATGAGGCTTTGCCTTTTTCATATTAACATTTGGTACATAACTTGCGTTGACTGTAACATCTTTGAAAATAATAATTCCACGCGAATATCTTGAGGTAAATTACAGCCATTGCGATCAGACAAATTGGCCGTTGAAAAGGAAGTGTGCCTTGTCAATATATAGTCAAATGCTATTTTGTTATATTTGAAATGAGACTGGCACCTGTGTCTAAACAGACATCCTTAAAAAACATCGTGACAAAAGGTGAAATTGCTTCAAACACGAGCAATTTCTCCTTATGGCACAATGTTTTCAACTTTGTTCAGTAATCTAGCTACACTAATAGAGATTATCCATATTTTGTTAGTATACATTTTCAAAGTCGTCTGCTGCAGATGCATATCTGTTATTAGTGGGAAAGGGTTAAAACCCTCGCTAAGCTCTCTATTAACGTTATTTCCAGATATATAGACTATACGTCTTCATCTTTTTCCTTGTAATCTGTTTAACTCTTTCAGCGCCAAAGGCAATATTGAGCTTTTTGCAAACAATGCTGATTCAGGTGAGTCAGCTCGTAACGAGCTGTCTCACCAGAAATCAGCATTGTTTGCCTTTTATTTATCAAAATAGTCTAAACTTTTATTACATGAGAATGGAGACGCCCGATGTTGAATATGGAAGAGTCTACTTTAAACAACTCGACGCTGAAAGACTTAATGCCGGTTTCAACAATTCTACAGTTATATAAAGGTACATTACTAGTACTACTGGTCCATGTATATCCGAGCCCCGGTAGCTAAGTCGGTAGCGACGCGGGCTGTCAATCCAGGGGTTGTGAATTCGAACCCCGGTTCGGCCAACATTCTTTCCGACGATTGACAAAATTCAATGCGACATGCGTCATTTGTCTTCCATCAATGGGTTAAGTCTATGTTGAAAAGCAGCCAGTTGCTTCGGCAGATTGTTGTGTGGAGTACTGGTGTGAGAAAACCAGGAAATGCATGAGTAGGTGAACTGGCCGCCGTGATATAACTGAGAAATTGTTAAAAACGGCGATAACCCCAATCAATCAATCAAACAACCATTTATACCGACACCAGTCAGTCAGTCTTGGGAACCTAAAGGCGGAATCAATACTACAATAGTATATGCCTTTGACCAGTATGACCTGATTGGGGGACCAAAGCCGCGAAATGGACACTTTACCTTATATCACGATAACTTGTTTTTTTTATATATAGAGGATATTTCATGAGTGTTGATTTATTATCACTTTTAATAAACGAGTTTTACTAAGATGATATGCCTCGAGCCTTGGCGAGCGTCATATTCAGCTTAGTTAACGCGTTTATTAAAAAGTAATATTAGATTAACACGAATGAAATATTCTATTTATCACTTAAAGTGATTTATGAAGCGTACAGTATTTTGAAAAAAATGTACATTAAAATTTGCCTGTTTTGGCGCAAAAGTGACTAACGTTTATATAACGTCAAACCGCTGACGTGACGTCTTTTTCATAGTTTTGGTTTCCGAGTTGTAACAAAAAACTTGAGCGTAAGATTGGAAACCAAACTAGTAGTGTCATATGCTATCTAAGTAACCGGAATTTTACACTCCCTGAGAGGGCTATATGTGATAAAATTTATTTATGCATTGTTCAACTAATTTGAACATGCACCAATATCACATTGACCATTCTTACTACTCAAATGCCTTCCATCAAACATTGATATGCATTCAAATATGTGCTAAATACAACCTATATTTAGCAACACCCTGTCTATAGCAACCACACTGTTAATTTTACCAATTACTCATTTTCTGTATATAAGACCCCGTACTTAACGACCACCATTGAACAAAGACCGTTTTGTTGCCTCCCGTGGGCGGTATTTAAACGGCACAGGTTGGACTGTATTTAGTTTTGTTTATGCTTGGGGGAAAACGCGCGGGTCTAGATGACTTATGTCAAACATCATAAGGAAAAGCCGAGATTAAATTCGATGCCAAATACCCGTTAACTTTACCGACTAAGATAAAGAGGCTCAACTGAGAATTGACATAATTGTTGTGTATTACGTCAATACATTAATAGTGTTTACGTTTAAAGGGAGAACACTCATGCTTTGCCATTGTGTTATTCAAGCCTTAATCACGTCCCTGACAAATGTCTCAAACAAAAATCTATTGCATACAGATATCGCCTTTTGGTTGTAGGGTTTAACGAGGAAGTTGAGTATTAAAATTGGCAGTTTATCTAGAGTTTTGCATGAATTTTATTCAATGCAGATATATTGAAACATAATTGATACGTCGGGTATGGTATAATTACGATTCGTTATTAAATGTCAACATTAATATAACAAAACAAATTGACACTGAACCCGCTGAATTCAAAGAAACTATAGAATCACCCTTGATTTTGAACAAGTTGTAAAATATGTTTTTTGCTAAATATTAAAATACAATAAGCCAGCAAGCCATACTGAGATCCGATTTTACAAATATTCAAGCCGATCTTTATCTAAATCCAACTTAACCCTTTCACACTTGTAGACGCTTTCTGACGACTCTGCAGCAGACAACTATTGATAATATAAGCAAAAAGGAAAGTTGCTCATACTTCAATATATAGAGAGATTTCATACTTTTTGTCTAGATGTGCCGAATGTCGTCTGCTACAGATTGTTTATTCGTGGGAGAGGGTTAAATGTCGTCTGCTACAGTATGTTTATTTGTGAGAGAGGGTTACATATCGTCTGCTACAGATGGTTTATTTGTGGGAGAGGGTTAAATGTCGTCTGCTACAGATGGTTTATTTGGGGGAGAGGGTTAAATGTCGTCTGCTACAGATGGTTTATTTGTGGGAGAGGGTTAAATGTCGTCTGCTACAGATGGTTTATTTGTGGGAGAGGGTTAAATGTCGTCTGCTACAGATGGTTTATTTGTGGGAGAGGGTTAAATGTCGTCTGCTACAGATGGTTTATTTGTGAGAGAGGGTTAAATGTTGTCTGCTACAGATGGTTTATTTGTGGGAGAGGGTTAAATGTCGTCTGCTACAGATTGTTTATTTGTAAGAGAGGGTTAAATGTCGTCTGATACAGATGGTTTATTTGTTGGAGAGGGTTAAATGTCGTCTGCTACAGATGGTTTATTTGTGAGATAGGGTTAAATGTCGTCTGCTACAGATTGTTTATTTGTGGGTGAGGATTAAATGTTGTCTGCTACAGATGGTTTATTTGTGGGAGAGTGTTAAATGTCGTCTGCTACAGATTGTTTATTTGTGGAAGAGGGTTAAATATCGTCTGCTCCAGATTTGTCGTACATAAAAAAGGACAAGATATAACGTTTTCAATCGAGAACAGAAGAAAGTGTACTTTAGAAATCGCCATTTGTAGTGCTCACACCATAAAGTTACCACTAGTGATGCATGCTTGCTGAATATGTACATGCAACTGGTTTCAAGTCGCGGGTGAAAGTGGCATCTATACGTATCCCACCCATCGCTGGATTTGGAGTCCCGGTAGAGACGCGAGCTGTCAACCCAGGACATAAACAAAAATTGAAATCAACATGTGGTTTTACTATCAGTGAAGATCATGATCATCGAGCACATCCACGTAGTCTGACCTGACTCTCACTGTTCGCCAATTACTCCGAGGATGTCTGAAGAAACTTTTATTTAACATTACCCATTAATTTGAGCCGTCCCGTGAGAAAACAACAGTTATGGCATCTTCGTAATGTATCGACATAGACCAGCCTACGCAGTTCGTGCAGACTGATCCGGGCCGACACATTCCGTCTCAGGGGGTTAGAGGTATAGAGTAATGATTCCTGAAACAGAAAATCCTCAGGAGGCGAAAAGTTTTTATCCGGGTAAGTCTTTCGCGGCATGCTTAGGCTGATCCAGGTCGATACTTTACGTAGAGTCCGCAGTGTTGGTTTCCTCGTGGAACGGCTCATTGAGATCATTTAGAGAAGGAAGTTTAATCAGATAGTATTCCGTCTCAAAGGGTTAGAGATATAGAGTAATAATTTCTGAAACTGAAAATCCACATGAGGCGAAAGTGTATATCCGGGTAAGCCTTCGCGGCATGCTTATGCTGATCCGGGTCCGCAATTGTGGTTTTCTCATGGAACGGCTCATTGAGATCATTTAGAGAAGGAAGTGTAATCAGATAGTATTCCGTCTCAGGGGGTTAGAGGTATAGGGTAATGCTATCTGAAACAGAAAATCCACAGGAGGCAAAAAGTGTCTATCCGGTTAAGCCTTCGCGGCATGATTAGGCTGATCCGGGTCGATATTTTACAAAGAGTCCGCAGTGTTAGTTTTCTCGTGGAACGGCTCATTTAGATAATTTAGAGAAGGATGTGTAATCAGATAGTATTGCGCACGACGTCAAACATTTAGGATGATTATTCACGTCACGCGAGAACGAAGATTAACAGGTTTTGAAAATAATAACAAATGATTACAATCAATTTACAATGCAGTACAAAACACTTTATTGCATAAAAACTACAAGTTGTATAGCATGTTTAAACAAACAAAAAAATCATAACAAAGACATTATATAATCGAGCTATGGTCGTTATCGTTCTGTTTAACCCTTTCCCACTTGCATTTTGACGCAATACCAGCAGACATCTGTTGAAAACATTGTGACCAAAGGGGAAATTGCTGATGATGAGCAATTTCTACTTTGGCCACAATGCTTTCAACTTTATTTAACAAATCAGCTATCTATTATGGACATTTTTCAGGATTATTTCACTATGTTATCAAAGTCGTCTGCTGCAGATTTGTTGTATGTGGGTTGAGCATTTCTGGCTTTATAAAGGACTTCATGATATTGATATGTTTTGACGGCTTAATCCTTTCCAACATACACTTGCAGACAACTATTGAAAACAATGTAACAATATCGAGACGAGCAATTTCTACTTTTGTCACAATGCTTTTAACTCTATTCAATACTTATACTTTCATTTAGCTTGGGATTATTTATTTTAGTGCAAATATGTTATCAATTTCTTCTGCTTCAAAGTTGTTGTAAGTAGAAAAGGGTTTTTAACATCCTGTTTGCACTCACAGTTTCGAGTGTCGGTCTTTCGCGATAACAAAGTAGACTCTTTCATGTTGAAAATTAGACCACTCCATTGTTTTGGTAAAACAGGATGTTTGGTAAAATTTAATGTCTAAATGGCAAACAATGTAGATTTCAGGAGAGAGAGTTCGTTACAAGCTGTTGATGAGACTTCCCCAAATGATATGCTTATACAGGTAAACATTGTTCCCAAATTCTGAGGTTCTCATATGACGTTGTACGTTATAGTTAAAAACATATCGGCTAACCTTGAACTGCTTCATCTATTTAAAGATATGAATATTGTCAACAAGTGTATTACATTTAGATTTCGTAGAAATGATTAATCAGCCGGCAATAATAGAATTGACCTCTATTTCGTTTTGATATGCTATAGTAGAACCGTGGTGTTTGTGGAGTTAAGAACATAGACTGTAAGTTAGATAGAACTGTTTGTTAAATATATTTACCTGTAGAAAACGTATTCTGTATAGAAATCATATTAACGCTAATACATGTGGTTTCATTTTATCAAAGAATAAAGACATTTGATTTAAGACTTATATTTAGATAATAAGATGTTAGCTGAAACAGAAAAATGAAAAATATATTCACTATTCATTTTCCTTTCTTTCCTTTTTTGATTCCTCGATTTACTACAATACATTAATTGTTGGTTTTACATGATGTTTTCTTGAACCCACTTTTTAAATTAACTTAATAATTCTAGTTTACATATGATAATATTGTTTTATCACATGATATAAATTAATTTATTATCTTGCTGGCTTTAATAGAATTTCATGTCACTTGTACCATTACTTCCATCATTTAAGATTAATTTCATCATTTAAGATTAATTTGATCATACATATTCATATCTGATTTTCACTTCATAAATGTAAAAACATTTGAAGAATGCTAAAATAAATCACATTGTAAATGAATATATTTAAATTTGTTTTGAATTCATAGTGTGATTTTGTATTATTTTAACATTGGAATTATTATCAACAAAGATAGAAACAAATTGTTGTATGAACGACTTGTGAGGATGCAGCTTGGGCCGTGTAAATTCATTCTTTTCCGATCATCTTCAAACATATACTTAACACAAACTAGTTTCACGGAACACCCCACCCCCTTCAACTCCATGCTAACCACTTGGCTATGACGGATTCATTAATTTATTTGGTATGATTCGATTGTGGATCGTTTAAACTAAGTTGCGATCAGTAACGCCTTTGTTAAGACTGTGTGTGTATGTATACTCAGGAAGAGGTCCAGGTAAGGAGGTGTATTAAGCTCTTTTACTCATAACGTCTCTCTTATTATAAAAGCAAACCCTATGTTGTTGGTACTCAAAGTAATAGTCGCATATTATGTAAAGGTCTGAATGCTGATCCAAGTATTCATTCGTCGAATGTCGGATTTCCCGTAGACCGTTGTCTGATACGAATATTTTTACTATTCCAAATCGAATGTTTTAACTCTTTCATAGCTTTAACAATCTGCAGTGGACATCCTTGAAGATCTAGGAAAAGCATGGAAAATCTATACTCAAGGAAGAACTTATGAGTATTCACACAGTTTGGTCTAAACAAAATTGTTCACAATAAAGGGCAAAGTGTACCTTTTTGCCATGGACGGGCAGCTATTATAATATATCAGCAGAGAAAAATTAAAAGATAATCAATGCGGAGGTATTGAAAGAATTTACATTAAATATATATATATGTAATAGCAAAAATCTTTTTTTTTCATATTGGCATTGAAATTCCTTTCTTCCTTTCTATGTTTTCAAACACTGCATTCAGTGATATGAGTCTTTAATCTTTATAGACATTTGATTTCACTCTTTCAGGCGAATAAGAAATAAAGATTATTCAAATAACTTAAACTTTAAGTAATATCAAAACATAATTTTACAGTTTATCTCTGAAGGTGAACCCCTGCCATGAATAGTTAACTTATTCTTGTAGAAATAAATCGATCATTTGAAATTATTTTGTGACCTTTAATTTAATGCATAGTAAAATGATTTTAATTGAATTCATAGTAAAATGATTTTACTTTAAATATTTCTCACACGCAGACACATTTTGACTTTTTTCAAAACAACCTGACAAAAGGAGAAGTTACCTAAACTAAGCACGTCCTGCTTGTGCTACAATGTTTTCAACACTTATAAATGATTGATTGGGTTGCCATAGTTGTCTAGATGTTTTCTTAGACGTCATATTTGATGTTTGCACATTGGAGCTTAGGAGTGCAGGATTAACATTACGACTGACTCGCTGGTGTCCCGCGAAAAAACCAATATTATGGCCTCTGCATAATGTATCGATACTGATCAGTCCGTGCAGACTGATCCGGGCCGACACATTCCGTCTCATGGGAAAAAGAGGTATAGCGTAATGATTCCTGAAACAGAATATCCACAGGAGGTGAAAAGTGTCTATCCGGGTAAGCCTGCGCGACATGCTAAGACTGATCCAGGTCGATACTTTAACCAATGTTGGTTTTCTCGTGGGACGGCTCATTTGTTGTATACATGTATGACAGGGTAATAAAATAGCCATCTCAGATTGAACTCGACCGTCACAGTGGTTTAGTAGTAGAGCATCCGCCTCGGTGCGGGTGGTCTTGGGTCGATCCCCGGCCGGGTCATACCAAAGACTTTAGAAATGGTAGGGACGTTGTTCTGTTCTGCGTGTCTTATGGGGATTTAAGAAATCGGCATTAATGCACCGAAAGGGACGATTGATTGATTGATTGATTGTTGATTGACTTATTGGGGGTTGAACGCCGTTTTCAATAATCGATGAGTCATATCACGGCGACCAGTTCACATACCCGAGTGTTTCCTAGCTTTCTCACACTAATACTCCACTCAGTCTTATTAACCAACAGGCTGCTTTTCGACATAAACTGCGGAAGGAATATTGGCCGACCCGGGGTTCGAACACGAACCCTTGGATTGACATGCCATCTTCTCTGAGCTACCGGGGCTCGGAGGAAATCATGATCCAAATTGACCAATGAGAAGCCTTATTTGGAGTACGGAGTTTATTTATAAGCACCGAGAACGTTTTTAAAGTTTCGGTTTAAATCGTCGTTATTCGGCAGGGGGTTACACATCTGTCTATTATAAATGTTAAGTGCAGAAAGTCAAAGGTCCGTTGTGTTTATCCATTTAGGTTCCGATTCCATCGGTCAAAGAAGCTGCTAGACCCACCCCATTTCGCCTGACGCGGCTAAAATAAGATTTTATTTCATTTTTATTTGAAGGGGTCGAACGCTGAAGGGCTGTGGTATTAAGTGTTATGCAGAACTTAGTATTGGATAAACTATGACCTGATAAAAGCAGTCAACTAGACATGATTTTCCTTTACTTTTTTTAAGAAAAATTGACTTAAAAGAAACAACCTTTACTCTGATGCAGACATCTTCTAATGCCTGTTGGTGGAATACGGTGGTGCAGTGATAGATTGTCGGCCTCTCGAACCAAAGGTCCCGGATTTAAATCCCGCAATGAGCGGGTTCTGCCGTTTGGCTTTTACCACACAAGCAACGCAAGTATTGGTTAAGTTTCCAGGAAGCAGACATCGAGCGTGATTAATATTTTTAAACTGAATGCTTGTTTCACAATCCATGTTAAACAATTAAGTTTAGACTTAACTAAACTAATGACTTCTATTGTAGACGAACATTTGAAACGGGAAAACAGCATAAAACGAACAATATGTGTTAATTTCAATATATTGTCAACTTTGTATCAAACGAATTTTTGTTTCCAAATTCTACAGTTAACATATGTCCGAAGCATACGAGTCTAAATGTAGTGTATGTACACTTATTTAATTGCACTAACGTTGAACTTAGTTACAAAAGGAGAACATCTGATCTATTTAAACTGTCGTATAATTAAAAAGACCGGTTAGCCATGACTCATGTCGACAGTATAACAATATAACTGCGTATGGTAATTTTCGGGTATTACTCACTCTCTGTAATAGGATTATATTTAAAATGATTTGATTTGGTTTTTACGCCGTTTACCACATGTTTTCGGTTATATCACGTTGAAAGTTCACTCATTCATGCTCCATGCGTAAACAAATCAGTACTAGGCCAGAGAAAGTACTTTGCCCAAGGAAAGTCCACCATATGAACGACCACCACGACTGGGGATCGAACCTTGGACACCCTGTTCCAAATCCCCGACTCTAACCAGTAGACAACGGCGGATTCCTGATAAAATAAAGGTGAATTGGTGTGAAGCTAACGGGGGTAATGGGTCCAGTTACTTTGTCTATAAATGCGTCTATATCAAAGTTACATGTGGACAGTCAGTGAAGGCTCTGATTATACTGTGCGGATGTACAGCCTCAACTATATTTAAAGGAAAATGTTTGAAATTATCAGTAATAGGTGCGGTAGGATATTAAATAGCTCGGCCATATGACACCACTAAGTCACGTCACTTTCAAATGAGCCACTTTTAGTTTACACTTAATTATTTCAGATCGATTGCGAAACAAGCTTTCAGCTTAATTTAATCACGCTCACTGTCTGCTTCCTGGAAACTTAACCAGTAGTCGCGCCGTTTGCGTGGAAAAATTCGAAAGGAAAAACCCGCTCATCACAAATATACAGCAGACGACTTTGAAAGCATTAACTCAAATACATGTAAACTCTGTTTAAATGAAAGAACAATCATTGAAAACATTGCGACAAAAAGAGAAATTGCTCGTTTTGTCACAATGTTTTCAAAAGTTATTATGCGAGTCAGTGGATCCCTACAGTATGACCTGAGCATTCACTGTAAGAATAAATGCAGAATAATTTCTAGTTACAACTTTCGAAATAAAACTACAAGTGCGAGCCCGCAAGTATCACGCCATTGTACCTTTTAGATTGTAAAAGCGAGATGCAATCTGATTAAAAATCCGCAAGCGGCGATGACTCAATTTCATTATACTACAACGTACAGTAAAAAGAGTAATGACAATTTTGAAATTGATATTCTTCTATCAACGCTCGGTGAAACAGTTTTAACCCTTTTCCACATATAGACTCGTTTTGACGCCTCTGCAGCAGATGACGTTTTTGAAAACAGTGTGACAAAGGAAGAAATTGCTCAAGACGAGCAATTGCTCCTTTTGCCACAATGTTTTCAACTCTTTGCAGTTTATTTTACATTCATTTATATAGATTGTCTGTGTTTTTGCCAAGATTTCTTTTTCAACGTCGTCTTCTGACTATTTGCTGTATGAGGGGAAGGGTTAAATTGAAAGGCTTTGATAATAAAACTTAACCTATTAGTTGTACAGTAAAATAATATTCGACCATTTGTTACATGACCAGCCGTGTGTTCCATAGTAAACACAACATAAACAGTTTAAGCTATGCCTATCAAACGGAACGAAACCTATCTGTTTTATGAATGGAAAACAGGTAGAACATGTTTGGTTAACCGACTAAGGAACGAAATATCGACAAAACCTATATAGGTTTCGCAAAACAGGTTTTGAGTTTTGTGACTATTGAACACAGGGTTGATATTCAATTTGATATGGTACATGTAGATAAGTCTGCAGTATCAAAGTGCTGCGATACGGTCAATAAAAAGATGAAATAACACACATATTCATTATCTTGTATACATATGATCCAAATTATTTTGTTTGCATGGTGTTTTACACTGCTTTCGACAATTTGTCAGATACGGTTTACCAGTAATTATGGTTCATTTATCCTGACACCAGCCAGTCAATCGAAACGCTAACCAAACGCTTCTGTACGCCTATGATGAGAAGCCATTATTACCTTTTTTACAGTTGTTGGTATGACGCGACTAGGTATCGAAGTCGCGACTACCTGTATCCGAGGTAGAAGCTTTATCACAACATCGCCAAGGTGGTCGTCCCAAATTGAAACGTTAGGTAGTGCTTCTCAGTCAATCAAAGGCTGGTTCAATTTCAAAATACATTTGGTCTTAATTCGAATAAGAGCATTGCGTCTTCGCATGCATGTATATATATATGTATACTCTTTTTCCAAAGGAAGGAAAGTCAGTAAAACATTTGACATCAATAGAACTCAATTATTAATTCTCAAGATTAAAAAAATAGACTTAAAATATACTTTAATATGTAGTTAAATTTAGGTTGTTTCTTTTTAGTCTTCATAAAGACCGAGTTTTATCTATGTTCATACAAGTTTGTAAAGGACCTATGTCCGATCGTGTATTAGTTATGAATTGAAATAAAATGTCATAACAATTTTTCAATCATATGACGATCAGTTACCCAGCTTTCTCACACCAGTGCTCAGCACAACAGTCTTTCCAACCAACTGGCTGCCTTTCCACATAGACTAATAGCCCAGTTGGTGGTACACGTACGACGCATGTCGCATTGACATTTGTCAGACGTCGAAAAGAATGTTGGCCGAGATGTGGTTCGAACTTACAACCACTGGATTCACATCCCGCATCTCTACCGACGGAGTTACCTGAGAAATTTAGATGGCATTTTCAAGTGAAATTCTTTCAGTATAATCCAGTTGGTCGTTGATATATGACCGGGTCCCAATAGATCAGTCGGTAGCGAGGCGGGAATTCAATACAGTGGTTGTGAGTTAGAACCCCAGCTCGACGAAGATTCTTTCCGACGTTTGAGTTTGATAATAGTCATTCCTGATCCACCAAAGCTCTAACAGTCTATATGGAAAAGCAGCCAGTTGCTCGGAAAGATTGTTGTCTGGAGTACTATGTGAACTGGCCGCCGTGTTATGACTGATAAATTGTTGGAAACGGCGTAAAACCACAATCAAACAATTACTCTATTAATTGTTAATAGATCTCAGAACAATAGACGGAATTGTGAGAAGATAGTTGATCGCGGTGAAATGAAAACATTAAGTTAATTGCCCGTACTCAAGAAAACGGCATTCGGTCCACGCCGGTCGAGTCGTACCAAGGACTTAAACAATAGTAGTAATGGCGTTCACACCCTAATAACATTCAGGGTTGTGGGTATTTTATAACGACTGACTCGCTGGTGTTAGGTTAAGTGAACCCGAAGTACTGGTAAATTACCTTGGTAATACTGTCATATAACTGGCGAAATGTTGAACGCGGCATAACATAATAATCGAAGTAAGTAACAAACCATTACAAACCGCTAATAGATAGACATGGTACATGTACCTTCGCAAATGTTCGTGCATCGTCGTATAACATATTCTCCCTAGGTAATGCAGTCGACAGTCGACGAACACTCATGAAGATACAGTGTCTATCTATTCCCCGAGTGTTTTGGTCGGACTTATGAATTCAATGTCCGCGATAAATAAATTTACACAATAAAAGGGTATACATGTACTGATGATAGAAAAAAACCAAGACGGGACAATGGATGTTGCTCATCTTGAGAATATTCTCTTTTCCCCATAATATTTCATATATGAGATCTTTAGCGTCAATAATGGTTCGTTGTGTGTTGGCAATTCAATTTTAGATTCATAATCCAACCATATACAATACAGGACAATACCATAAGCTTTACTACATAGAAACTAAAAGTTTAATAGCAAAGTTAAGCAAACAAAAATTATAACAAAAGACAATGACTAAGTGCCCCTAGTATAACCGTCTATATATACTGAGCCAAACAAGTAACGATACATACTTAGATTATTTGTAAAATCTTAAAGCTTAAACTTGTGTTATATGTAATGTGATTACATGATTGCTTAAACGTATGACTGTTTTCACAGACCATTATCGATTATTGTAGAATATCGTGTTACTGGCAATAGGGATTTTTACGTTTTGCACGCACTGCACTGGAAACCCATGATGATGACTATGTATCGACATAAAAATATACGCATTTCACAGATATTGTACCTCTTTTTTTGTTTAGCTGGTAAACACTTTTCGTTTAAACGGTTATTTCGAGAAGAATACATTTTCATTGCCGTCAGGGGTAACAGTTCACTTAAGATAATATATACGACTTTCACATGCATAACAGATTAAAGCCTTTACAACATTTCCGACTTAAAAAAATGGAAAATTAACCAAGCCGATGTATGTCTCTGCATCGGCCGTCGAATTAAAGGTGCAACATCGCTCTTTTCACTTAACGCCATTCTTAAATTGTAATATCAATTCGGGTACATCAAGTAAACTTTATTTTCAGGACCGAAAATGGCAGAAAGTATAGGGCGATATCTTTTGTGTTCCACAAGTACACCTGAGCATGATGAAAGCACTCGACAGAAGTGTCAGAAATCCATTGTTTTACCCTACGTGATATGTATGATAGTAACATTTGCAATCGCTATCACTAGTCTGATAATTACAGTAGGTCAAAGACATGAAACACCGGAACAATCTAACCAAACCTGTCTGAAGTGCGAAACGTTAACCACTTTAGTTGATAGATGGGCTTGGAAGGATGTATCCAAAGACAAACAAACAGATCAATGTTGTTTCAACAGCGACACCGGTCTTGCTGCAACGCTCAAATACGTAGATAACACATTTATTTGGACTATTATATTATGACCACCTTAATGCAATAATATTTTGTTGTACATGTTGCAATTGTTTCAATTGTAGGGTTGCTTAAAATACGTGTTTCTATATCAACTATAGCAGTCATCTTGTACTGCGGAGAGATATGGTTTGAATACGATAGGTAGAAGAAATCGACTGCAGGAAATACAATCGGAAGTACTGGTAATTTAGCTAAGAAACACCGTGATGTATCTCAAATATCATTGAAAATGGCATGTGACACATGCAAACACAAACATGGTCTAGGAGATTTTTTCTAGTTACCTGTCTGTTTTAAGCTCTGGTGGCCATTTTGTTCTGTCGGGCGAAACGATTTGAACATTCTTTATCGGGGTTTCTAAGTAAGAGAAATATTGCATTAACACCCGTAATGGGTGAAGCGTGTATTGTCAAGTATGAAGTCTGAAATTTGACTGTGACATTTTAAGTTTGAACAGAGAACAAGAAAGACACCTACGTCCTTCCGGACTTTCATAACAATATTGTTCTATTCTATTACAGTATTTCGAGAAACGTATTGCCAGCAGTCTATCTGGTGAGTATCTATGCTATGTTTAATATGGTCCTTTGTTTTGCTTCTTTAGAGTAAGGCCTCGTGTACATTAAATCTGATTGAATTAAACCTTTATCTCACGTTTTTTTTTTAAATCCTATTTTACTATGTGACGAAAAGTGCAAAGACGTTTCGAATCCTGTTGTACACTGCCAGTTACTGTTAGTTTGATATAGATTGCGGCTCTCATCGTATCAACATTTACAGTTTCTTCTTCTACAGAAACCGAACGGCTGCAGAAAAATGTTGATCAACTATACTCTCTTGTTTGGAACCATCTGCTGAGTAACACAACTAACGCCACCTCTGTGCCTCCGTATACACATCCGGATCTGTCAACGCTGATGCAGTTGATTAATAACAAATTCAACAGAAACCGTTCTGCTCTGCACCTAACAAGCTTGAACACAGTTATTGCTGAGGGTAATATTGTTTGTATTACTCGATCGATATTTTTTTTGTTTTCTTCATTTTATTTAAATATGGGGGGGGGGGGGGGGTGGGGGACGGGGGGTGGACGGTGACAGTTTACTTATTCATTTACCCTGGGTAAACAATCCAGTACTAGGCTGGGAAAAGTGCCTTGCATATGGGCCTTCCACCATAACCGCAATGACGACATTGTCAAATTGTTCACTATTAATATCAGAACAGATACTTACACGGTTTCTTGTGGATTTAACAGTCTTCCTAAAGCTTCTTATATTCATCGATAGCTGAATAAAGTGTCATGGCATTTCTATTGATTTGCGTACATTTAAGATGCTCTGAAAGCTAGTTAGATGTGTCTAAAATGCTGTTAAATCTGACAACAGGTAATACTCAGATCTGGATACTCATGAGCTTAGACGGACATGGGTCTTCGATGGCTGTACACTTTCAAATGCCGATTTTTCCATGTAGTTATTCTTATGTAAATATAATCATTTGTAGGTTCAGATCCAAAAATCTCATGGGCCAGCAGCATCAAGCAGGGACACATTTCTCTGTCCAATGATACATGTTCTGTGTCCATCATGAGCCCCGGTTTTTACTTTATCTCAACACAAGTGAAATTTCGTGCCAATGTCATCAGCCACCAGACAATGTAAGTACACGAGTAATTTCGAAATGTTACGAGTAATTTGAAATGTTTATTCTCAGTTAAGGATAAAACGTCGAAGCGATATAAAACAAGCAGCTTCTTTTAAAACAGATAATTATGTAAACCGGTTTTAGCCTCAAACATGTATCGATATTTTTGAAGTACCGTTTGACGCATTTCAAAGCATTGCCAAACATACTAAAAGAGAAGTAAACAGTTTGTATTGACGACAAATTATAATCTTTACAGATGGACAAACTAAATTCAGATTGTATAACATAGTTTTCATTTAAGTATAATAATAGGCATGATATAAGTATTGTTCATGGATCAAGAATCAGCATGTTTTTGTTTTCTTCAATAATAAGAATCCCTTTAAATCAAACAACTATTGCAATAGAAGTATTGTTTTACTGTTACCTAACCTTCGAGGTTCTGAAATAAATGGTACCTTTGACCGGATTGCATGCATATTATTATTTGTATAGTCATACACACGATATTGAGGTGCTTCTAAAATACTTTGCCACTTTTTTAAATGACAAGTAGAAAAAAACATGACCAGTTATATCTGAGTATTCGTTTTGAAGTAATCTCGAAAGTTTACTTAGTTGACAACTCCATTGTCTTGCTTAATATTGTCTAGGAAATCAACTGCAGAGTTCTATCTTGCTACGTTGAGAGAAGGCCAGCTATCGCACGTTGGTGACTACAAGAAACGATACGTTTTTCATGAAAGAAACAAAGAACACTACGCAAACTTGAACTCAATGACTAGGCTGGAAACTGGTGATATACTTATCATACGATTTCCCAGCAGCCAAAAGTCGTATCTAGCATCCGAACGTGGCGCGCACAGGTTAAGTATTTTTGAACTGTCGTAGTAACCTGGTTTACTTCCAAGTAAGTTGAGTGTACGTCTATGGATGTACCCTTATCGTGTGTGTAAATGATTCAAATACAGGCAGCTCTTAAAATATCATATCAGGTAAACTGTCAAACATGTGCTGTGTAAAAATGTTCTATGATGTCAACACAATTGTTATGGGCCGGTGGCCTTATTTCAACAAACTATTTTCATTATTAGTGTCATTGTTAACTCATGTTTCCTACTCATGTTTGTTACGCATATACATTATATTATGTTAATATTGTTTACGAATCAATGTTATTGTTTATCTCTTTTTAAATGTTTTATATTTAAAAAAAAAAGGAAATGCATTTACTGCCATGATTGACATGTTTGATTTGTAGTATAGGGTATGTTTGATTTGTTGTATATTGTATGTTTGTCATGTTTATATTTGTTGTTACATTTCCAAAAGGGTCTATGAACGTTTGGCTATATGAAAACACATATACATATAAATGTGTAGGATTATACCAATTATAAATTTTAATTATAACAAAATATACATGTAAAAGTGCAGTCAATGTGTCAAGTCCATCGTAATGTTTCATTATGTTTGGCCTACACACTGATATCTTAATTGCATTTCCTACTATCAGACGGCATTTTGATGCATCTGCAGCAGACGACTTCTATATATACATGTATACATATATATATATAAACATATTATAACTTTATATCCCAGAAAGCTTTCCGAATGTATTATATGTGCGTACATTATCAGATGAAATGTTTTGTATTCTTAATACTCCTAGTTCATAACATCTGAAACAAAATTAAGAGTTTAAGTAAATGAAATCATTTTTTGTTTCTTTTCGTTTGCCTGGTCAATATAGCTGAACCACTAGTGTTTCCTTTATTTCGTTTTCGAAAAGGTGGAACATTTACGGTGGTTCATTAAAACGATCTGTTATATACATGTTTAGCTTCTCACAACCTTATCTGACTTTCGTTTTCGACCAGATACCACAATGAGTAGCCTGCACAACATGTACCATATATCATGTCTGTTGCAGTAAAATGTACTGCTACCATTCTGTGTTACTTATGTAAGGCATGTAAATCAGTATAAGTATCCTTTTAATTTCATATTTAATATCTTCATATTCACATATTCCAGGTAAATGACAAACTATTGACTACTCTAAATGATTCCTTGTAAATATAATGCTATTATACTCACTATAATCATCTTTTTATTCTACTGCATATACTCATTTGTTAAGTACTGATTAGACTTATTTCCATGCACAGTACTCATGTACATTTTCCCATTTCCATTTAACTCTCTATGTATTTTAATAGAAAACATTTTTTTTGAAAATATCGGAATCATTCATGAATTTTGTATTGTTTGGTGACTTATAGGCCCATACGACCGGGTGCTCTTTGTAATTGTAAATGTTTTTGTATATAAATCTGTAAATACTCACAACTCACAATAATAAACGATTTACTTACTTACTTACTTACTATATTTTGTTATCCCTAGAGCTCTTTTCGGGAGTTAATTGTTACAGGTAACAAGGGGACACAATTAGTCCGTTATGGGATAATACCAATCATGGGTTAATTATGTTGCGTGCATGTTTTTCCTAGTGATTAGAAATGGTGTTACCTAAAACGACTTCCTTATTGTTAAAACACGCGAACAAATTCACAAAAGGGTATCTCACCAGTGTAGATTCATATCAGTCACTGTATCTGCTCAGTCGTATCAGGATCTACACACATGTACAGAAGCTTCTTACACACATGTACAGAAGCTTCTTACACACGTGTGTAAGCAATACTTGAATAGTGTAGATATTGACCAGGCTGGCCTTATGCACGAACTGATCTAGCTCTACACTGTTCACAACATCAAGCCTATAACATTTTCGATGGACGGGATCATATCGCATTACTAATGACAAAGTGTTACGTATTTTGATACATTAAAGATATCATCATGCTTGTCATTATTATATTGCTTGATTGAAATCGTAGTATTTGATATCGTTCATAACAGGTACGTTTGAAACCACCATTGAACTGTATCAACTTTTTCCAATTGAATTAAACGGCGATTCCTGGTACGATTAAAGAGTTTGCACTCATGCCAAATGTATGATAAGTATATGACTGAATAAAACACATATATACGGTGCGAGTACAGGTTAAGTGATTACTATATATATGTAATGTCATTCAAGATATGAACCGTTCCGTTAGAAAACCAATATTTTGGACTCTGCGTAATGTATCGACATAGATCAGCTTGTGCAGTCTACGCAGGCTAATCCGGATCGACATATTCCGTCTCAGGGAGATAGAGATATAGAGTAATTATTCTTGAAACAGGAGGGGAAAAGTGTCTGCCCGGGTAAACATGCTTAGGATGCGCCGGGTCGATACTTTACGGAGAGACATCACTGTTGGTTTTCCCGTAGGACGGCTCATATATTTAAATTAAATAAAACATAAATGGTCTTCTTTTAATTCCGACGAAATATATGCAACAGACAACGATAACAGTTTTTTCTCTTTTCTACTCCGTTTAATGTTTTAAAGGGTTGACATTTTCAACTTTCTGCTATCGGTTTGAAAGTATACAACACATAGTTCTTAAATTGCTTATGGTTATATAATATCAGATAATGGGTGGAATCAAATATCGTGAGTGTCACGTGAAAACAAGTTTAAGAACTTAACTTATGTCATGAAAAACCCTGTCTTTCGTTCATTTAGAAAAAAGTGTGACGAACCGTGGCTTACAGATGACTTAATATTTATGTATCGTTCACTTTCTAAAGCTGACTCTTAAACTACGTTCTCCTTCTTTCTATTGCAGACACATTGTGTTGCATCCACGGCTGGCGGCTTTTAAAAACATTGTGGTTAAATTAGATAAAAAAATTACAATGAGCAATGTCTGAATTTGCCACTTTGTCGTAAACTTTATTCATTAATTTTACTTTTATTTATAAGAATTTTCCATAATTTTCCCAGATCAATTTAAACTCACCTGCTACACATTACTTGAATGTGGGAAATGGTTAAGTAATACACGGTGAGCTTTCGAATGACGAGACCGGTACGCACTGATGAGTTATAGTAACATGTAGTACTAGTCTGATTGATTGATTGATTGGTGTTTAACGCCTTTTTCAGTAATATCACGGCTGCCAATTCACCTACTCATATGTTTTCTGGTTTTCTCACACCAGTACCCCACACAACATACTCTCCAAGCAACTAGCTGCGGTTCCACATAAACTGTTAGCCAATTGGTGAAAGACGAATGACGCTTGTCACAGTGACTTTTATGAAACGTCGGAAAGAATGTTGGACGAGCTGGAGTTCGAACTCACAACACCTGGATTGACAATCCGCGTCGCTGCCGACTGAGCTACCGGGGCACGGCCAAAAATAAATATAGTACAAGACGGATTTTCACCACTGCCAAGTCACCCATTGTGCGTTTCCTGACTTTCTTGAATAAGTAATACATTCTTCCAAGGCAACATTTAACCTTCCCGTAGGTGGAAACAAAAAACGTTATTCTCAAGGACATTTGTCAGTTATCAGACAGAACGAAATTCAAACACACGTCCCCTGGCTAGATAGCCCTCGCCGTTACCGACTGAGCCAGTGCGGCTGATCCAGAACATAAACAGAACTAACATTTTTTTTTTCAATTTTGATGAGGTTGACATTTATTTATATATATACATATATTATACTGAATGACAAAATATAGAGATTTCCCAACTTGAGAAAACCTATAACATGCTTTTTGTCTACTGAGCAATATCGCCTAGTGTGCGATATAGCTCACTAGCCGGATTTTTGGAACTTTTTTTTTTTAATCTCTAATTTTTTTCCGTTTTCACTACGTAACACTTTATTTCCATGATGAACAGTTAACTAATCCACAATTGCACTTTTAAATCCGCAAATAAGAGCTTGAATCGACATGACACATTTATTTCAATCAATGTACACATTTGTCGGTGCGCACGTAGTGACGTCACTGCAAAACTGGCAGATTACGTCATTCAGATCTCTCCGCTTCTGAGCTAAAAATAAATGAGCTGCACAGGGGTATAGTCGTTTAAAAACGAAAATTATCGCCGAGTATATAATATATAGTTTAATAAACATTGTGTGCATGATTTGAGAATTAAATTCCTCGTGAAAAAGATTCTTACATATAAAAACTCGTGCGCTATGGCGCACTCGTTTTAATATCGAAAGAATCTCTTCCACTTGGGATTTAAATCCCGTATCATGAAAACAATGTTAATTAAACTCTATATATCCAACATTATGGCCTTTGCGTAATATATCCACACAGACCAGCCTGCGCAGTCCGTGCAAGCTAATCCAGGTCGACACATTCCGTCTTAGGGGGATAGAGGTATAGAGAAATGATTCCTAAAACAAAAAATCACAGGAGGCGAAAAGTGTCTGCCCGGATTAATCTGCGCGGCATACTTAGGCTGAACCGGTCAATACAATGTTGGTTTTCATATATAAATATAATTCGCATGTAAATGTTACAACAAACTACAGATATATATAGATAGATTCCCTGAAAGGATATAAATTCGGACTGATGCCATGCACATACATGTTCAACACAAATCAACACATTTACCCGTCAGCTAATTCGGTGAACCTATAATGTTATTTTTTTCTGATTAATTCAAATTATTTACATGCATATTAATCATTACAAGCGATTGCTAATGAAACAATGGGGTGGTGGAGGGGGTCATGCGTACGTAATCCCACCGCCCTCCTGCCGTTATAATAATCAAATGTATCAAAATATGTTTACTTAAACACTATAATTATATATGGACTTCTTAACCTTATTATCAAGATACAACACAAACTTATTACGAATAACAACTTAGCCCGTCCAAAAAGTACAGATTGGATATTTCACCAGTGTATATTCATACATTGTATCAGTCGCTGCATATGCTTAGTCGTATCAGGATCTACACACATGGACAGAAACTTCTTACAAACGTGTATAAGTCATACGTGAATAGTGTAGATATTGACCAGGCTGGCCCGATGCGCGAGCTAATCTAGCTCTACACTGTTCACAAAAGCAAGTCTATACATTTTCCGATGGACGGGACACGTATTATGATACATTAAAGATATCATTATGCTTGTCATTATTATATTGCTTGATTGAAATCGTAGTAATTGATATCGTTCATAACAGGTACGTTTGAAACCACCATTGAACAGTATCAACTTCTTCCAATTGAATTAAACGGCGATTCCTGGTACGATTAAAGAGTTTGCACTCATGCCAAATGTATAATAAGTATATGACTGAATAAAACACATATATACGGTGCGAGTCCTGGTTAAGTGTCCAGAAAGTAGACATCTGAGAGTGATTACTAGATATATGTAATGCCATTCAAGATATGAGCCGTTCCGTGAGAAAACCAATATTCTGGACTCTGCGTAATGTATCTACCAAGATCAGCCTGTGCAGTCTGCGTAGGCTAATCCGGGCCGACATATTCCGTCTCGGGGAGATAGAGATATAAAGTAATTATTCCTGAAACAGGAGGCGAAAAGTGTCTGCCAGGGTGAACCTGCGCGGCATGCTTAGGATAGTATACAGAGTCCACACTGTTAGTTTTCTCGTGGGACGGCTCATATATTTAAATTAAATAAAACATAAATGGGCTTCTTTTAATTCCGACGAAGTATATGCAACAGACAACGATAAAGGTTTTGTCTCATTTCCCACAGTGCTGTCTACTCCGTTAAATGTTTTAAAAGGTGGTCATTTTCAACTTTCTGCTATCGATTTCAAAGTATAATACCTAATTCTTACATGGATTATGGTAATATTATATAAGATAATATGTCAAATCACATATCGTGATTGTCACGTGAACACAAGTTTAAGAACCCATAGTGTTATTTTTATCTGATTTCTTCGTATTACTTTATAAATAGATCGTTTCTATGAAAGGAACTAAATTTTGTGCTGATGCCATGCGTATGTATATTCAAAAAATAATAATACATTTACCCGTCAGCTAATTCAGTAAGGCCATAATATGACGCTTTTTTAAATAAGATAAGGGTTTAAAAATCGAAGTATCAACATACAAATCATATTTTATGAATACTCGGGCCACCAAATATAAACATGCAGGCTAGTCGTCGCCTTAGGTGAAAGAAAAACTATTTCAGTCACATAATGCTGTACTAAAAACGTATAGGCGTAAAGGGTTTAACACGAACATCCCTCATATAGTCGCTTTCTGACGCCTCTGCAGCAGACGACTTTTGAAAACATTGTGACAAAAGGAGATATTGCTCATGATGAGCAATTTTTCCTTTTACCACAATGTTTTCCACTTTTAGTCATTGGTTACCCATTCAATTATAGAGATTTTCCAAATTTTGACAAAATCTACTGCAGATATATTTGTAAATGTTTTTCCTTATGCATACGAAAGCAAACCAGTCGAGCTGTGGAGAAAAACTCATATGCGTCGGAAACGACGACAATCCGGCTCTGTCGTTCATTATTTCCAATTTTTGATAAACGTCATTCGTCTTCTTCATTGGGTTTAAATGTAAAAGGTTGCCATGGGAAGAATGGTGCATGGGGTGCAGGTGCAATAAGGCAAAGATACACACATTAGGATAGATAGATAAATACTTTATGTTCAACTTGTACAGAATAAGAACATCATTGTTACAAGTACAAATACAAATTCAATGTCATCAGGTGTTATAATTGATATGATCCGTCCCGCGAGAAAACACACATTGTGAAATCTGCGTAAAGTATTGACCCGGATCTGCCTAAGAATGCCGCGCAGGCTTACCCGGATAGATACTTTTCACCTCATCTGGATTTTCTGTATCAGGAATCATTACTCTATACCTCTATCCCTCTGAGACGGAATAGGTCGGCCCGGATTAACCTGCGCGAACTGCGCAGGCTTATCTGGTTCGATACATTATGCAGAGGTCATATTGTTGGTTTTCTCGTGGGGCGGCTCAAATATCGTTGAAATTGGTAGTCCCTGGTTCCTTCCTCAGTCTCGGCGCGATGATCATGGTGGAATTTCCTTGGGAAAGTCACATTTCCTAGCCTAGTACTGGTTTCTTTACTCAGGGATCATTATTAATCGAACTGTCGCCTATGTATTTCTTTTCTAAATAAATATTTCTCTTCTTTTTTCTTTTTCTTCTTAATTTCATTTACTTCCTTATGCTTTTCTTGGCGATTATCATTTTAACCCTTTCCCGCATGTGGCTATATTTTGACACATATACAACAGACGACATAAAACTCCATAGTAGAAAAAAGTAAAATACTAATGAGTAGTTTTGCTTTTACCATAATATGTTTCAGCCTTATTAAATTCATTGAATTTCATTTAGAGAGTGTGTATATTGTTTACACCGTGTTTACAAAGTTGCCTGCTCATGAAGTATTGGTAACTTACACCGAAAACGCCGTGATATAACTGAACATTTGTTGAAAACCGTGTAAACAGTTGCAGGTAATGCATGTTTGTACGTTCACCTCTGTCGCGGCCTTTCGAGATGTTTTTTGTGGCTCTTTTCTCGTCCGCTTCTCCCATTTTGTGATTATTATATGTGTAAAAAAAAAGAAAAAAATGACTCTGAACTCATATATGAGTGTGAATTTACTAACATAGTGTTGCCAATAACATGTTAGTTTTCATTCAAACCAATGCTTTTGTTTTGTTTTGTTTTGAATCAAACCTGTTTACTTATACAGACCACATTGGAACAGCAATAACCTGTCTATAGCGACCAAACTTTTAGTTTACCAAAGACTAACAGGTTTTGAAAATAATAGATATATTGATTTATTGGGGTTTAACGCCGTTTTCAATAACTTTTCAGTCATATCACGGAGGCCAGTTCACTTACTCATATGTTTCTTGGTTTTCTGACATCAGTACTTCATACAACATTCTTTCTAAGCAACTGGCTGTTTTTTGTCTTCATATAGACTGATAGCCCATTGCTGGAAAACGAATGACGCTTGTCACATCGACTGTTGTCAAACGTCGGAAAGAATGTTGGGCGAGCTGGTGTTCGAAATCACAATCCCTTGATTAACAACCCGCGTCCCTACCGACTGAGCTACCGGGGAAAATAATAGCAAATTATTACGATTAATTTACAATTTATTCATTTACATAAAAACTTCAAGTTTTGAAGCATGTTTAAATAAACAAAAAATCTCAAACAAAGACATTTATATAATCCAGATATGGTCGTTATCGTTCTGTTTTAGCTTTTCTGTTTTTATGAACGACTACATCATATTGAATTGATTTTCAACATAAACATGCTTTTTGACGAATCTGCAGCAGACGAAAATAATGTAACAAAAGAAGAAATTGTTCAAAACGAGATTTTTCTCTTTTTGACAGAGTGTTTTCAACTCTATTTAATAATAATACATTGTTTTATGTAGGGATTTTCCATATTAGTGCAAATATGTTATCAAATGTGTCTACTACAAAGTTGTTGTCAGTAGAAAAAGGGTTTTAAAAAATAGATTGATCTGGCACGCATAGTTGCGGGTGTCGGTCTTTCGCGTTTAGTCGTTTAACTCTTTCACAAAGTACACTTTTCCATTTGGACCACTCCATTTTTCGTCAAACAGGATAGTTGGTAAAATGTAATGTCTAAGTGGCAAACAATGCAGATTTCAGGAGAGAAAGCTTGTTCCGAGCTGTTTCATATGAATTTGCTTTGTTTGCATAAATCTGTAATTGCCTCTGGCAGCGAAAGATTTAAATGACGTGTTACAAGTTTAAAATTACCCGTTACTGTTTACATGTATTCCTTTATGTAATTAAATGATGTCCTGTCTCGGGTACAATTATTTCAATTGTGATGTAGTTTGAACTGTGACTGTCAGACGGATTTCGTTTCTGTGATATTGTATAACCTTCGCCCCGGTAGCTCAGTCGGTAGCGACGCGGGTTGTCAATCCAATGGTTGTGAGTTCGAACCAACATTCTTGTCGACGTTTGACAAAAAAACACTGTGACAAGCATCATTCGTCTTAAACCAATGGGCTTACAGTCTATGTAGAAAAGCAGCCAGTTGCTCGGAGAGTATTTTGTGCTGGGTACTGGTGTGAGAAAACCAGGAAACTTATGAGTAGGTGAACTGGCCGCCGTGATATTACTGAAAAAGTGTTCAAAAGGCGTTAAACCTCAATCAATCAGAACTTTCTTGTATGTTTTTTTCAATTAATAGCGTTCTTCTACTTCTTTAATTTACTTATTTCCTTATGCATGTCTTTTGACGATTATCATTTTAACCCTTTCCCACGTATCGATGTTTTTTAACACATTTGCAACAGACGACTTAAAACTACGTAGAAAAAGAAAAAAATACTAATGAGTAAGTTCTGCCTTTGCCATAATATGTCTTCAACTTTATTCAATGTATTGCACTCAATTTAGAGAGTTTGTATATATTTAACTTCATGTTAACAAAGTTGCCTGCTCATGGAGTATTGGTACCTTAAACAGAAAAAGCCGCGATATAACTGAACATTTGTATGAAAGCGGTGTAAACACCATGCACATAAGCACAGTCTTCAGTTATCTATCTGACACCAATTTTGTAGCTAATGCATGTTTGTTCGTTTATTTTTCTAGCGGCCTTTCGAGATGCTTTTTGCTCTTTTCTCCCCCACTTCTCCCATTTAGTGTATATTATATGTGTAAACAAAAAGATAGGATATTGCCTTTGTCAGCGAATGAGTTCAATGACGTTTTTTTTTTTTACTTACCTGTTATTGTGTCTTCCTTTATGTAATTAATTGGACTAATTCCCTGTCTTTTGTCCAAGTTTGTTCCACACGCGCAAGCTCGGTCATAATGACTGCACATATATAGCCAGAAAGAATAAAATTACATTTAATAATAATAAAAGATACGTAGTAGTATGAGTAATGCTTGTGTTTACTATTTTGTTATGGATCGAATTAACAAGTTCTTTCATACATATTGTTGTAAAGCACGGATAGTAATACGCGCTCTGTAATGGCATCGGTCAGGGGGAAGTGATAGCTGTATAAATATACACTTTTTCCAACGGAGTACCTAGCGCTGTAAAAGATATGCACGTGTCGGTTCAGAGAGGGGGGGTTGGGGACGGAGGATGTTATATCTGTATACATCTACAGTATTTTCAACGGAGTACCCAGCGCTGTAAAAGAATGTACGTGTCAGGTGATAGCTGTTTAAATCTACAGTATTTTCTCCGGAGTACCCAGCGCTGTAGAAGAATGCACGCGTCGGTCAGGGGGGAGTGATAGGTGTATAAATCTACAGAATTTTCACTGATGTCCCCAGCGCGATCGCGGCTGATCTCGAACATAGATAGATAATAGTAGTCGATTCTTCTTTCGATCTTGATGAGACCGAAATGTATGTGTATGTCTTTATATTTAACTGTCGATTGAATGTCTTATCAAAACATGTAAAGTAACAGTGAATGTCAACGAGGCTATAAATGTCAACCTTATGCTAAGATACGTTCAGAGAAGCTTGCGTTTAAGTCAAAATTATTATGCACACAAAAAATCACCTTAAATTATCTATGTTTTATATTGATGCTAAGAAATTGTAACATTTTGGATCAGCTTATGAATCTGTTCTGTGTTATTAAACTCTACAATACTTGCTAATATTTTAAGAAAACAAACATCTTTAAGTAGTTTGCGAAACGTTTAGATCTAGGCTGGGCCGGAGCTATGCTGTCCGTAAATATCAAGTTGTACATTGTTGCATGAACCGTCGTAAATCATATAAAGATTATGAGTGTGAGTACACATACATTATTACACTTATAAATCTAGCCCACGTTCTTAGCATTACAAACTATATATTATATATAGCGAATCCTTTAAAGGAACTCAATTCGCACTGATGTCATGGGTAAACATGTTCAATAAAAAATCAATACATTTACCCACCAGCCCATTCGATGAGCCCATAATGTAACGCCGAGTGGTTACCGTCGGGGATTTGGAACCGGTAGTTCCTGGTAAGATCATGATGGAGTGCCCTTTTCCTAGCCTAGTACTGGTTTCCTTGCCCAGGGATCATTAATACGAAAGAAAAACATAAATGTTTTTTTTTCGTTTATACGTGTGAAAGCTCGAGCTAAGCACGCCTATAGGTTACCCGTACGAACACATCATACGAGATCAAAACAACGAGAATTCAGTACAATCTTACTGTTTTTCACATATCAAATCTCAACCCCATAGCACTTTTTTTCGGCCATTTTGCTTCCGGTCATACTGGACGGACAAATTATCGAAACCTATTCTTTTCGTAACCGGTAAAACCCACAAACACGATATTCGTATGTTTTGACAAATCAAAAAATACTTAGAACTAGAGAGAAAAATTAAATTAAATTCCTTCTCGATAAAGGAATGATGAAAACAAGGAATCTGATATGTGATAATTTACGTGTAATTGTACTCGTTTTCCATTTTTAGATCACCTAGAGCCAAAGGCTCAAAGTGAGCTATTCTGATCACTTTTTGTCCGTCTGGCGTCGTCCGTCGTTAACATGTAGACATTTAGATCATGTCCTCCTTAACCACTTAACCAATTTCAACCAAACTTGGTGGATCTCTTTCAAAATTGTTCAAAGATTTAAATTCCATCGAGAACGTCGGTTGCTGCGGCAACAGAAAAGGGGAAAATTGCCAAATCTTAAAAAAAATTCTTGTTCAAAAGTACTGGCCCGATTTGAAAATGTTCAAATATTTCAGATCCGTTGAAAAACATGGTCGCCAGGGGGCGGAGCTTATTTTCCTTATATGTGCATTGTTAAAAGTTTAAAAATCTTCTTGTCCAAAAGTACTGGCCCGATTTGAAAATTATTTTGCACATATGTACATTGGGGCACCTTGTACCAAGATTGTTAAAATATTTCCGATCGGTTGAAAAACATGGCCGCCAGGGGGCGGAGCCTGTTTTCCTTATATGTGCAATGTTAAAGTTTTAAAAATCTTTTTGTCCAAAAGTACTGGCCCGATTTGAAAATTATTTTGCACAAATGTACCTTGGGGCACCCTTTACCAAGATTGTTCAAATATTTCCGATCCGTTGAAAAACATGGCCGCCAGGGGGCGGATCTTGTTTTCCTTATATATGCATTGTTAAAACTTTAAAAATCTTCTTATCCAAAAGTACTGGCCTGATTTGACAATTATTTTCCACAAATATTCCTTGGGGCACTCCAAGATTGTTCAAATATTTCTGATTGGTTGAAAAACATGGCTGACAGGGGGCGGAGCTTGTTCTCCTTATATGTGCTTTGTTAAAACTTTGAAAATCTTCTTGTCCAAAAGTATAATCCCAATTTGAAAATTATTTTGTACAAATGTTCCTTTGAGCACCCTTTACCAAATGTACTGGCCTGATTTGACAATTATTTTGCACAAATGTTCATTGGGGCACCCTTTACCAAGATTGTTCAAATATTTCCGATCCGTTGAAAAAACATGGCTGCCAGGGGGCTAAGCTTGTTTTCCTTATATGTGCATTGTTAAAACTTTGAAAATGTTCTTGTTCGAAAGTATAAACCCAATTTGAAAATTATTTTGCACAAATGTTCCTTTGGGCACCCTTTACCAAGATTGTTCAAATATGTTCGATCCGTTGAAAAACATGGCCGCCAGGGGGTAGAGCCTGTTTTCCTTATATTATATGTGCATTGTTAAAACTTTAAAAATCTTCTTGTCCAAAAGTACTGGCCCGATTTGAAAATATTTTGCACAAATGTACATTGGGGCACCCTTTACCAAGATTGTTCAAATATTTCCGATCCGTTGAAAAAAGGTGGCTGCCAGGGGGCTAAGCTTGTTTTCCTTATATGTGCATTGTTAAAAACTTAAAAAATCTTCTCGTCCAAAAGAATAAGCCGGATTTGAAAATAATTTTTCAGAAATGTTCTTTGGGGAACCCTTTACCAAGATTGTTCAAATATGTCCGATCTGTTGAAAAACATGGCCGCCAGGGTTGCTGCGGCATCAGAAAGGGGGCAAAATGTCCAAGCTTTAAAAATCTTCTTCTTTGAATCTGCATATCAGATTCCAATATAGTTTGGTAGAAATGTTCCTTAGGTGAGCCTCTACAAAGATTGTTCAAGGCATACTGTTTGGTTGAAAAACATGACAGTCAGGAGGCATTAGAAAAGGGGCAAAATGACACAATTTGGAAATTCCATTTTTTTAAGTTCTTGTCTGATATTAAGGAAATTGAATATAAATCCTACTTCAGTGATCCACTACATTTAATTTGTTCAAGCCGTTTTGATTGGTTTCAAAATTATAGCAACCTCGCGTCATCACAAAAGGGGTAAATTGAACTCTTAGCTACAAATGACAACTCCTACCATTCCACTGGACCAATTTCAACGTTACTTCACAGGAATGTTCCTTTGATGGTCCTCTTTCAAAATTGTTCAAAGACTTGCATTCTGTGTAGAACCTTTATTGCTGCAGCATCAGAAATCGAGAAAGCTCTAGTTAGATTTCAAGATAAAAATGGCTTTTACTGATAAATTATTTCTTTAACTGAGTGTCCACTCCCTGCAGTTTCATTTGAACTCCTGATCAAATTTTCGGAGATATTTGCAGTTAAATATTTGCTTCTAATTAACTATCATTCAGGTGATCGATTTAGGGCCATATTGGCCCTCTTGTTAAAATAATATTTTCTCATCCGGAAGTAAACACATCCAAATGTGACATCATTGCAACGAAACTAACGTCATTGTAAGGCAAGTAATAAATAAATAACAAAAGGAAGACGACAGGAATTGTAGGAAAAGATAGTTTGACTCGTCACAAATGGATTTCATTCACTGGAAGGACTTTATGACGACTAAGTCGACTCTTCTTTTGTACCTGTCATCACTATATCATGGATTTTATATCTTTGCAATATAGAGCAGCAATAAACACTTGAAAATGATTGTAAATATATCAACGGAAGTTATCGTTCGTTACACTGGCCTCGGATATTATTTTAACTGAACAGGACGAACAATTCTGTTTCTGTATCGGCATAGCTTCATTTCAAGGTAAGCTATCTATTATATCAATAATTTGCAAATATAACTTCATTTCTAAATTATTTGTTAGTATCTGTTGGGAACGTTCCACGATGCTTTCGTCACATCGCGTGACGTCACATGGTGTGTATCGTTTTTGTCTGTATCTGTCATTTGAAGCCGCAGCCTTGTCAAATGTTGACTCCACTCAAGAAAATAGCTAAACTATCATATCTTCGACTTTCAAGTTGTATTGACTTTAAGACGTTTATCTATATATTGCAATAAATGTAGCAAACAAAGAAAAACTACAGTCAAATGATTTGCCTTCAATTTACATTATCTGTTTACATTGTACAGTTTAGCAGTTTATGTCTATGACCTAGTCTTTGTCAAATCATGAAAGTATGATCAGAATCAGTTCACCCTGGTTTTGGGGTATACATAGTAAATGTCTTAAGCCATATATTCTCCAACCTGAAAGAGAGGAAAACACTTTCATGCCTTCTATTGTTTTAAAGAAATGATGTTATATGTGGACTATCAGTAAAACACATAACTTTTCTTTCAACAGGCTGAATTGCTAGTAGTTTCATGTTTTTTTTATCCAAAATTTGTTTATTGATCAAACTCAAATGAATCCATTGTTTTAAAGGAATGATGTCATATGTGGGCTATCAATACAACACATTACTTTTCTTTCATTAGCCTGAATTTCTAGTAGATTCATCTTTTGTTTTATCCAAAATGTGTTTATTGATCAAACTCAAATAAGACCATTGTTTTAAAGAAATGATGTCATATGTGGACTATCAGTAAAACACATTACTTTTCTTTCAACAGGCTGCATTTCTAGTAGATTCATCTTTTTTTTAACCAAAATTTGTTTATTGATCAAACTCAAATGAGTCATGATTGTTTTAAAGAAATGATGTCATATGGGGCTATCAGTAAAACACATTACTTTTCTTTCAGCAGGCTGAATTTCTAGTAGTTTCATTTTTTTGTTATCCAAAATGTGTTTATTGATCAGATTGGACAAACTTGGTACTAAGAATTTAAACATTATTTTCACTATGTTATTTTAAATACTCTGCATGTATGTATTCAAACAACATTTACAAAAGATTCAACATCTATTGACAGCACTATTTTCATTCTTGGGAGCACAACAACCAATGATGTCATAGAACTCTTCAAATTGAAGAGCAAATGCAAAATGAAAAGCCTTTTACGGTCACCGTTTTAGGTCCGTCTATGAAACGGGGCAATGTACACTAACTATATCAAACTCAAATAAGGTAAAAACAAACTGAGCATTGAAATATGTAGATAAAGAGGACCACTCTCTGTTTAAATTCAACAAACACTCAAAATACCTTTTTCTTCAAATAAATTTGTATAAACATTTTGGTTGAAAAATAAAGAAAACTTCATCAGCTCATAATTAATGTCAGTTATATTAGTCACCCAGTGACCTCACATATAAGTGTTCTGTCCTCTGATATAACTGAAATACCACAGAAATGTATGTTTTCTATGTAATTTATTGTGAAATCCATTTTTCTGTGTGAAATTGTATAATCTATACAATATAAATGATAACAATTTAAATTGGTATACATTCATTGTAACAAAGAAATTCTTTACTGGTAATAAAATTACACAAATTTTCATGAACTGCTGCTCAAAATAAAAACCTATACTATAATTTAATGGTAAAACACCTGGTCTAACAAGAGTTCTAAGATCAAATCTCAGCAGGTACATGTTTTGAAAGAAGCAACTAAACTTAACAATGTATAAATGAAACAATTATATTGTGGGGAGTTGTCTTACTTAAACACTTATCACATGTTTTTCCAGGCTTCTATAGTGAAAATAGTTTACTCCCTGTACCCTTTTCAAAAGCTATTATAATTGAGCAATAACAATTAAAAAAAGGAATGGTTATCAACATTGATAACTCTGAGAATCTGTACATGTTCAAGGTTTGATCCAGCTTTGTTAACCGTTCTAATATCAACATTTTAACGAAATGTATACATCATATTTTTATTTTAAAGCAATTTTAACATGATCACTAACAATGTTAAATTATTGCAAATTCTTCTGGAAAATCCATTTCTCTGTTTGTAATTTTTATAATTTCTTTATTTGCTATTTATTGTTTTATGCAAGCAATACAATATATATTGAATATATTGATCAGATCTTTCATTATCCATTATTTTTCAAACAACATATTTCAGATACATGTATATATATAATCAGTTGTTGACACTAAGTCTGGTACTTATTAACAAATAATCTGATGCTGTTTCAGGTTTTACAAATTAAAAACCAGAAAAGGAGATAGGGGTTCAAAGTAAAAATGTTGTTGAATACGAACATATTGTTCATTTTGGATGTGTTCATTTTGGATCAATTACACCATTCCGACAATGTATTCAGATTAGTCCCAGAAATCAAGTAATTTACATCAGACAAGGGGCTAAACTTTACCCTTTCCAACATACATCATTATAAATGGGACTTTTGAAAATATTTGTAAAAATTACAGTTTTCTCAGTCTGTATGCATAGTGTTCTCATCTTAAATTGTCTCAAGATTATACATTCAGCCAGATCATGCAAAGTTAGCCATCTGCCTTTGAAGATTGTTGTGTGGAGTATTTTAGTATTCTAGAAAGCCAGGGGAAAATGAACTGAAGTACCATTGAAAGTAATGTTAAGCGCAAGTCATTCAATCAACCATGGTAAGAGTCAGTTTCCAATTATATGTATTACTAGTTTACAAATAACTGGCGTTTGTAAAAAACAAATCAGAACATTATTCAATGCCTTCTTGTGTTGTTTTCCATCAACATCCTTGGAAATCTTACAGTCTGTTACAATCCTGACCTAATAAAAAACAAAACAGATATATATGTACAAATTAAACTTAAATGCATGCTAAGTTTCGTTTTTTTTAATATTTTTTTCAAATTCTTTTTTTGTAACTTTCTACAATTTGCCTATTAATTTGTTTCTTGTTGGGGGACAGACAGTGCTTAATTAATTTGTTCTTGCTTTCACACGACCTAGGCTTTGCCTATTAACATATTAGGTAACAGGTGTGAGATTTTTTTTTTTTTTTTCAATAACCCACGAAGCTTTCTGAAATGAAACTGGCCAAATCCATGTGGGCCGACATTTTGGGTATGTATAAAATGAGACAAAAAACAGGGATTGAAAAGTATTGTCGTCTTTTTAAACATTTTTTCTAAATCGATGACCATTTACGTGCTTGTTTTATGTGAGAATTAACATTTGTACTAACAGTTAAAAATAAATGGGACTCTGTAAGAAATATGTTTTCCCGTTCGTCAAAAAACCACAGCATTAGCCTCCTACGCCCGAACCTAAATGTTGACTGTATCGTAGCCAAGGAAGGACGTGACGTCATTTCCGTAACAATTCATATTGGCTTAACGTCATTGGAGCGACGTCGTATCCCGCAAAACAAGTGGTATCAACATGAAAGACCCCAAATTCCTATATATGAGCTATTTATCAAACATTGTGGCAGGAGGATAACTTTCTCATAAGGAGCAAAGTTCTTTTGGCGACAATCTTTTCCTAAATCGTCTGTTGCGAATGCCTCAGAAACCGCCTCTAATAGGGAAAGGGTTTAGCAGAAATGTGACCCCTTACATAATTTGTTCCAGTCATATTGACTGGTTGCAAAAAGGCAGCCGCCAGGTGGCATCAGCAAAGGGCTGATCTGTTTGACTCTTTACCATAATGCAGATGATCGATAAAGGATCATCTTGGCCCTCATGTTTTAACCTCGTTCATTATAAATGTATTCCTTGATTTTCTGAAAGTCTTTAATTTATTATTTTCTGTTCGTAATAATAGACGACAGCAATACGAATTCCAAATATGTTTTGATAATACAAGAAACATAACATTAACATTAGCATTTGTTGTGCTGTATGATGTATTCAACATGCTCTTTGCTAAAAAGTGTTCAATAACATCAGCTGGCAAAAGACAAATCTCAGTTCTATGTTGTTTATTAATTAAAAAGATACGTGTTGAATATTTGCCGTTATACAAAATCACATTGATGAACTAATAAACATAGTCTTGGCATGAGTGGACCGGATATACATCCAACATTCTTCCCAGTCCACTTCCTACCTTCACACAGGTGGAAAACACATAACGTTAGTCAAAAGGACAATTGAAAATCATCATAAATAAGGAAATGGCGAGTTCAAAATTAAAATAGACGTCCCCTGCTTAAATAACCTTCGTCGTTACCGACTGAGCTAGCGTAATGTGATTTTTATCTTCTTTTATAGAGAGTTCGTTTTAGGTTTGTAGGTTTCGTTCCGTTCCATAGAAATAACTTAAACGTGTTTACGTTGTGTTTTCTATGGAACACACGGCAGATAGTATAACGCACGTGGAACAATAAGGGTGATTACACCGTTTTTACACGTCACGCCAAAACGAAGACTAACAGGTTTTGAAAATAGTGGCTTGATTGATTTATTGATTGATTTAGTGATTGGGCTTTAACGTCATTTCCAACAATTGTTCAGTCATATCACGGCGGCCAGTTGACCTACTCATATGTTTCTTGTCTTTCTAACACCAGTACCTCATACAACATTCTTTCCAAGCAACTGGCTGATTTTCCAAATAGGCTGATAGCCCATTGTAAGAGGGAAAGGGTTTTTGAAATAGGCTGAACTGGCTCAGACCATTTTACATTCAAACTTCCGGGTGTCGGCCTGTCGCGATGAGTCATCTTACTCTTTCACAAAGTAGACTATTCCATGTGGAAAATTGGACCACTCCATTTTTTTGTGAAACAGGATATTTTGTAAAAGATAATGTCTAAGTGGCAAACAATGCAGATTTCAGGAGATACATCTCATTACGAGCTGTTTCACCTGAATGTGTATTGTTTAAAAAAGCATGTTTTTGCCTTTAGCAGCGAAAGAGTTAAATGACATTTTACAAATTTAATATGACCTGTTACTGTTTATTCCTTTATGTAATTAAATGAGCTAATTCCCTGTTCTTTGTTCAAGTCTTCTGAACTGTGCTATACTGATTTGGTTTCAGCGTATTGTATTAACCCACGTCGTGGCAGTATGTGTCATTCGACCGCCTTGCAAAAGTGTTTATGAACAACAGCTTGCAAAAGTCATGTATTATTTATTAATTCAAAATACAAATATATAATTCAGTTATATAAATACAAAATCAAAATAATTAACATAGTCTCGGCATGCGTGTAAGATAAGACTGCCATCTGGTGATTAACTGTATGGTCATTAACGTCCCTTTCAACAAGTGTTCAGTTATATACCGGCGTTTCCTGATCAAGTTACCAGTATTACTAGTCCATTTATCCTGACAACAGCCTGTCAGTCGTAATGCTTACCTCGCAACCCTTTGCGCCATTTTCAAATTAGTTGATATGACCCGGCCGGAGATCGAACCTGCAGTGGACGCTCTACCACTACAACACATAGGATTAGAGCCTGAAAAGACCATGCAGAGACGAAGGTTGATCTGACCGTCGCTAGCCACAAAGTCCCGAATGTCTGTCTTGGTATAACGTGACTCATTTATACTGCACACCTGCCAACTCTGTCGTATTTGATCACACAGACATGGCAAGATAGGTTTACATTACTAGATACGTAATAGTATGAGTAATAGTGCCTGTGTTTACTAATTTAATTGGTCGAATCAACAACTTTCTTCATACAGGTTGTAAAACACGGATAGTTATACGCGCTCTGTTAGGAGACCGGTCAGGGGGAGCGATTGCTGTAAAATATACCATATTTTCACCGGAGCCCCCATCGCGGTCAAAGAATGCACGTGTCTTTCAAATGATAGATGGCTAGGCATTTGCGTTGATAATCCCTTTCGATCAATCTGTTCTAGTAAAATATTAAACCGTATAAATATGGAAATATTGTGGTTGCTTTTGGTATATCACTCGATAAGTGTACAACATACGTTTTCTGCAGTAGATGGCACGAAAGGGGTCATTTGGTTAACAACTGCCAAATTGATTTACCGATAGTCTTTATATATATATATATATGATATTACCTCAATTGAATTGCATAAACAAAAAGTTGAATAACAGAAATAAAAAGAAACGCTATCGATCTTAACGACAACGTTTGACATATTTGCAGGAGACTACCTAAGATCATAATCCTTACCGAAAAATCACAACATGCAAATGATGAACACAGTCTCGTTTTCGAACAACAGACTCGAATAAAAAGTATGTTTTCGTGATTCACTTAGTACTGTAATTTCTTCTGATATTAATTCAATGGTTGAATATTGACGTGTAAATTGGCAAAATGATATCTGAGACATCGGCAAAACATTAACATATAGCTATATCCATATTTGCAAATTTGTCTGGTAACAAAATGGTCGTATGGAACATCACCAGTTCTTCAACAGATGTTAATTTGCGCAATCATGTGTTTGTTTGATCGGTGAAACCCGAGACCGGCTCAGTTGTCGCGGTAGATCTAGAGCGTCCACCAAGACGGCGGAAGACAGCGGGTTCGATCCTCGGCCTCGTCTTTACAAAACCGTATAACATTGTAGTGTTGGCTGCCCACATAAGCGCTCAGGGTTTCGGGTTAAGCATTACGACTGACTAGCTGGTTTCAGGATAAACGGACCAGTAGTACTAGTCGGCAGGAAACGCCGTGATATAACTTAAAACTTGTTGAAAGTGTCGTGAAACACTATTTAAACCAGATTATCATGTCGTACGAGATAATGAAAATACTAATTGAGCCCATGCATGGGAAACAGTATAAGTTGGCATTTCTGAACAGTGAAGATATAAATGACCGTGTCCACATGCTTGGTCTTATCCGAATCTACACAAGTTGACAGAATCTTCTAACACGCTTGTGTTAGCCATCAATGTAGGGTGTAGATCTTGACCATATTGTGCTTATGAACATAATGGTCGGAATCTTTACTGTTATCAAAAGGCAACGTGTACCTTTGTCCATGCATTGGTTCAATTTATCATAATTATACAATTTGTGTAAAAAAGCTATTCCAAGTTTGCAATGCGAATCGATCATTTTTCGACAAAATAATGAAAGTGTAACTTCTATTTGGTGCATTTCACATGCATGTTACTGTGGTTACTAAACAAGCGTATGTAAAACTGTTTGCTTTCTTTATCGGTACACTATTCGATAGCGAAAATTCATATGTTGTCTAAAGATAAGGGTTATGTTGTCGAATCTCTTCGCCACCACCATTGAATAAGACAATAAACAATACATATTGCGACCAGTGCCATAAGCCTTCAACAACAGGTTTAATGTGTCTACACGGATAAGTAGCCAGCTGCTCGGACAACGTTTGTTTAGCTAGGGTGAACGGTAAATACATTGATGAGACTTCCCCAAATGATATGCTTATAAAAGTAAATATTGATCCCAAAGTACTGAGGTTCTCATATGACGTGACACGTTATAGTTAAACACATATCTATGGAACGCCTTTACTGTCTTAGTATGTTGTATTGTATTATACGCAGTACATTTTCACGTATATGAGGTACATATTTCATTTGACGTGGTACATTATTCATGATATGCAGTGCCTTTTCTATTATGTATGGTGATTATTGAATAATATGCAGTGCAAAATAGTGTTTAAACAGTATAATAACCATTATACGTTGTACAAACAACGTCTAGTGCAATACAAACTATATACTATGCAGTACAAATGACATTATATGTGGTGTATTTGTTTGTGTATGCAGTAGTTTCACATGTATACGCTGTATGTTGGTCAATAGATGCGATGTATGTTTTAATATATGAAGTGCCTGCACGTATCTTTATACCTGGTGAATTAGTATGTATGTGTTCATAAAAAATCATAGTACGCAATGCATTTGGCAATATGTTCGGTCCATACTAATTTATACATGGTGTAAACAGCTTTATATGCGGTCCATTTTTCATTAGGATGATCATACTTTCCGGCATTCTCCGTAATTATTTATCCGGAAAATACCGAGTCAGACAGATAGATATTAACATTTACACCGTTTACTCAATTTCAAAAAAAGCGCTTGAATAATGTATAAATAGATGTGTACACGTACACATGTTCTGAATACACGAGGGGCAGAATGTCGTAGTATGCACTGAAATCCGCTCTAGACGAGATTGGTCTGTTCATTCGGCATGCTTTGCAGTCTGATCAAAATCTAAAATCTAAAGTCTGAATATTACTAGTCCAATAATATATGAGTAAATAATATGACATCTCACAAGCTCGAGTGCTTGTCAACGGAGTCTTATGTTATAGGACTAGAATATTACATGTACTTAAATATGCTTATTAGAAGCTTCAGTCAACTTGTGAGGATTATGATAAGACAGAGCAAATATGCAGGCTGATTTGAACCTACACTGTTCAGAAAAAAACGAAGTTATGCCTTTTCCCAAAGACAAAATCAAATATATCATGTAAATCACTTTTCAAGTTATTTCTCTTATTTCCAGAAGCTGCTGAGGAATTTTTATGAGGGAACATTGCCTTTAAGTGGTAACCTAAACACATTTTTAAATCTTTTCCGTAATACAACAAGTATGCATCAGATGACGTTATGGCAAAACTATAGACAATCTTAATAAATGAAAGTATAACTAGAATTGTTTTGACAAAAACATATGTCTCCCACTCAAATATCTGTCAAAATCTCTCAAAATCTCTCAAAACATTCCAACCTATAAAGCAGACAAACACAAATTTGACCAAGTTGGACAGTACTCAATTTTTAATTACTAATGTTTTGTCTTGACCTGGTACAAAGTGGACATGATTTCAAATGGTTTACAGAAACACATATTTTTACTGCAGCTGTAACATTCAAGACTGAAGTATTCTTCAAAACAGTTAACAACTGTTGCTAAACATAAGCAAGCCGTCTTGGAGATATTGAGTGGAGAGGAAATAAAGCCTAAAACCTTTGAGCTTCAAGCGTGACCTTGACCTTGAACCGATATGGTCGAGACGCGGGTTCTGCACGTCGCCTTGATGAGGTGAACATGTGACCCAAGTTTCATGAAAATTCTTTAAGCTGTTTTGGAGATATGGAGCGGCACAACATAAAGCCTCAAACCTTTGACCTTCAAGCGTGACCTTGACCTTGACCCAGTATGTTCGAGACGCGAGTTCTGCACGTCGCCTTGATGAGGTGAACATGTGACCAAATTTTCATGAAAATCCTTCAAGCCGTCTTGGAGATATTGACTGGACACGAAATAAAGCCTAAAACCTTTGACCTTCAAGCGTGACCTTGACCTTTAACCAGTATGGTGGAGACGCGGGTTCTGCACGTCGCCTTGATGAGGTGAACATGTGACCCAAGTTTCATGAAAATCCTTTAAGGAGATATGGAGCGGACACAAAATAAAGCCTCAAACATTTGACCTTCAAGCGTGACCTTGACATTGACCCAGTATGGTCGAGACGCGGGTTATGCACGTCGCCTTGACGAGGTGAACATCTGACCCAAGTTTCATGAAAATCCTTCAAGCCGTCTTGGAGATATTGAGTGGACACGAAATAAAGCCTAAAACATTTGACCTTCAAGTGTGACCTTGACCTTGAACCGGTATGGTCGAGACGCGGGTTCTGCACGTCGCTTTGATGAGGTGAACATGTGACCCACGTATCATGAAAATCCTTTAAGGAGATATGGAGTGGACACAAAATAAAGCCTCAAACCTTTGACCTTCAAGCGTGACCTTGACCCAGTATGGTCGAGACGCGGGTTCTGCACGTCGCCTTGATGAGGTGAACATCTGACCCAAGTTTCATGAAAATACTTCAAACCGTCTTGGAGATATGGAGCAGACACAAAATAAAGCCTCAAACCTTTGACCTTCAAGCATGACCTTGACATTGACCCTATATTGTCGAGACGCAAGTTCTGCACGTCACCTTGATGAGGTGAACATGTGACCCAAGTTTCATGAAAATCCTTCAAGCCGTCTGGGAGATATGGAGCGGACACGAAATAAAGCCTCAAACCTTTGACCTTCAAGCGTGACCTTGACATTGACCCTATATTGTCGAGACGCGGGTTCTGCACGTCGCCTTGATGAGGTGAACATGTGACCCAAGTTTCATGAAAATCCTTCAAGCCGTCTCGGAGATATGGAGCGGACACGAAATAAAGCCTCAAACCTTTGACCTTTAAGCGTGACCTTGACCTTGACCCTATATTGTCGAGACGGAGGTTCTGCACGTCGCCTTGATGAGGTGAACATGTGACCTAAGTTTCATGAAAATCCTTCAAGCCATCTCGGAGATATGGAGCGGACACGAAATAAAGCCTCAAACCTTTGACCCTATATTGTCGAGACGCGGGTTCTGCACGTCGCCTTGATGAGGTGAACATGTGACCCAAGTTTCATGAAAATCCTTCAAGCCGTCTCGGAGATATGGAGAGGACACGAAATAAAGCCTCAAACCTTTGACCTTCAAGCGTGACCTTGACCTTGACCCTATATTGTCGAGACGCAGGTTCTGCACGTCGCCTTGATGAGGTGAACATGTGACCTAAGTTTCATGAAAATCCTTCAAGCCGTCTCGGAGATATGGAGCGGACACGAAATAAAGCCTCAAACCTTTGACCTTCAAGCGTGACCTTGACCTTGACCCTATATTGTCGAGACGCGAGTTCTGCACGTCGCCTTGATGAGGTGAACATGTGACCCAAGTTTCATGAAAATCCTTCAAGCCGTCTGGGAGATATGGAGCGGACACGAAATAAAGCCTCAAACCTTTGACCTTCAAGCGTGACCTTGACCTTGACCCTATATTGTCGAGACGCGGGTTCTGCACGTCGCCTTGATAAGGTGAACATGTGACCCAAGTTTCATGAAAATCCTTCAAGCCGTCTGGGAGATATGGATCGGACAAGATTTTGGGGACGAACAGACAGACAGACAGACAGACAGACAGACAGACAGACAGACAGACAGACAGACAGACATCAAGGACAAAAACAATATATCTCCCCTGTATACAGGGGGAGACATAATTATTGAAGAGGGGTTGGTTGAACGCATTGTGACAACTGGAGAAATTTCTCAAGATGAGCAATTTATCCTTTTGCCATAATGATTTCAAAAGTTGTCTGCTTCAGGAATCAGAGATCGTCTGCATAGACGACATTCTGCATCTCGTCTATTTAGAAAAGTGTATACTCTCATAAAGATTGTTCCACAAGGCCTTTTTAAAATGGATTAGACGGTGTTAATGTTCAAACCTATCTGTCATGCTCGGTAATTTCCGGAAATAATTTCGGAGAGTGCCGGAAAGTATGATCATCCCCAATGTAAATGTACTGCGTATCAAGTTTAAACCACCGCATACAAAGTTTAAACCACCGCATATAATCAAAGTACCACCACACGTATTGAAGAATAGACTGCATATAATGTTGTTTGTATTGCATATGACGTTGTTTGCACACTATATAATGGTTATTCTACTGTATCTTCATACTTGTGGACTTCATATTATTAAATAACCACGATATATTATACAAAATGCATTGCATATCAGGCAAAATGTACCACGTCAAATGAAATATGTACGTCGTATACATGAAAATGTACTGCGTATAATACAATACAACATAGTAAGACAGTAAAGGCGTTCCATACATATCGGCTAACCTTGAACCGCTTGATCTATTTAAAGATATAAATATTGTCAACATTTATATCAGATTTATATTTTGTTAAACGATCATTCAACTGAGACTAATTTAATTCGCTTCTAAGTAAATTTGAATGTGCTATTTCAATCCCTGACAACTGTGAAATCATTAGTAGAACCGTGCATGTTGTGGAGTTAAGAACATAGACTGTAAGTTAGAACTGTTTGTAAAATATATTTACCTGTATAAAACGTAGTCTGTATAGAATCATATTAACCTGAGACACACACTGCTGATAAATGTAGTTTCATTTTTATCAAAGAATAAGGACATTTGATTTAAGACTGATAGTTCGATAATAAGATGTTAGCTGGAACAGACAAATGAAAAATATAATTCCTTACTCATTTTCCTTTCTTTCCTTGTTTTAATTCCTCTATTTGCCACAATACATAAATAGTTGGTTTTACATGATGTTTTCTTGGATGTAACCCTCTTTTTAAATTAACTTAATAATTCTACTTTACATATGATAATATTTTTTTTTCACATGAGATAAATTAATTTATTTTCTTGCTGGCTTTAATAGAATGTAATGTCACTTGTACCATCAATAAGGCATTTATGATTAATTTCATCACACATATTCATATCCTATTTTCATTTCATATATGTAAAAAATATTTATATACATTTGGAGACTGCTAAAATAATTCTTATTATAAATGAATATATTTAAATTTGATTTGAATTCATAGTGACATTTTGTATCATTTTAACATTGGAATTATTATCAACAAAGATATAAAAGTATTTGTGTATGAACGCCTTGTGAAAATGCAGATGGGGGCCGTGTAAATGAATTTTTGTCCGATCATCTTAAAAACATATATCTAACACAAACTGGTGTCATAGCCATGTATGTTTACTTGTTACGCACACGCTTCTGTGGTATAGTTGTTAGACATGTTATCTCTATAGCGAGACATCGGGGTTGGAAAACCCGGTCGGGTCATAGCATATACCTTTAAAAATATAATTGTGACTTACGACCTTGCTTGTGGGGATGCAATCACGACTGATACGCCGGTGTAAAATAAGCTTACCATTAATACTGGTAATTTAACCAGGAAACGCTTCGATGTGACTTAAATCTTGTTGAAAGCGGCATACACCACCATACAACAAGTATGTGATAACGCCCCTTTTAGCTTAACATACTTCATATAATGTAAAATGAATTATAACAGATGGAATAAACTTCATTTTCTAGAAACTATAAATGGCTGAAATCGAGCAGTTCTGTCGCATTGGTGAAGGCGATCGCACAAGTAAGGGGAGTACTCTGTCGTTCTCCTTGCCCGACTGCAATAAATCAAAAAGCAGTTATTGTATCGTAGATGGAGATGGGCCTGGTAAAAGAACACAACACTTACGCCAACTCAGTACTTTGACAAAGACGCTACTGTTATTAGGCACCTTCATCGTGATCGGCATGCTGATGGTAGTTATCATCTTACTCGCAGTACCAGGGCACGAACCATTACAACCACTACCACCCGTAAAACTGAACCAAACCTGCCTGGATTGTAAAACGTTAAGCGCGATAGTTGATAAGTGGGCGTGGAAAGGTATATCCGAAGACAAACAAACGGGTCAATGCTGCTTCAACAGCGAAATTGGACTTTCTTCAACGCTGAAATCCGTAAATATGACATTTATTTTAACAATTTACTGGGAAAATGTCTTTAAGACATAATTCGGACTTTATTAATACACATTATTTAATCCGGCTGGCTCAGCTATTAAAACAGAACGAATAGGCATTTACCGATGGAACAGTTTAAACTTTCCGTTATTGTTCATGCATTGACAAGAGATGGATTATAAAAACATGATGGAAAAATAAGAAAATTCTCACTAGTTTTAACTTCCATCTTTCATTCTCCGTGATCAATATTTTAATGTTGAAAAAGATAAAGATAATAACATCAAATGGTCGTTTGATTGTCCCGAAAACATTCAAATTCAAACCAATTGTCGACATTTGCAGCCATATTAATGTGAAGAACCAATAGCACATTTTAAATGTTTAATATTATTAACTAAATATTTGTCACTCAACCTAAATGGTACTGTAGACCTTTCTAACGGAATGTCTCTTACCGTCAAATGGTGAATGGCAGTTTTATCACGTGATACCCTTTTTCCGCCGCATACGACAAATCCACAGTAGACGACTTGAAAAACATTGGCAAACATCTCGGAAATCATTGTAAATGAAAGAATATATATTGAATGGCTTTCGAAAGTAGGATTGATTTTCCATTCAATTCAGCAGCATGTCTCCTTTACAATCTTTGTTGTTTCTATTGTTTTACAGTATTTCGATACACGTCTTTCGAGCAGTCAATTGGGTGAGTATTTGTGGTAGGGTTAATTTTGTTTAATGTTTCATCAAATAAAGCTGAAAGCTGGCTATATTAACCAATTGACTAGATAAGAGGGAGCGAACAGGTCTTTTCCCCAGGATTTTTCTCTTATTACTCAAACAAATCCTATTTGGTGGGTACTCAAAAGAATCGTCTCACTGAGACGATTCTTTTGAGTAACCACAACGTAGGGTTTGATAGTTAAATAAGGATTTTAGAACATGAGAAACGCCCTGTATCTAGAGCTCTGATTAACATAACCGTGATCCATGGAAACCAACATACCGTATCGACTGATTGATTAATTGACGTTTAAAGACGTTATCAATGGTATTTCAGTTATATCACGTGATTCCTGCATTTCTCGCAACTCTACTCAACACAACATTATTCAAGCAAATCAGTGGATATAACGATGCAACAATATGCAATGTGATTTAAACGACCAATGTCTGTCTTAATAATGATGCTAAACGTTTCACTTGAATAATATTTATGAAATGCATTATGTCCTGAGTCCCATGCTTAAAGTAAGCCAGTAGCATGGGAATACTGGTGTATGTAACACTTAGATAAAATTGGAAGGTCTCTGCGAAATAAAAAAATATAATTTACATGTTCGCCATTGCGTAGGCGTTACTACCCCTATCAGAGAAAATACGTAACCATCATATCTAAACGTTCAATAGTGTTACGCATGAAAGTCGTGCCCAGGTAACTCAGTCGATAACGACTTGGGCTGTCCATCGAATCCAGGAGTTGTGTTTTGGAACCCCAAAAATTAATTTCACACAAGCGTCATTCGTTTTGAACCAATGGGGTAACAGCAAATGAGTCTGTTGTCTCGGAAGACTGTTGTAAAGAGTACTGATTTGAGAAAGCCAGGAAAGCCCGGTATGAGACTTGACCATCGTGATATTACTGAATAAATGTCGAAAACGCCGTGAAACCCCACCAAATATAATCGATAATGGGACTTTATGACCAACTTTCATCAGCATGCTTCACTGAGCACGTTAACTTACGAAGGTCGATGTTCGTGTAACGTGATCAATATTCACTATTTATCACCTTCATAAGGAATCCGCCGTGGTCAAGTTGTGTAAGCGTTCCGGGTTCGATCCCCAGTCACGGCACGACGAATATGGTGAAGTGCCCTAGGGCAAGGAACATTTCCTAGCCTAAATAACTAAATGAATAACCAAAACTGTGGCCAATATATAATTGAAACAATGATTAAAACGGCGGTAAATCTAATAATTGAACTAATATATCTTCCTCAGAAACCGATCGGTTGCGGGAAAGTAACGACGTATTACACAATCTTGTCGTGAACCATCTGCTGAGTCACAACTCGAACGACACCTCGATACCACCGTATACACATCCGGATCTGCAAACGCTGATCGACTTGATTAATAACGTTTTCCACAGAAAACGGTCTGTACTGCACGTAACCAGCGTGAACACAACTATTGCTGAAGGTAGAATTTGTTTTGTTGTGTTTTACTTCAATAACGACAAGAACAATCATAATGATCATATAAAACAAAATAATCTAAAAATAAAAAAGTTTCTAAGAAGGAAATTAACAGATTTTTTGTACAAATTCTTCCTTTTCAATAATTATTTAACGTGAACACAGTAATAGCCGAAGGTATTGATTTTTTTTTTTTTTTTTATTTCGACAAGTACAAGCATATATCTAACAATAAAATAGTACCGGAAAGTGGAATTATACTTTTGTGCAAGTTGTTCGTTTTCAATAATGATTAAATCATAGTAATAGCCGAAGGTAATGATTTTTGGGGAAGTATACTTTTGTTTAATTTACATCTTTGTCAATATTAATTTAATTATTTGTAGGTGAAGACGACCCGAAGGTCTCCTGGAGGAGCAAGATCAAACAAGGAAATATCTCCCTCTCGAATGATAGCTATTCAATGACCGTCATGAACACCGGTCTTTATTTCATCTCCACCCAAGTGAAATTCCGTGCAAGCGTCTTCAACAACAAGACCAGGTAGGAAAAAGCGTGATTTGTTTAAACATTGTATAAGTCATGTTGAATGACTGGTTTGAGTTTTAAATGCTTTTAACACGGTGGTCCTTTTTGACAGTATCATGTGTTTTCCAACTCACCCGTACTAGTTAGCAAAACAACACATCCCGAGGAAACTAATTTCCTTACTAGATACACGTTTATTGTTGACGTCATTGGTGGCACACGAGTAATAACAGTAACAATGACCTACACCTTTCCAACAAACAGACGCTTTTTGACGCCTTCGCAGCTGAGGACGTTTAAAAACAATTTGACGAAAGGATGAATTTATCAAAAGGAGGTTTAAAACTAACGTTTTGATACAAGGGTATCAAGTCTATTATAAAAATCGACGAAATGGAATCATCACGATAAGACCACAATTACTAGGGTAACCTTTTTCAAAATGAAATAAATATTTGAAATTTAGGGATCAAATTGCACACGTATAATAGAAAACAGTTGACTTTTTGGTCATAACAATTCCTTTACAAATGGCTTCCAAATGGGGGCTTTCAAGGGGCTTCCAATGGGCTTCTAATGGGCTTCCAATATGCTTTAAAGACTAAATAAAAACCCGTAAAGAGCATCCTGATCGAACTGACCCTGATGTTTGCTGATTGAAAGATCAAAGGCCGCGAAACTAGACAAGCCTAAACATATTATCTTAGCTCAGAAATAAAAGGCATAGCTCTAAATATGACTTCTTATTGTTCAATTTCGAGAATGAATTTGGTTCTGATCAATCAGATACTTCAGCACACATTCTGAGTACAGAGTAAACTTTCATAGGTTTGGAACACAGGCTGATGTCCCTAAAGTGTTTTGTTTTTTTGAGACGTGAAACGAACTCATTTAAGACATAAATCCTTTCTTTGACTGTTAAGATGCCATGACATAAATCTCATATGACATTACAATAACATCATATAACACTACTACATGTAGTTTATCTTCCAGTCTTACGCTCAAGTTTTTGTTACAACGCGGAAACCAAACTATGAAAATGACGTCACGTCAGCGATTTCACGTCATAACGTTAGTCACTTTGGCGCTAATACAGGTTAATTTCATGTACAAAACGATTTTCATAAATCACTTCATGTGATAAAAAGAATATCTCATTCGTGTTACAATTGTAATAAACTCATTAACTAAGCTGAATATGTCGTTCGCCAAGGCTCGCGGCACATCATCTTAGTAAGCTCGTTTAACGGTCATGGTGGAGTGCCCTTGGGCAAGGCACATTTTCTAGCCTAGTACTGGTTTGTTTACCCAGGGATCATGAAAAATTGAACTGTCGCCGTGATATAACTGAAATAATGTTGAAAGCGGCGTAAAACCCCAATAAATAAATAAATAAATAAACTCGTTAAAAACAGTTATAGTAAATAAACACTCATGAAATATCCTCTATGTATATTTTTTCTCGACTAGGGATGCAACGGTACAGTTCTATCTGGGAACGTTGAGACAGGGTCAGCTATCGCATGTTGACGACTACAAGAAACGATACGTGTTTAGCGAAAGGAACACTGAACACGACGCCATCTTGCACACGATGAGTAGGTTAGAAAGGGGTGACAACCTTATCATCCGATTTCCCAGCAGCCAGAAGTCGTATCTCGCATCCGAACGTGGTGCTCACAGGATCAGTATTTTTGAATTGTAGTAGTTACACTTTCTACGTCACTATTCAATCGATATCATTAAAACCACACATAGACTTCGCTCGCTCGTATATAGGTACGATGGCCGCCTCATACCGGTAGTCTCAAATTGATCTTTGCATCTTTCATCGCCTATATAATCGTTCTGTATAAACCAAATGTATATAAGTCATATATACATCTACGAGATGGAAAAGCGATGGTTGTCAAATGTTTCAATTGCATAGAACTGAGCGTTTGTAGTATCGTTCGATTCCATTGGACAAATAAACAAGCACCTGTTCATGAATAGCTATGCCTATAGGGTCAATTCGAGACAACCTTGTATGCGATGTCGTCAGATGTAATGTACGGACGCCAAAGTATGTTTGTTTGATTAAAATGAGATAACTGTATCCTAAGAGGTCAGTTAAAATACAGTTTAACTCTGGCATGAATAAGGTCAATTATACATGGAGTTATAATTTGACGTTTCATATACCCGAGTCAAACAGTTATCTAAAACTCTATTCCAAAGTTCGGACGGTTTTTTTTGCGCTTTCTGACTTATGAAAACATTGAGTAAAAAGATGAAATTGCCTATAATGAGCAATTATCCTTTCAAACAATGTTTTCAACCTTATTTGATATTTAAACTATCATTTATGTAGATATTTCACATTTGTATCACTATTTAAATTCGTCTGGTGTATATTTGTTGCATGTGAGAAACCCCATTTCGCGAAAGATAAGAGGAATCAGGTGTACAGGCTGATCTGATCTGATCTGAATTTATTGATTGCTTGGTGTTTTACGCCGCTTTCAACATTATTTCAGTTTTATCACGGCGTTTCCTGGGTAAGTTACCAGTACTACTTGTCCAATTATCCTGACACCAGCCAGTAAGTCGTAATGATATCCCCGCAACCCTGAGCTCCAAGAAGGGCAGCCATTATTACCCTTTATAAAGGCATTGGTATGACTACTGTTGTGGATCGAACCCACGACCTTCCACACCGAGGTGTATGCTCTACCCCTACTCCAAAGAGGAGGTTGATCTGAAACGACACTGTTCAACTGGTATTTTTCCCTAACGGACGGGCTTATTTGATTAAGTTTCAATGAAAACGATAATTTCCTTCACAAAGGTGATCGAGTATTCCAACTAACTGTGATCTTTTTTTATATTTTTATACACATATTTTTTACTTTTATACACACATTTTTTATTTTTATATTGTATTATTTAGTTCAGATTTAATTGTATATCATACAAAGAGTTTATTTCGTAATTATATTACATTCTAATTACCTTTCACGAAAATAACTTAAATATTTCAATATTAGATTCGTCACATTTCGTTAAAGTTAAAACAGTTATTTGTTTTATAAGGTCCTTTTAGTATTTACTTTACATAAAATAAGCCGTTGATGCACCATAACAAAAAAACAAAAAATTCAATCATACATTACTGTTTTGCAAAAACGTTTCATCTATAACTTGCATGAAGATGTATTTTCGATTAACTGTTTTCAGGAGTTTATCTTACAGGGTAAGATTATCTATAACCCTTCAATGTAAATATGTAACCCTGGTTCGATGTCAAAAGTTAATATGTTAATTTGGGCATAGAGAGTTTCGAGCGAATAAGATATCACTCGGTCTTTACTATATTTGTAAAGAATATTTACTTTCAAACCTACTAGTTCAGAATCCGCCTCGGAATTGGGAGTTTGGTATAAATCAAAACATTATTTATCATTCAATTATATATATATTGATAGAAAAACAAACCTATATTATAGAAAAGACACCCATATCTCTGTTATTATTTTTTCGTATTTGTATTTTCTTCGCTTACAAATCAAACTATAAATGTTTTTTGAAAAAATATACCAATGTGTTTTACTTGCTCAAGTTATTGTTCAAAAGATTGTACTAAGTTTTCCAGTTTAGCTCACCAGAGCACTTAGTACTCGTGGTGAGCCATTGTGATCAGTTCCCCCCGTCGTTCATTCGTACGTCGTACGACGTCCAATTCAATTTGTTCTACTCTAGAAATACTGGTCCAATTTCAAAATAATTTCAAATAATTGTTCCCTTTGTGTCTCTCATTAAAATCTTAACCAAAAAGCTGCAGATTCAGAAAGAAGAAAAGTATTTGGCAAAAATGTCTTTGGTTGAACCTCTACAAAGATTATTTAAATTATTCTGATCCGTTGGAAATCATGGCACATAGGGGCCGGAGCTGGTTTCTTTTATATGTGTATAATAACAACTTTTTAAATAATCCTTTTGTTCAACATCACTGGCCGAATTTAAAAATAATTTGGCACAAATGTTCCTTGGGTGACCAAGTACGAAGAGTGTTGGGGCTTGTTTTGTTGTATAGATGATGAAACACCCCGATTAAAATATAAATTGGCACAGTTTTCCATGGGTATTTTTCTACACATATTGTTAATTGTTTTCCGATCTGTTGGAACACATTGCCAGTAGGGGACGGGGCTTATTTCCCTTGTATGATCTTTAATATATACTTGTCTATACTGATTTTAAAATACTATGACACGCACGTTCCTCGGCACCAATAATGTTTACCTAATTTCCATCGGTTGACAAGCATGTCCACAAGGGGGCGACGCTTGTTTTTCGTGATTGCATAGAGTAAGATACCATTTAATTTCTATAAATGCAGGTGAACGACTTACGACCATCATAGTCATCTTGTGTAACTAGTATGTTATTTCTTATAGTGAATGTACAATTGATACTGTGCCAGTTTGTTTGACTAGCACTAATTATTGTTCATTATATTGTGCTGAGTGTTCCGGTTTTTTTTTAAATATTATTGCTCAAAGTGAACTGTCTGTTTCTGATAGCAGACAGGTTAACACATAATCTACTGTGTTTGTGATGGATGCTTTTAGTGAGACAGTTTCTGATCGCAGACAGGTAATAGATAATCTGTTGTGTATGAGATCGTTGCTTTTAGTGACGGTTTCTGATTGCAGACAGGTTAACAAACAATCTACTGTGTATGAGATCGTTGCTTTTAGTGACGGTTTCTGATTGCAAACAGGTAAACAAATAATCTACTGTGTATGCGATCATTGCTTTTTTAGTGACGGTTTCTGATCGCAGACAGGTTAAAATTAATCCACTGTGTATGAGATCGTTGCTGTTAGTGAGACTGTTTCTGATCGCAGACAGGTTAACAAATAATCTACTGTGTATAAGATCGTTGCTTTTAGTGAAACTGTTTCTGATAGCAGACCTCCTATAATATGCTTTCACCAAAAAGTAGACTTTCTATTTAATGTTTATAATAATTGATGCAAGCTTAATTATTATCCGTGTGTTTATACAAGTGTAGACAACTATTTACATGTAGTAAAGTTAAGTTTTAACTTATTTAACAATTCCAAATCATATTTTCAGCTTATAGTAGGTTCTACGAATACCGTGTTATCACGAATACCAAGGTAAACACAAAACCGGTGTTTTCTTTGTTGCGCGCGCATAACCGGATGTCGTATGATTCCACCAGGAAACCCCGTTATCACGACTTTCAAATACTACAATTTTTTTCTTCAAAAAATCAATATTCTCAAAAATTACGACACATTATGATTGTTACTCATAATAAAAAGAAAATCCTACATGCCCTGACCTCTCACCAACAAAATCGTCATTTATTTAGTAGAAAACCTGTTGATGATTTTTCTTTCACACTTTTAACTGCTTATGACATCATAGGAATTTTAAGTCACATTATTACATTCCGTGAAGTTTTCTCGACTATAGAACACTTGGAAGAAATTAAGGACCAAAATTCTAAAAAAAAAAAAACTTTTTTAAACTTCTAAATCACATACTGTGTTACAAAACTTAAGGATGTTATTATAAGGACTAAAAAAATAACAAAGAAAGGGTCATTTTTGGAAAATATGAGTAAAGTGTGCCTATAAGAAAATTTAACAAATTGATTCTGAAAATATCGTGTAAATAAGTTTATAGTTTGGAACAGTTAATAAATTAACATTTCAATTGAATATAATTGTTCTAGTGACAAATGTTTTATAGGATAATCATTTTCACATTAAATCTCAAAAACATTCTCTCATATTTTAGAGAACATAATCCGAACAAAGATCAGCTTGTTCTTTAATAGTCTCATATGCACTTTGGATGCTTTACTGATTAGTCCCTCTTACTAGCCCCTCTCTCTATTTTTTTCTCATTTACTTTTTAAAAGTATTTCACAGTTGTGTTACTTTTATGTCGATGGATATGGTGCTTGGATGCTAGTGCATGCATCAGAGAAATCTGTACGACTGTTTCATATTGACTAGATATTTCTTTCTTAAATCATTTCGTATCTTTTCCGATGTAGATCAGCACATGTTTTTGTTATTTGATCATGATCTTATTTGTTAAATTTGAAATAAATATTTTTAAAGATTTAATCGATTCAATTTATTAATGTGTTCTCGTGTGGAAATATTTCCAGATAACTGAATTTAATCCGCAGCTTTGGTAATGAAAACATGAGACTCGCATTGGGTTATTTTTGCCTGTGTAAATAGTAAAACAGAATTAATGCATTTGAGTACAGCATCGAGTTTAGGTATTTATATATTTGCGAACAATTAATGCTCAGGCGAGTCAGTGCATACATGAGTGGATATCATCATGGACCTGGAACCGGGCGTTCCTTGCTCGATCCCAAGTCACGGCGGTCAATGTTGGATGTTCTTAACCCTTTCCCAAATACAACAAATCTGCAGAATACGACTTTGAAGACATGGTGACAAACACCTGAAAAAATCTCCGTAAAAGATAGCTTAATTGTTAAATAAAGTTGAAAACATGATGGCCAAAGGAGAAGTTGCTTATCATGAGCAGTTTCACCTTTGACCACAATGTTTTCAAACGTCGCCTGCTGCTATTGCGTCAAAATTCGTCTGCTACTGGGAAAAGGTTAAGCACATTTCTTAGCGCTGAACAAGTTTGTTAACCAGGGATCGTGACAGAATAAAGAGTCCTCGTTATATAATTGAAGTAATTTTGAAACGACGTAAAATCTCTACTAAAACAAACCACCACTGATTTAGTTCCAGGATTACTGACCATAGACATAACACGATTGGTGGCGTCGTTAACGCAGGAAAAATCTTTCAAAGTCACTTTCTTGATCAAGGTAATAAATGAATTACGTTGCATCATTCTTGATTGATATCGCCTTTCGTGCATGAATTCGTGGGTTCGATCCCCGGCTGGGTCATAAGAAATGCTTTAGAAACGGTAGAAGCGGCTGCCCTCCTTGGCGCTCACATCTGCGGGCTTTTAACACTACGTCTGACTGGTTGGTGTCAGGATACATGGACCAGTAGTACTGGTAACTTACCCAGGAAATCCCGTGATATAACTTAAAACACTACAAACAATCAATCAATCAACATGATTGCATATACCTTTTAAGTGGACAATGGGGTCCAGTTTAGCCAACACGTGTGTTATGTATACAATTATGTGTTATTCGCAATCCCTTCCCTCGACTTCGTGGATGGGATAAGGTGTGTTGAATAGAAACACGTCGAACATGCCGTGTGGTTGGTTTCCATCATATATTCCAACATGCGACACATCTGCGGCAGAGTACTTTGAAAATATATTGAAAACAACTTTAACATCGCATTAACATCAACCATGATTTATTGAAAACATTTGAAAACAAATGTGTTGACACAAAGAGAACTTGCTCATTCCTCCTATTGTGGTAATGGTTTTAAATGTTGTATCTTGCGTATGCGTCAAAATGCGTCTGCATGGGATGTAAGGTTGTGGGGATGGGGGAGCTAGACAGATACGTTGTTAAAAATGTCAATTGCCAACGCTGTAGTAACAGGACACAGTGACGTAAACACCATTCAGACAATGTATCAACAATTTGTCACTCACATATCGGCGGCCAGTTCACCTATCCACATGAGTTCTGGTTTTCTCATACCAGTACTCCACACAATATACTTTCCAAGCATTTGGCTGCTTTTTCACATAAACTGTTAGCCCATTGGTGTGAAACGATTTACGCTTGTCACGGTGACTTTGCTTACAATGTCAGAAAGAATGTTGGCCGAGCTGGGGCTCATACTCGTAACCCCTGGATTTACAGCCGGCGTCGATACCGACTGGGCTACCGGGGCTCGGCCAAATCTGTGTAGTAATACAAGTATAGGCATATACAATAAAACCTCTCCAGCAAAACATCTGGTCAAATCAAAGAAACTAAGCTGTTAAGAGAGGTGTCGCTGTATTTTAGAATGTATTCAATCCCCAAATTGAAATGTATGTTGAAATATCTAAATAAGGCAACGTAAGACAGTGAGAAATTGTTTGTCAGGTGTAGTTTCGTCGTTTCCTGTAAATGGTGTTCGGTGTTTTCTACCAATGTTTCCACGAAAGTGAAACTAATCTTCGCGAAAGTGAAACCTGTGTGTTTTTCTTTTTATACATTTGTTTGGTTAATCCAAAATATAACCTTAAACAAAATCATATCATTTATCACTATAAAAGATTATTTCTACTGCATACGACGGATTGGCCCGATGGTTTAATAGTTACTAAGCTGGCCTGTCAATTTGTTCTTGAAGTTGTTGCTCGTCAGACAAGGCAGAATGTTTAGGAGGTGTTTCGCATATACAGCAATGCTGCAGCAGACGACTTTAAAAAAATCCAGACATAGTCGCAAAATGTTTTCAAAAGCCGTCTGCTGCAGAATCGTCAGAAACGGTTTGGATGTGCGTATGTTTTCAGAAGTTACACTGTATAGACAATTTATAAATGCGAGCCTAACCGCGGGAGGCGAAATTCATTTCCATGGTCGTCATCATATACATCGAGTATCGAAGTAAACGTAATGGGACTTCGGGTTCGGGAGTTCACGTGTTCGATCACCGTCCCGGTCATATAAAATACTTTGAAAATGGTAGTACTTCTCAGGGTTGTTGGGTTAGCGTTACGACTGACTGGCCTGTGTCAGGATAAATGGACTAGTAGTATTGGCGTGAAACACCAAACCATCAAGTGATTCGGCTACAGTCAGAGTGTTACGTAACTCGAATTCACAGCCATTGCTTTTCTGAGAATAAGCGAACAGTGAGGACGGCATGCAAATGAAAAGAGATCTGTTAAGTGTATGCGAACGAACCGAGATATGGTAATTGTGTGCGAACGAACCGAGATATGTTGATTGTATGCGAACGAATAGAGATATGATGATTGTGTGCGAACGAACCAAGATATGGAGATTATATGCGAACGAATAGAGATATGATGATTGTGTGCGAACACACCGAGATATGGTGATTGTGTGCAAACAAACAGAGATATGATGACTGTGAGCAAACAAACAGATATATGGTGAATGTGTGCGAACGAACAGAAACCTAATGATTGCGTGCGAAATAACAGAACTCTGATGATTATGTGCGACCGAACTGGTTAGATTCAGTCCTTTCAAACTATGTGATGCACATACACTTAGTCCCGACTTCGCATGGTAAAAGCCTTTTCTCAAATTAGTTTTATATCCAGTGTCTGCACATTAGTCAGTATATATGTTCTGCTGATTTGATTGGAGTTTAACGCCCTTTTTCAACACTGATTACTAACCCAGGAATCGCAGTGATATAACTGAACACATGTTGAAAGCAGCGTGAAGCAACAATCAATAAAGCAATCGTCGAAGAGGATTGTCACTAGTCACACTTAGTTTGTATAAGAAAGAGATCAATGACCGTGCAGGGGTTTGAATCACGACCTCTGAATTGAAAGCGACTCGTCATTACATACTGAGCTAAGGAGGATCTGTTTACGTTATTGAAGATCAGTAGTATAGGGGTCGGTTTAGGTGTAAACAAAGATGACGTAATCGGCGGCCATTTTGTTGACCTAGTTACTATTTATAGTATCTCATTTGCATATAAGGGATTGACACGAGTGAGGACGCTATTTTGTAGTTATACAATGACTGCGCATGCGTGGCGGCCATTTATAATGATAGGTCTATATTTAGAATGACATCATGGGTCTATATTTAGAAAGCTTTAACAATGGAGCAAGTGTTTCAGTAGCACCCTTCGGGCGAGACCACCAACGATTTGTCTCTAGCCTTCTACCAATAGATTCTAGCGGGTATGTTGTTGGAACCCTCGAAAATAATGGCGGGGAAATTCGACCTAACCTTTGCTACATTGTTTCGGGAAACCTGACACGAGACATCCATACGACACGATATATCCCTTTAATATGTCGTATAGTCGAGCCGAAGCACGCAGTCAAACATGTATGGTAAAGCAATAAATTTAACGTCTTACCTCTAGAGCGTCCACAGTTCAAATGACAGAGATCCCGCTCTATTTTTAGACTCGGTATTTCACCATATTTTTATAAATAGATTATGTGTCATGTTCTATAAATAGATTATATGTCATTTACTATAAATATATATTTCTAATAGTTCTATATTTAGAATGACATCATGGGTCTATATTTAGAAAGTGTTGGAGCTGGCGGAGAAATTCGACCTACCCTTTGCTACATTGTTTCGGGAAACTGAAACATCCATACGACACGATATATCCCTTGTATAGTCGGCATATAGTCAAACATGTATGGCAATAAATGTAACGTCTTACCTCTAGAGCGTCCAGAGTTCAAATGACAGAGGTCCCGATATATTTTTAGTTTCGATATTTCACAACCACTATCGAATATTTCATCAGACCAGGTGTACCAACAATAGAGCATTGAAATGACAAAGTTAATCTCATTTAAAGGCGCCATACTGTCTGCGTCTGAACACCTGCAACGAACGTGTTAACACTTGTCTGAGAATAACACTTTACAGTGCGGTTTCAAAAGATTACCCCATATGATGAAAGTTATTATTATGACTATACAAGAACTTGAAAAATGTCAGTGAAGTTATACACGACTTTACCAATTTGATCATATTTTAAATATATTGAGAAAAGAAGCCAATTAAAGTTGTCAAATCGGTTTTTGCTAATTTGTATCACTATTTACGCTTTTTTCTCTTTATACTACTAAATAATAGAAGAACCAAAAAGCTTTCATTTAAACCAAAGTTTGTCGCAATAACCGTTTTCGAGTTATGTAATATGAGAGATTTTTAAACCCCAAAAATGAACTTGCCCCGATCCTCAAGTTTGATATACCGTTGAAAAGATCTCGTTGAGCCCTTTTCATATATGAAAAAATTATGATCCTAGGACTAATAGTTCTCTAGTTATCGTCGTTTTAAATTATTTCTTAAAAGTGCGTCAAAAGGCTTCTTAATGCGTAAATGCCGATATCTCCTTTATTTCTTGTCCGAATGTAGTCGTGTTTGGACTCGTTGAAAAGGATTTCGGATTTTCTAACGATTGAGATGATCTAACCGGAAGTGACGTAATTTTTTCTTAAAATGATCATATTTTCAATATTAATTAATTTGATTTTTTTTTTTTTAGGAATTCGTAACGTTGGACTGCACTTATATATTAATAGCTGTTGTCATTTTCAAAACCTGAATATTGATTTAAATTTCAGCCGTTTTCGAGTTATGTAATATGAACAAAATTTAAACCCAAAAAATAAAGATATATCATTCGAAAGATGTTGTCGCGCTCTTTTCAAATCTGAAAAAAATGATGGTCCTAGGACTATTCATTCTCTAGTTATCTCAGTTTAATTTTTTATTTCAAAGCGTGACTGATAAGCCAATTTGACCCACACATCTTAAAATGATGATATCTTCCTTATTTCTTGACCGATTGTAGACGTGTTTGGATTCGTTAAAAAGGGCTCCGTAAACTCTATCAATTGAATTGGTCAAACCGGAAGTGACGTTATTAATTAATTTGATAAGTTTTTTAGATACATCGTAACGTATAGAAGGCACTCATATATTGATAACTGTGGGCAAAACCTGAATATTGACAGAGTTTCGAACTCATAACCCTCATCATATTGCTCCCAGGTGTGTTAGCATTAACCCATTATCAGAGTCACCAGATTGTGTTCATTTGGTGACGTAAGTACGGACAAAGACCTTTTGAAATGCTAAACACGATATATCCCTTTTGTATAGCATATAGTCGAGTCGAAGCACGCAGTCAAACATATATGGTAAAGCAATAAATTTAACGTCTTACCTCTAGAACGTCCAGATCTCAAATGACCGATGCGCATGTCCCAATCTATTTTTAAATTCGATATTTCACCATCGCCATCGGATATTTCATCAGAAACTCAACAGGTGTGAGAACAGTATAGCATTGAAATGCCAAAGAAAACGTGGACAATGGATGAATAGACTACTTTAAACCAAACGGCGCCACAGTGTCTGTAGAACACCTGCACGTTAACACTTGCCTGAGAATAACCCTTTACACTGCTGTTCAAAAGTTTATCCCTCATGACGAAAGTTTTTATTATGACTATACAAGCACTTGAAAAGTGTCAGTGAAGTTATACACGACTTTACCAATTTGATCATATTTCAAATATAGAGGGAAAAGGAGCCCATTAAAGTTGTCAAATCAGTTTTTGTTAATTTATTTCACTATTTACGCTTTAACTTTTTCTCTTTATGCTACCAAATGATAGAGGACACCAAAACCTTTCATTTAAACCCGGGGTGGTAGAGAAAATATTCAGCCGTTTTCGAGTTATGTAATATGAGAGATTTTTAAACCCCAAAAATGAACTTGCCCCGATCCTCAAGTTTGATATACCGTTGAAAAGATCTCGTTGAGCCCTTTTCATATATGAAACAAATATGATCCTAGAACTAATAGTTCTCTAGTTATCGTCGATTTAAATATTTGTTTCAAAGTGAGTCAAAAGTCTTCTTAATGCGTAAATGCCGATATCTCCTTTATTTCTTGTCCGAATGTAGTCGTGTTTGGATCCATTGAAAAGGATTTCTGATTTTCTATCGATTGATATGATCAAACCGGAAGTGACGTCATTTCTTAAATATTTCGACGATAACTAGAGAACTATTAGTCCTAGGATCATATTTGTTTCATATATGAAAAGGGCTCAACGAGATCTTTTCAACGGTATATCAAACTTGAGGATCGGGGCAAGTTCATTTTTGGGGTTTAAAAATCTCTCATATTACATAACTCGAAAACGGCTGAATATTTTCTCTACAACCCCGGGTTTAAATGAAAGGTTTTGGTGTCCTCTATCATTTGGTAGCATAAAGAGAAAAAGTTAAAGCGTAAATAGTGAAATAAATTAACAAAAACTGATTTGACAACTTTAATGGGCTCCTTTTCCCTCTATATTTGAAATATGATCAAATTGGTAAAGTCGTGTATAACTTCACTGACACTTTTCAAGTGCTTGTATAGTCATAATAAAAACTTTCGTCATGAGGGATAAACTTTTGAACAGCAGTGTAAAGGGTTATTCTCAGGCAAGTGTTAACGTGCAGGTGTTCTACAGACACTGTGGCGCCGTTTGGTTTAAAGTAGTCTATTCATCCATTGTCCACGTTTTCTTTGGCATTTCAATGCTATATTGTTCTCACACCTGTTGAGTTTCTGATGAAATATCCGATAGCGATGGTGAAATATCGAATTTAAAAATAGATTGGGACATGCGCATCGGTCATTTGAGATCTGGACGTTCTAGAGGTAAGACGTTAAATTTATTGCTTTACCATATATGTTTGACTGCGTGCTTCGACTCGACTATATGCTATACAAAAGGGATATATCGTGTTTAGCATTTCAAAAGGTCTTTGTCCGTACTTACGTCACCAAATGAACACAATCTGGTGACTCTGATAATGGGTTAATGCTAACACACCTGGGAGCAATATGATGAGGGTTATGAGTTCGAAACTCTGTCAATATTCAGGTTTTGCCCACAGTTATCAATATATGAGTGCCTTCTATACGTTACGATGTATCTAAAAAACTTATCAAATTAATTAATAACGTCACTTCCGGTTTGACCAATTCAATTGATAGAGTTTACGGAGCCCTTTTTAACGAATCCAAACACGTCTACAATCGGTCAAGAAATAAGGAAGATATCATCATTTTAAGATGTGTGGGTCAAATTGGCTTATCAGTCACGCTTTGAAATAAAAAATTAAACTGAGATAACTAGAGAATGAATAGTCCTAGGACCATCATTTTTTCAGATTTGAAAAGAGCGCGACAACATCTTTCGAATGATATATCTTTATTTTTTGGGTTTAAATTTTGTTCATATTACATAACTCGAAAACGGCTGAAATTTAAATCAATATTCAGGTTTTGAAAATGACAACAGCTATTAATATATAAGTGCAGTCCAACGTTACGAATTCCTAAAAAAAAAAAAATCAAATTAATTAATATTGAAAATATGATCATTTTAAGAAAAAATTACGTCACTTCCGGTTAGATCATCTCAATCGTTAGAAAATCCGAAATCCTTTTCAACGAGTCCAAACACGACTACATTCGGACAAGAAATAAAGGAGATATCGGCATTTACGCATTAAGAAGCCTTTTGACGCACTTTTAAGAAATAATTTAAAACGACGATAACTAGAGAACTATTAGTCCTAGGATCATAATTTTTTCATATATGAAAAGGGCTCAACGAGATCTTTTCAACGGTATATCAAACTTGAGGATCGGGGCAAGTTCATTTTTGGGGTTTAAAAATCTCTCATATTACATAACTCGAAAACGGTTATTGCGACAAACTTTGGTTTAAATGAAAGCTTTTTGGTTCTTCTATTATTTAGTAGTATAAAGAGAAAAAAGCGTAAATAGTGATACAAATTAGCAAAAACCGATTTGACAACTTTAATTGGCTTCTTTTCTCAATATATTTGAAATATGATCAAATTGGTAAAGTCGTGTATAACTTCACTGACATTTTTCAAGTTCTTGTATAGTCATAATAATAACTTTCATCATATGGGGTAATCTTTTGAAACCGCACTGTAAAGTGTTATTCTCAGACAAGTGTTAACACGTTCGTTGCAGGTGTTCAGACGCAGACAGTATGGCGCCTTTAAATGAGATTAACTTTGTCATTTCAATGCTCTATTGTTGGTACACCTGGTCTGATGAAATATTCGATAGTGGTTGTGAAATATCGAAACTAAAAATATATCGGGACCTCTGTCATTTGAACTCTGGACGCTCTAGAGGTAAGACGTTACATTTATTGCCATACATGTTTGACTATATGCCGACTATACAAGGGATATATCGTGTCGTATGGATGTTTCAGTTTCCCGAAACAATGTAGCAAAGGGTAGGTCGAATTTCTCCGCCAGCTCCAACACTTTCTAAATATAGACCCATGATGTCATTCTAAATATAGAACTATTAGAAATATATATTTATAGTAAATGACATATAATCTATTTATAGAACATGACACATAATCTATTTATAAAAATATGGTGAAATAGCGAGTCTAAAAATAGAGCGGGATCTCTGTCATTTGAACTGTGGACGCTCTAGAGGTAAGACGTTAAATTTATTGCTTTACCATACATGTTTGACTGCGTGCTTCGGCTCGACTATACGACATATTAAAGGGATATATCGTGTCGTATGGATGTCTCGTGTCAGGTTTCCCGAAACAATGTAGCAAAGGTTAGGTCGAATTTCCCCGCCATTATTTTCGAGGGTTCCAACAACATACCCGCTAGAATCTATTGGTAGAAGGCTAGAGACAAATCGTTGGTGGTCTCGCCCGAAGGGTGCTACTGAAACACTTGCTCCATTGTTAAAGCTTTCTAAATATAGACCCTTGTCGAAGACAGTAGTGCAGAGGTAGAGCGTCGGCCTCTCACATCAAAGGTCCCTGGTTCGAGTCCCGTGATGAGCGGGTCCTGACTTTGGGATTTTTCCACACAATCGGCGCGAGTACTGGTTAAGTATCCAGGAAGCAGACATCGAGCGTGATTAATATAAGCTTAAAGCTTGTTTCGCAATCGATTTAAAATAAATAAGTTTAAACTAAATATAGACCCATGATGTCATTCTAAATATAGACCTATCATTATAAATGGCCGCCACGCATGCGCAGTCATTGTATAACTACAAAATAGCGTCCTCACTCGTGTCAATCCCTTATATGCAAATGAGATACTATAAATAGTAACTAGGTCAACAAAATGGCCGCCGATTACGTCATCTTTGTTTACACCTAAACCGACCCCTATACTACTAAGATCATAACAAACTGTTTTCCGTACATTAATAGAAAATAGGTGTCAAGGTTTAAAGTACAATTTTATGGCTCTTACATGTCGCCTAAAAAGCGGTTAACCCTTTCCAGACATATTGAAGACGTTTGTTGACGCCTCTGAAAGCAGGCACCTTTTGAAAACAAAATGAGCAATTTCTCCTTTTGTTACAATGTTTTCAAATTTAGTCAATGATTCAACTAAAGTCGTCTGCTGCTAAATGTGTTGTACATGTTTGTGGAAAAGGGTTATTCGTGTAATCGTGTCATGCTAAATGTGTTGTACATGTTTGTGGGAAAGGGTTATTCGTGTAATCGTGCCCTGCTAAATGTGTTGTACAGGGTTATTCGTGTAATCGTGCCCTGCTAAATGTGTTGTACAGGGTTATTCGTGTAATCGTGCCCTGCGATTTGCGGTCGCGTTGACTTCTCTGCAACGTGATAATATACACATAATTTGAGGAAGGTTGTGATGACACTGTGCGGATGCACAGACTCGCCTATATTTTCACTTTACATTCGAACCTGGGCTAAAGACCACCTTTGAATAGCAAGTCCCTCTCTATAGCGACTATACTTTTCGTTTCTCAAATACTCATTTTCTGTTTAAATGCTCTGCAATTAAAGTCCAACTGTGGACAAAGACCATGGGTCGTCTTTAAACGCAGGTTCGAATGTATACGTAGATGCAGTAAGACTCAAAATCTCTAGACGAGGCTCTAATTATTTAAATTGCTTTTTCATATTATCGATTTAAAAGAATCAAAATAACAATTAGTCTATTTTAACATTGAGGTGAAGGTTGTTTATATCTTGATTGGAATTCAGCAGAGGAACTGTAAAGAAAATATTTTGATTTTGACAGAGCAATTGGACCAAAAGGTGGTTTTCAATAGAATCATTAATTGCGACCATGATCGCGGTAATATTTGATTTGTACATGTACATACAACGAAATGTACGCATAGGGTATAGATTTTAAGTAATTTTTAAATTTAAGTATTTTACTTTAGTGGCGATTCCTTAAATCTGCTTACCTCTGTATTTGATTCTACACTTTTAACAGGCGTCAATTGGTACATGTACGTTAAAATTAATAATTAAAAAAAGAGTGCAAGAGTATACAAAATTAACTTCTTTCTTTTATTTCAATTTATATCGACAAATTCCAGTTATCAATGTTCTCAATTAGAATTGACATGAGTCAGTCAATAATTTACTGTGATATAACTTAAATGATGTTGAAAACGGCAATTTTCCTAGCCTAGTGCTGAATTGTTTATCCAGGGATCATGGATAAGTGAACTGTCACCGTGATATGACTGAAATAATGTTGAAAGCGGCCTAAATTCCCAATAAAATAAAGTAACAAGTCATAACGAGGTTATCTTTTATAAAGAAGTAGAATATGACACATCAATGTTCCTGGTTTAATATTCTTTCCACTGAATAAGTGTCATGCAAACTTTCTCAAATACAATAAATTTGCAGTGATCGACTTTATTAACATCTAGGTAATAACGCTCCTTTAGATGAAAGAATTTTTATTTTTTGTTTTATCGAGGTTTTACGCCGTTTTCAACATTATTTCAGTTATATCACGGCGACAGTTCACATGTTCATGATCCCTGAGTAAACAAACCACTACTAGGCAAGGAAATGTGCCTTGCCCAAGGGCACTCCACCTTGACCGTCATTCCGCAACTGGAGATCGAATCCGGGACGCCCGGTTTCAAATCCCCGACGCTAACCACTCGACCGCAGGATTATTGTATAAAACATTGTGACAATTTGAGAAGTTGCTGATTATGAGCAATTTCTTCTTTTGCAACACTGTTTTCAATTTTCGATTGCTGCAGAGGCGCGTCAGAAAGCGTCTGTATGGGGGAAAGTATGAACAGAAATCCCTTGATTAAGACGTTCGTTACCTCTATGGCGAAAACGGCATTTAACCCTTTCCCAGATATAGACACATTTTGAAAACATCGTGACAAAAAGTGAAATTGCTCAAACACGAGCAATTCCTCGTTTTTGCCACAAAGTTTCCAAAGTGTGTCAGTAATTATACCTACAATTATAGAGATTTTCCATATTTTTGAGTAGACATTTTCAAAGTCGTCTGCTGCAGATTTGTTGGAAAGGATTAAACTGTACACAAAGCAAACGTATTTTCTTGCTGCAGACACATGAATTCAAAGTTGATGTACTCTTAGCATATCATATCAGGTAAGTAATGAACGGTAGCCTTATATCGGTTTAAATAGATAGCTGCGTCATAACGAAATTATTTTACATAGAGATAAAAAATGACTGATCAATCTTCCTGGTTTTCTATTTTTTCAACTGATTTAATGTCGTGTGAACATAACTATTAAGCCTTTCTCAAATACATTATATTTAATTCAGTTTAAGCTTATCTGTTTTACATCGATTGTGAAACAAGCTTTAAGCTTATATTAATTACGCTCGATGGCTGCTCCTTGGAAACATTACCAGGACTCGTGCCGTTTGTGAGGATAAATCCCAAGGCAAGAACACGCTTGTCACGGGATTCGAAAAGTACGAGAGGCAGACACTGTACCACTGCATTTCATTTCACAATACATTTGCAGTCGACGACTTTAATAACATCTAGGAAAAATATAAAACATTTCTTTAGATAAAAGTATGATTATTGAATAAAGTTCAAAACTGAAGTTTCTCAATGTGAGGAATTTCTTCTATTGCCACACTTTTTTCAAATTTTGTTCGCTGCATAGGCCCGTCAGAAAGCGTCTGTATGTGGGAAAGCATAAACAGACATCCCTAGATTCGGAGGTCCGTTACCTCTATGTAAAAAAACGGCATTTAATCCTTTCCCAGATATGGACGCATTTTGACGCGTCTAAAGCCACAGGTGCCAGTCTCGTTTCAAATCTAAAAATAGCATTTGACTATACATTGACAAGTTACATTTCCTTTTCTACGGCCCGGGACATCAATAGGGATTTTAATTATTCGGCATATTTTGTTGTATTAATTTATTACAAAGCGCCTTATACAGCATTTCAAATGTGTACAAGAGAGAAAAAAGAAATTTCCTTTCGAAATTAGCGTAGTTTTGTGTTTTTATTAAAATATCTTAAAACAGTTGTACCCAATGTTCATGTTAAATGAGTTCTTTATTGAGAATATAGCCGAAGATAAAGATTTTCAGCGCGCCACTCCTGAATACAGATTACTCTACGTGTGTTATAGCTGTGAAATAAGTAATGTACAATTGCCCTATGATAACTGCGTATTAAAATTATATGACACTTCTTAATAATGGAAAAATCGGATTTACGAGACTTTACTCGGACCTAACGCATCTCAGTGATGTTCCCGAGCAGTAGTTTTATAACGAGCTGGGTTTAACCTTAATAAGGGGAAATTTTCTATATTCAGTATGGAAAAAAATTGGGTGCAAAGATACTACGGCCGAGCTCATAAAATCCAAATGAAATTACATAGAACAAAGCAGGGAACCATGGCCGACATTTATTCATATCCGGCCGACGTCACATCCGTCCAAATCAAGCTGGTTCCCGAGATAATGGCAATAACTTTTTTGTTTACAGTAAAGGCTGATAACCAGAACCTATCGGATACGAGTCCCTTTGCTTTAGGTAAGAATTTTTATCTTTCTCGTTTTCGTAACATATATAACACAGACAATATCATGTTGGCGTTCTTGTAGGTAAAGATATAAGATCTAGCTGTATTGTAAATCTGAATGTTTTACATGCATTGACAAATGTTCCTGGCGATGGGATAACTCTGATCTAAGATGCTCTTCGTGGTAAATTTGTTTCACTAGATCAATGACAATGCTTCACAGACCTGCTAAAGTTGTCAGTCCTTCTGACAAAACACCTTTGACGGTCAAAGATTGATGCAAAAATTGGTTGAACATACACCCTGTGACCCAAATCAGAGACATGTATTTATGTCTCTGCCCAAATACACCAAAACAATGGTCATGTGTGTGACAGACAACAAAAATAAGATGAAAGGCGGGATATTTTGCCATTAAACTGCAAAAGTTTCTTTTAAATTCTCAATTCCTTTATTCTAGCTATCACTATTTGTTTCGTTAGTGATCCGGAACTCCCACGCTTACTGTATGATGTAAGAAATAAATATGACCCAAAGTCCCTATGCATAAATATCACAAAAAAAGCACATGTATAATAAAGTAAATCTATTTTTAGAAGTATCCTTCGAAGTTCTCGAGTGCAGATTGTTTACACATTTAATGACGATTTAATGACGTAATATCTAACGTGTCTACTGCATGGCATCCACTTCATTTGTTAGTGGTGAACACATTTGCAATGTGGACGGAATATTTCAGACTAATGGTTAATCAGTTAAAACTAACAGCTTTTTAGACTAAAAGAACCCAAGAAGAAACGTCCCCAGTGTATTCAAGAGATATATCGGGTGTCCAAAAAAAGAAGTTTAAACAAGTTTTCTAAAAGACTTGACTGGAGACACATATCGGTGGCCGAGACGTATGTATATAGGCTTGCCTTGTGCTGTGTGTTCTGAACACAATTTTAAAAAATTTACCAAAGGCACATTGCATGTCAGGACGGTAGCCAGAAATCTCGACCCAAAGAATTCTCGACCCCATTATCGGTTTATATCAACGATATAGGTGTGAATGGATGGTTTAACAGGTGTCATAAACAAAAGACTGATTATTGATTCTTACTTACCTGTTGATTGATTATTTTTAAATGATCTTGATGTGTTCTAACTAGTTAATCTGCTGCAGACGACTTTGAAAACATATGGTGAGAAAAGGAGAATATGTACATGACAGGTTGACTTCTGGCTAAGGTATAGTTATATTAATGAATAAGGAAGATTGTGAGAAAAGGAGGAACTGTCCTCTATCAAACAATACTTCAAATCTTAAGAATACTTTCAAAACCATGATATAGGATAATTTATAACAATGTTAAAACATACATCATTATTACATTAATCATTATCTAAATGTAGTGATTATTCAACAAAAGAACCAACATCCATTCACACCTATATAAACTGGGGTCTAAATTGGGGTCAACTTTTCTTAGGAAATTGGGGTCAAGAATTCTGGAAGCCGTCAGGACCACTGTAATTCTTTAAAAGAATCCACCCTGCAGCTAAACATCATTTAAGTAAGTATAAAAAAATCTTGCAAAACAGTTAAATCTTAAGAATTGGAAAATGCACAATTTATTTTAATTCAAAAGCATTGTGAGAAGTATATTTTGCATATTGTCAACAATTTGACATTTTTTTACAATGCTTTCAAACATCATATGCTGTAAGGTCAAATGTCATCTTCATAAGATAAACACAAATGTAAGTTACATCTGTATCATCAGTAATTATAATATTCTTATGTCAATTAAAATGTTGATTTATCTTTGATTGTCAATAATATCTGTATAAACCCCTCAATGGCTACTTTTTATGAACACAAGTGGGGAATTGGCCCCTTTTCAAAAAATTATAAAAGCATCTTTGCCCAAATATACTCAAATGAAAAATGTATAAAAATACCAAAATACACCGGAATCCTCAAAGTCTACCTAATTCTTAAAAAAATGCCCTAAATATCTGAATCAGAATTCAGTGAAGATTGGGATTTTCCGCACAAATTGACAATGGAAATTTATTGAGACAATCGCTGAACTAAATAAGGAAAAATGAAGATAACTAAGATAAGCAGACCAGAGTTATGTACCTAGTATTTTGCCGTTCTCCTGATCACACGGTATAAGTGTGACCACTTTCAAATAAATCTGGCATACAGAAACAACGTTTTGACCAATACATGCAATCCATGACGGACGGACGAATGCACATTCAGGCAGACAGCCGGTCGGACACCGGATTATACCTCCAAGCTTTACAGACAGAGACAACTTCTATTTTTAATAGGTTTTCGGAAATCACATGGGAGGGCGGCTTATTATTAGAAAGAAACAAATCTAGATGATTTGAACATATTACAATTGTGGTTGTTTACGAACACTAATAAATGACACATCTAAAATGAAATAAATATTCCGATTTTTTAATGTTTGCATTTTTTTTTATTTCACTCGCATTTAAGTTTTTTGTCTTATTTACGAAGACAAAAGTGGTCCCTTCAAGACGTGAACCAACACCCCCTAATGCAGACTATTATGTGTCATCATTGAGGTCAATTTCGGATTCTCCTTTTAATAGCAATTTTAACTTACTAAATGTTGTTTTCATGTTCAAAGAGATGTCTTCATTTGTGTAGAATTCATTTAATAATGTTAATCCATGAATATCTAAAGTAGGAACTGTTTCTAAGCTAAATATAGACCCTATTCTGTTGTGTAGTTTCGTGACCTTTAACATCGATTTTCGCGCATGCGCATTTCGATATGAAAAAGCGAGTGATATTATTTTATTTTAGACAAGTACAAGACGAATGTTTGACGCAAAGCGTCAAAGAGAAGCCGCAATATTTCGTTGTACATGTAGAAATAGGAAAAAAAGAACATTTTTAAATCCACAATTAATAGAACAATTTAAACTGTAGACGGTAATGCTGATATATTTCTCCTTTTGAAGACTTTTGTTTTCTTCAAATTACCTCCCTTTACCAGGATATTTACCTTGTGATTCGAATAAGATTGACAAACATTGAAATTATATGAATGAATACTATTATTTAAATAAGTAACAACAGCAAAATTAAATTTAAGCCAAGATAAATGTGTACACATTTCGTTAATTTTTTATAGATACCCTAATGTATAGGTATGAATATAAAATTTATAAGCAAATGTTTTCATTTCAACGTTCCTAATGTTTGAATAGACTAAGGAGAGTCAAGAATACATAAATAAATCAATGCAGTCTTTTCCGGCGACATTGATGCCTTGCATCAACTTTCTCTTGTAAAGTATTGATTTCAGAAGACTGGTTCGATGCGTCTAAACACGTCTGTGCTTAGGAAAGCTTAGATTATGGTATTTGTAAAGTATTTGCAAAGTAATTGTATCTCCGAAATGGGACCGTACAAGGTTAATTTACAAAAACTTATTTAGACTATACTTCTAGTTTATTTGTCAACAGATACGTCTAGGACTAGATTACACGTTGACGAACGTTGAATCTTCAATTAGCGCAAATACATATACATTATAATTTTAGTCCCAAAATCGGTAGAAGCGCCTCAATTATAAAATAAATAATGACCTTGCGGTTATAACTCGTGTGTATGTTGACATTTTCGGCCAACTTTCTTTCCGACGTTTGACAAAAGTCAATGCGACATGCGTCATTCGTCTTTCACAAATGGGCTAAGTCTATGTGAAAAAGAACCCAGTTGGTTGGGAAGATTGTTGTGTGGGGTAATGGTGTGAGAAAACAGGGAAACATATTTGTAGATGAACTGGCCGCCGTGATATAACGTAGAAAATGTTAAAAACGGCGTTAAACCACAATCAATCAGTGTTGAAATCTTATCTCTAATTTGTAGATTTAATTCCTATGTCCTAGTTGGGTCGACATACAGCGACACGTGAGAATATTCAACACAACACGCGACCTGTTTTACCAACAATTCTCCAGTAGCGGTGAGACCGTTAGTACCATTCTTTCATGGCATGTATACACAGTAGGACCTCTCTCTTTGGACGGATTATGTAATAACAACTCCTTACCCTTGACCACGTAGACTAAATATACAGCAAACAACATTTAACTAAGCCTGAAAGTATTATTTTGAATAGTAATTAAAACATTGTGGAAAAAGACAAACTTGCTGATTATCATTTATCTGTTAAGGTTAGTCAAATGTGTCTTAAAGGGGCAAAGGTTAAAATAATAACTGTAGACAAATATTTTCGTTATCTAGGTTATAGAAAAAAATTGATTCATGTTTCAAAGCATTGTTTGGAAAGGAGGAATTGCTCATTGTCAGCAGTTGCTCCGTAGGCAAATATACTTTCAACATTCGTATGTAACTAAGTTGCTATAACGGAAACGGTTCAATCCTTTCCTGTTTAAAGTCGCTTTTTGACGCATGTGCAGCAGACGGCTGCAGAATGGTTATTCGTGACCCATTTCCTCTTTTTCCACAAAGCTATGTATAAACTATATATTTTTCCTTTTGATGTAAGGCGATATTGCTCGTTATCATTAATCTCTAGCATGTTATTCAAAATGTGTCCGGAAAGGAGATAGAGTAAAAGAATGTCCACAGTAAAACGTTTAAATATGAAAAGAATTAATTTGAAACGTGTTTGAAAGCATTGTGTGAAAAGGAGAAATTGTTCATTGTCAGCAATAGCTCCATTTTCAACAAAATTTCAATATTCGAACTGTTATATTATGACGGAAAGGGTTCCGCTTCCATGGGGAGGATGTAACCATTTCCCGCTTACAGACGCATGTGCAGCAGACGACAATCGGAAACATTGTGACAAAAGGAGAAATTGCTTATCGTAGGCAATTTCTACTTTTGCCACAATGGTTTAGACTCCTTTCAATAATTTTATTTACAGTGATTTGCACATTTCTCTATGTAAGTCGACTGTTGTAAACTAATGGGGTCACAGCACGGTCGACGTTACCTTACACCACTGACATTAAGGTCAATCATAGTTCAGAGTGTGTTTCACTCGTTTGAACTATTTTGTATCCGATGATTAATAAATGCAAGCGGATGGTTTTTCGTGATTCGGTCGAACCAATGAAATCGTTGAAAAGGCAGATTATAACCAACCAAAACTCGATTTTGGTGTAGGTATACACATGTGGACTGTGGTTGCAGCTTTTAATCCGACTTTTCGAAATCAGCATGAGTATGGGATAGGCGCGAAACGCCCCTATCCCAAAAAATTACCTTTCTATATTGATTATGTTCATGTGGTGAATTGAATGTTAAAATTGTTGAAGATTTGACTTTGCACAAAGAGATAAAGTAGGAATAGTGTACAACAGTGGTCTCAGTTCTGACAGCTTGAAACAGATTCCTTTATCATGGTAGTCACATACCTACAGGTTAGACCCATTATACGGGTAAACAAATCGACGGCGAAGCCGGCGATGTTTCCCGTCAATAGGTAATGTGTATGAACTTTGCCCAACTTTGCTATACCGTCTTTCCAAAAATTGTGTCCAGAGTTGATTTTTCGATGCAGTTACGATTCTGATACGTTTTGATTGGATGAAAAGAAAGTATCGAAACAAAAAAAACTTCTAGAGGAAATAATTAAATATGATAATACGTACTCGATAAAGGAACGAGCACAAGTAATTTTATGTGTGATAATTTCCGTTTAATAACACTCGTCGTCTATTTCTAAAACGAGTTCAAATAAAACTCATAAGGGTTTTTTGACCTTTGACATTCTGGAAGTTATAAATCCAAATTCCTGTAATATGACGTCATTCTATTAGTGGTGCAGAGGTAGAGCGTCGGCCTCTTGTATCAAAGGTCCCTGGTTCGAGTCACGTGATGAGTGGGTCCTGACTTTGGGATTTTTTATTTTTTTTTGTTTCACAATCGATGTAAAATAAATAACTTTAAACTAAATGAACCAAAAGGAAAACGACAGAAATTATAGGAAACGTTAGTTTGGCTTGTCACAAATGTAGTTCCGTGAATTATGGAATCGTTTTATTTGAAGTACTTTATGAAGGGCAAGTTGATTATTTGTTGTACCTGTCATCATATTTTCATGGATGTAAAATCTTGGCTATATTTTAAAGTTAAATATAAGCTTAACCTGATGATTTTTATTTTCTTTGCTTAGGTCGGTATGACTCGTAATTGACGTAAATAACTGATCGTGCTGCAAGCAAGGGGCTAACTGCAGTTCGCGGGGAATTATTCACCGATCACAACATATAATAAATGTTTACCCGAAATAGGTAGCACCTATACTCATATTAGACGCTGTGCTCGTGATGAGGCTTTACCTTTTTCATATTAACATTTGGTACATAACTTGCGTTGACTGTAACATCTTTGAAAATAATAATTCCACGCGAATATCTTAAGGTAAATTACAGCCATTGCGTTCAGACAAATTGGCCGTTGAAAAGGAAGTGTGTCTTGTCAATATATAGTCAAATGCTATTTTGTTATACTTGAAATGAGACTGGCACCTGTGTCTAAACAGACATCCTTAAAAAACATCGTGACAAAAGGTGAAATTGCTTCAAACACGAGCAATTTCTCCTTATGGCACAATGTTTTCAACTTTGTTCAGTAATCTAGCTACACTAATAGAGATTATCCATATTTTGTTAGTATACATTTTCAAAGTCGTCTGCTGCAGATGCATATCTGTTATTAGTGGGAAAGGGTTAAAACCCTCGCTAAGCTCTCTATTAACGTTATTTCCAGATATATAGACTATACGTCTTCATCTTTTTCCTTGTAATCTGTTTAACTCTTTCAGCGCCAAAGGCAATATTGAGCTTTTTGCAAACAATGCTGATTCAGGTGAGTCAGCTCGTAACGAGCTGTCTCACCAGAAATCAGCATTGTTTGCCTTTTATTTATCAAAATAGTCTAAACTTTTATTACATGAGAATGGAGACGCCCGATGTTGAATATGGAAGAGTCTACTTTAAACAACTCGACGCTGAAAGACTTAATGCCGGTTTCAACAATTCTACAGTTATATAAAGGTACATTACTAGTACTACTGGTCCATGTATATCCGAGCCCCGGTAGCTAAGTCGGTAGCGACGCGGGCTGTCAATCCAGGGGTTGTGAATTCGAACCCCGGTTCGGCCAACATTCTTTCCGACGATTGACAAAATTCAATGCGACATGCGTCATTTGTCTTCCATCAATGGGTTAAGTCTATGTTGAAAAGCAGCCAGTTGCTTCGGCAGATTGTTGTGTGGAGTACTGGTGTGAGAAAACCAGGAATTGCATGAGTAGGTGAACTGGCCGCCGTGATATAACTGAGAAATTGTTAAAAACGGCGATAACCCCAATCAATCAAACAACCATTTATACCGACACCAGTCAGTCAGTCTTGGGAACCTAAAGGCGGAATCAATACTACAATAGTATATGCCTTTGACCAGTATGACCTGATTGGGGGACCAAAGCCGCGAAATGGACAATTTACCTTATATCACGATGACTTGTTTTTTTTATATATAGAGGATATTTCATGAGTGTTGATTTATTATCACTTTTAATAAACGAGTTTTACTAAGATGATATGCCTCGAGCCTTGGCGAGCGTCATATTCAGCTTAGTTAGCGCGTTTATTAAAAAGTAATATTAGATTAACACGAACGAAATATTCTATTTTTCACTTAAAGTGATTTATGAAGCGTACAGTATTTTGAAAAAAATGTACATTAAAATTTGCCTGTTTTGGCGCAAAAGTGACTAACGTTTATATAACGTCAAACCGCTGACGTGACGTCTTTTTCATAGTTTTGGTTTCCGAGTTGTAACAAAAAACTTGAGCGTAAGATTGGAAACCAAACTAGTAGTGTCATATGCTATCTAAGTAACCGGAATGTTACACTCCCTGAGAGGGCTATATGTGATAAAATTTATTTATGAATTGTTCAACTAATTTGAACATGCACCAATATCACATTGACCATTCTTACTACTCAAATGCCTTCCATCAAACATTGATATGCATTCAAATATGTGCTAAATACAACCTATATTTAGCAACACCCTGTCTATAGCAACCACACTGTTAATTTTACCAATTACTCATTTTCTGTATATAAGACCCCTACTTAACGACCACCATTGAACAAAGACCGTTTTGTTGCCTCCCGTGGGCGGTATTTAAACGGCACAGGTTGGACTGTATTTAGTTTTGTTTATGCTTGGGGGAAAACGCGCGGGTCTAGATGACTTATGTCAAACATCATAAGGAAAAGCCGAGATTAAATTCGATGCCAAATACCCGTTAACTTTACCGACTAAGATAAAGAGGCTCAACTGAGAATTTACATAATTGTTGTGTATTACGTCAATACGTTAATAGTGTTTACGTTTAAAGGGAGAACACTCATGCTTTGCCATTGTGTTATTCAAGCCTTAATCACGTCCCTGACAAATGTCTCAAACAAAAATCTATTGCATACAGATATCGCCTTTTGGTTGTAGGATTTAACGAGGAAGTTGAGTATTAAAATTGGCAGTTTATCTAGAGTTTTGCATGAATTTTATTCAATGCAGATATATTGAAACATAATTGATACGTCGGGTATGGTATAATTACGATTCGTGATTAAATGTCAACATTAATATAACAAAACAAATTGACACTGAACCCGCTGAATTCAAAGAAACTATAGAATCACCCTTGATTTTGAACAAGTTTTAAAATATGTTTTTTGCTAAATATTAAAATACAATAAGCCAGCAAGCCATACTGAGATCCGATTTTACAAATATTCAAGCCGATCTTTATCTAAATCCAACTTAACCCTTTCACACTTGTAGACGCTTTCTGACGACTCTGCAGCAAACAACTATTGATAATATAAGCAAAAAGGAAAGTTGCTCATACTTCAATATATAGAGAGATTTCATACTTTTTGTCTAGATGTGCCGAATGTCGTCTGCTACAGATTGTTTATTCGTGGGAGAGGGTTAAATGTCGTCTGCTACAGTATGTTTATTTGTGAGAGAGGGTTACATATCGTCTGCTACAGATGGTTTATTTGTGGGAGAGGGTTAAATGTCGTCTGCTACAGATGGTTTATTTGTGGGAGAGGGTTAATTGTCGTCTGCTACAGATGGTTTATTTGTGAGAGAGGGTTAAATGTTGTCTGCTACAGATGATTTATTTGTGGGAGAGGGTTAAATGTCGTCTGCTACAGATTGTTTATTTGTAAGAGAGGGTTAAATGTCGTCTGATACAGATGGTTTATTTGTTGGAGAGGGTTAAATGTCGTCTGCTACAGATTGTTTATTTGTGAGATAGGGTTAAATGTCGTCTCCTACAGATTGTTTATTTGTGGAAGAGGGTTAAATATCGTCTGCTACAGATTGTTTATTTGTGGAAGAGGGTTAAATATCGTCTGCTCCAGATTTGTCGTACATAAAAAAGGACAAGATATAACGTTTTCAATCGAGAACAGAAGAAAGTGTACTTTAGAAATCGCCATTTGTAGTGCTCACACCATAAAGTTACCACTAGTGATGCATGCTTGCTGAATATGTAAATGCAACTGGTTTCAAGTCGCGGGTGAAAGTGGCATCTATACGTATCCCACCCATCGCTGGATTTGGAGTCCCGGTAGAGACGCGAGCTGTCAACCCAGGACATAAACAAAAATTGAAATCAACATGTGGTTTTACTATCAGTGAAGATCATGATCATCGAGCACATCCACGTAGTCTGACCTGACTCTCACTGTTCGCCAATTACTCCGAGGATGTCTGAAGAAACTTTTATTTAACAGTACCCATTAATTTGAGCCGTCCCGTGAGAAAACAACAGTTATGGCATCTTCGTAATGTATCGACATAGATCAGCCTACGCAGTTCGCGCAGACTGATCCGGGCCGACACATTCCGTCTCAGGGGGTTAGAGGTATAGAGTAATGATTCCGGAAACAAAAAATCTCAGGAGGCGAAAAGTTTTTATCCGGGTAAGTCTTTCTTAGGCTGATCCAGGTCGATACTTTACGTAGAGTCCGCAGTGATGGTTTCCTCGTGGAACGGCTCATTGACCCGGCCGGGTAGCTCAATTGGTAGCGTATCTGACTCGTGATCTGGAGGTCACGGGTTCGATACCCGGTTGCGGCGACATTCTTTCGGGCGATGTGTTCCATTGCCTCTCACCTCTGATCTATGTGAGAAAGTAGTCAGTGGCTTCGAAAGAATGTTGTGTAAGTACTGGTGTGGGAAAGCCAGGAAAATATGGGTAGGTGCACTGACCGCCGTGATATGACCAAAGCTGTTGAAAGCGGCGTTAAACTCCAAACAAACAAACAAACAAACGGCTCATTGAGATCATTTAGAGAAGGAATTGTAATCAGATAGTATTCCGTCTCAGGTGGTTAGAGGTATAGAGTAATGATTTCTGAAACAGAAAATCCACAGGAGGCGAAAAGTGTCTATTCGGGTAAGTCTTCGCGGCATGCTTATGCTGATCCAGGTCCATACTTTACAAAGAGTCCGCAGTGTTGGTTTCCTCGTGGAACGGCTCATTTATATCATTTAGAGAAGGAAGTGTAATCATATAGTATTGCGCACGACATCAAACATTTAGGATGATTATTCACGTCACGCGAGAACGAAGATTAACAAGTTTTGAAAATAATAACAAACGATTACGATCAAGTTGTATAGCATGTTTAAACAAACAAAAAATCATAACAAAGACATTATGTAATCGAGCTATGGTCGTTCTTGTTCTGTTTAACTCTTTCCCACCTGCCACGCATTTTGACGCAATAGCAGCAGACATCTTTTGAAAACATTGTGACCAAAGGTGAAATTGCTGATGATGAGCAATTTCTCCTTTGGCCACAATGCTTTTATCTTTATTTAACAAATCAGCTATCTTTTATGGACATTTTTCAGGATTATTTCATAATGTTTTCAAAGTCGTCTGCTGCAGATTTATTGTATGTGGGTTAAGTTTTTCTGATTTTATAAAGGACTTCATGATATTGACATGTTTTGACGGATTAATCCTTTCCCACATACACATGCAGACAACTATTGAAAAACAATGTAACAATATCGAGACGAGCAATTTCTACTTTTGTCACAATGCTTTTAACTCTATTCAATAATTATACTTTCATTTAGCTTGGGATTATTTATTTTAGTGCACATATGTTATCAATTTCTTCTGCTTCAAAGTTGTTGTAAGTAGAAAAGGGGTTTTAACATCCATTTTGCACTCACAGTTTTGAGTGTCGGTCTTTCGCGTTAACAAAGTAGACTCTTTCATGTTGAAAATTATACCACTCCATTTCTTTGTAAAACAGGATGTTTGGTAAAAATTAATGTCTAAGTGGCAAACAATGTAAATTTCAGGAGAGAGTTCGTTCGTTACGATCTGTTGATGAGACTTCCTCAAATGATATACTTATAAAGGTAAACATTGATCCCAAAATACTGCGGTTCTCATAGGATGTGACACGTCATAGTTATAGAGAATATTATGTCCCTGACGTAAGATATGAACTTTATCTGACGAGGTTGGGAGAATTGATAATTGGCGAGCCTTTGGCGAGACAATTATCCTTTCTCACAGCCGAGTCTGATAAAGTTCATATCGAAAGTCAGGGACGTAATATTCTATTTATCTTGCATGTAAAATTATGTTTTCAGGTAAATCTACATTCATTTAAACTAGTTTTAATAAATAACATTATTACAAAAGTCCATTCCTTGAAGACCTCACCTAAAATAGAATGACGTCCGCGCGTGCATAAATCCGCGCCGAATTACATTGTGTACACACGACATACGGAAGCTAAAAAGTTCCGACTTCAACTCCATATTTCTCGATTATTACTACTTAATTTGTATATCTGGTGTGACATAATACCTTAAAATGGCAATATTAACTCGAACATATTCTTAGTAGAAGTGTAAGTATTGCGGATTGGCCGTCGCTTCAGTACACAAGATAGGTCAACACGTATGTCAACCGCCGTGTTTTGAAAATGAATAGTTGTGTTGGATCTAAAAGTCAATGGATAAAGTTAGTTCAGGCCATGGAAGTTCAAGTAACACTCGAAGTTTAAATACAGATGACTATATTCAAGACAAGTGAGACAAGTGTGGTGCTTAGGCTTAGTCGTCGTTTAGATTAGAGACATTCATTTTTGGAAAAGGATACCGTCACTGTTGTGGGTAGACATGTCGAAGACACGTTACACCACTTTTAGTTTTAAGAATGATCATTTAAACACAAGCTGTACGTAAATGATAAAGTTATTTAACAAGAAGAAACATTTTCTAGATATCTCGAATGCATAATGATTTTCTGTCGGAACTGCTGTATGAAAGAGGAATCCATGGGTAGATGAGGCTGTTCAAAAACCCTTTATCGTGGTAGAACACATACTGACGATAGAAATTAAACATTTGTCGTTTAACGTCGAGTCATTTAAGTGCATAACAATGACTTGTGGAAACAGAAATAGGACATTACGCGCTTCAGATTGTATTTAAACAAGGTTACCTATGAACTGATCATGTGAGAATAAACAGGTCTATGTATGCTAAATTTTCAACGAAGAAAGACAGTTCATCAAGTAAGACTGACCATGCAGATCCCGTGTGATTTATATAACGATATTCTTTTCGATTTGTAATTTGCATTGTAAAATTTGTTGAAATGTAATTAAAACAATAATAACATTATTTCTGATTGTTATTTTATGTTTGTTCATTGCTTTGACTGCTATACTATCAACATAATTGAGCCGTTCCACGATAAAAACCAACATTATGGATTCTGTGTAATGTATCGAACCAGATCAGCCTGCGCAAGCTAATCCGGTCCGACACTTTCCGTCTCAGGGGGATAGAGGTATTGATCAATGATTCCTTAAACAGAAAATCCACAGGAGGCGAAACGTGTCTGTCCGGGTTAGCCTGCGCGGCATGCTGAGGCTGATCCGGTTCGATAGTTTTCTGGTGGAACGGCTCATTTATATTTCAGAAAAAGTAGTTCCAGCGATTACGTCATTTCTAAAAATAAGTAGACTGATAAAGATAAAAGTTTATCATACCAGTAGACATGTAAACAAAAGGTTTATTATACCAGTGTTATATGTCACGTAATCTGCTCATTGCATGCTAAAAAAACATATCGTCTAACCTTGAACCGCTGGATCTATTTCAAAATATAAATGTTGTCAACAAGTGTATTAAATTTCTTCGAAATGATTATTCATCCCGCACTAATTGAATTGGCTTCAATTTCGATTTGATATGCTATAGTAGAACCGTGAATTTTGTGGAGTTAAGAACACAGACTGTAAGTTAGAACTGTTTGTAAAATATATTTACTTGTAGAAAACGTAGTCTGTATAGAAATCATATTAACGCTGATAAATGTCGTTTCATTTTATCAAAGAATAAAGACATTTGATTTAAGACTTATATTTAGATAATAAGAGGTTAGCTGAAACAGAAAAATGAAAAATATATTCACTATTCATTTTCATTTCTTTCCTTTTTTGATTCCTCGATTTACTACAATACATTAATTGTTGGTTTTACATGATGTTTTCTTGAATGTAACCCACTTTTTAAATTAACTTAATAATTCTAGTTTACATATGATAATATTGTTTTATCACATGATATAAATTAATTTATTATCTTGCTGGCTTTAATAGAATTTCATGTCACTTGTACCATTACTTCCATCATTTAAGATTAATTTCATCATTTAAGATTAATTTGATCATACATATTCATATCTGATTTTCACTTCATAAATGTAAAAACATTTGAAGAATGCTAAAATAAATCACATTGTAAATGAATATATTTAAATTTGTTTTGAATTCATAGTGTGATTTTGTATTATTTTAACATTGGAATTATTATCAACAAAGATAGAAACAAATTTGTGTATGAACAACTTGTGAGGATGCAGCTTGGGCCGTGTAAATTCATTCTTTTCCGATCATCTTAAAACATATACTTAACACAAACTAGTTTCACGGAACACCCCACCCCCTTCAACTCCATGCTAACCACTTGGCTATGACGGATTCATTAATTTATTTGGTAATATTCGATTGTGGATCGTTTAAACTAAGTTGCGATCAGTAACGCCTTTGTTAAGACTGTGTGTGTATGTATACTCAGGAAGAGGTCCAGGTAAGGAGGTGTATTAAGCTCTTTTACTCATAACGTCTCTCTTATTATAAAAGCAAACCCTATGTTGTTGGTACTCAAAGTAATAGTCGCATATTATGTAAAGTTCTGAATGCTGATCCAAGTATTCATTCGTCAAATGTCGGATTTCCCGTAGCCCGTTGTCTGATACGAATATTTTTACTATTCCAAATCGAATGTTTTAACTCTTTCATAGCTTTAACAATCTGCAGTGGACATCCTTGAAGATCTAGGAAAAGCATGGAAAATCTATACTCAAGGAAGAACTTATGAGTATTCACACAGTTTGGTCTAAACAAAATTGTTCACAATAAAGGGCAAAGTGTACCTTTTTGCCATGGACGGGCAGCTATTATAATATATCAGCAGAGAAAAATTAAAAGATAATCAATGCAGAGGTATTGAAAGAATTTACATTAAATATATATATATGTAATAGCAAAAAAAATTTTTTTTTCATATTGGCATTGAAATTCATTTCTTCCTTTGTATGTTTTCAAACACTGCATTCAGTGATATGAGTCTTTAATCTTTATAGACATTTGATTTCACTCTTTCAGGCGAATAAGAAATAAAGATTATTCAAATAACTTAAACTTTAAGTAATATCAAAACATAATTTTACAGTTTATCTCTGAAGGTGAACCCCTGCCATGAATAGTTAACTTATTCTTGTAGAAATAAATCGATCATTTGAAATTATTTTGTGACCTTTAATTTAATGCATAGTAAAATGATTTTAATTGAATTCATAGTAAAAGGATTTTACTTTAAATATTTCTCACACGCAGACACATTTTGACTTTTTTCAAAACAACCTGACAAAAGGAGAAATTACCTAAACTAAGCACGTCCTGCTTGTGCTACAATGTTTTCAACACTTATAAATGATTGATTGGGTTGCCATAGTTGTCTAGATGTTTTCTTAGACGTCATATTTGATGTTTGCACATTGGAGCTTAGGATTGCAGGATTAACATTACGACTGACTCGCTGGTGTCCCGCGAAAAAAACAATATTATGACCTCTGCATAATGTATCGATACTGATCAGTCCGTGCAGACTGATCCGGGCCGACACATTCCGTCTCATGGGAGAAAGAGGTATAACGTAATGATTCCTGAAACAGAATATCCACAGGAGGTGAAAAGTGTCTATCCGGGTAAGCCTGCGCGACATGCTAAGACTGATCCAGGTCGATACTTTAACCAATGTTGGTTTTCTCGTGGGACGGCTCATTTGTTGTATACATGTATGACAGGGTAATAAAATAGCCATCTCAGATTGAACTCGACCGTCACAGTGGTTTAGTAGTAGAGCATCCGCCTCGGTGCGGGTGGTCGTGGGTCGTTCCCCGGCCGGGAAATACCAAATACTTTGGAAATAGTAGGGACGTTGTTCTGTTCTGCGTGTCCTATGGGGATTTAAGAAATCGGCATTAAAGCACCGAATGATACGATTGATTGTGTGATGATTATTGATTGATTGATTGTTCGATTGAGTGTTAATTGATTGATTGGGTTTTAAACGCCGTTTTCAATAATCGATCAGTCATATCACGGCGACCAGTTCACTTACCCGAGTGTTTCCTAGCTTCCTCACATCAATACTCCACTCAACAGTCTTAATAAGCAACAGGCTGCTTTTCAACATAAACTGCGGAGGGAATATTGGCTGACCTGGGGTTCGAACATCAACCCCTGGATTGACATGCTAGCTTCTCCGAGCTACCGGGGCTCGGGGTAAATCATGATCCAAATTTACCAATGAGAAGCCTTATTTAGAGTATGGAGTTCATTTCTAAGCACCGAGAACGTTTTTAAAGTTTCGGTTTAAATCGTCGTTATTCGACAGGCGTTACATCTCTGTCTATTCTGTCTTATTCTAAGTGCGCAAAGTCGATGGTTCTGTGTGTTTATCCATTTAGGTTCCGATTCCATCGGTCAAAGAAGCTGCTAGACCCCATTTCGCCTGACGCGGCTAAAATAAGATTGTATTTCATTGTTATTTGAAGGCGTCGAACGCTGAAGGGCTGTGATATTAAGTGTTATGCAAAACTTATTATTGGATAAACTATGGCCTGATAAACAAGCAGTCAACTAAACCTGTTTTTCTCATTTTTGTTAAATTTTGACTTAAAAAAAACATTTTTATTCTGATGCAGACATCTTCTAATGCTTGTTGTTGGAAGACAGTGGAGCAGTGATAGAGTGTCGGCCTCTAGAACCAAAGCTCCCGGATTCAAATCCTGTGATGAGCGGGTTCTGCCTTTTGGCTTTTACCACACAAACGGCGCGAGTACTGGTTAAGTTTCAAGGAAGCAGACATCGAGCGTGATCAATATTTTAAACTGAAAGGTTGTTTCGCAATCCATGTTAAAAAATTAAGTTTAGACTTAACTAAACTAATGACTTCTATTGTAGACGAAAATCTGAAACGGGAAAATATTGTCAACTTTGTATCAAACGAATTTTTGTTTCCAAATTCTACAGTTAACATATGTCCGAAGCATACGAGTCTAAAGGTAGTTTATGTACACTTATTTAATTGCACTAACATTACTCAGTTACAAAAGGAGAACATCGGATCTATTTAAACTGTCGTATAATTAAAAAGACCGGTTTACCTTGACTCATGTGGACAGTATGACAATAAAACCGCGTATGGTTATTTTGGGGGTATTATTCACTGTCTGTAATAGGATTATATAAAAATGTGTTTGATTTGGTTTTTACGACGTTTACCACATTATTTCGGTTATATCACGTTGAAAGTTCACTCATTCATGATACATGAGTAAACAAATCAGTTCTAGGCCAGACAAAGTACTTTGCACAAGGGCACTCCACCATGAACGACCACCGCGACTGGAGATCGAACTTTGAACACCCTGTTCCAAATCCCCGACTCTAACCAGTCGGCAACGGCGTATTCCTGATCAAATAAAGGTGAATTGGTGTGAAACTAATGGGGGTAATGAGTCCAGTTACTTTGTCTATAAATGCGTCTATGTCAAAGTTACATGTGGACGGTCAGTGAAGGCTCTGATTATACTATGCGGATGTACAGGCTCAACTATATTTAAAGGAAAATGTTTCAAATTATTAGTAATAGGTGCGGTAGGATATTAAATAGCTCGTCCATATGACACCACTAAGCCACGTCACTTTCAAATGAGCCACTTTTAGTTTACACTTAATTATTTAAGATCGATTGCGAAACAAGCTTTCAGCTTAATTTAATCACGCTCACTGTCTGCTTCCTGGAAACTTAACCAGTAGTCGCGCCGTTTGCGTGGAAAAATTCGAAAGGAAAAACCCGCTCATCACAAATATACAGCACACGACTTTGAAAGCATTAACTCAAATATATGTAAACTCTGTTTAAATGAAAGAACAATCATTGAAAACATTGCGACAAAAAGAAAAATTGCTCGTTTTGTCACAATGTTTTCAAAAGTAATAATAAAAGTAATAATAATAATAATAATGATACATTGTGTATTGTTTATTGTGCGGCGAACAGTGAAGATTTCTGCGAGTCAGTGGATCCCTACAGTATGACCTGAGCATTCACTGTAAAAAATATATGCAGAATAATTTCTAGTTACAACTTTCGAAATAAAACTACAAGTGCGAGCCCGCAAGTATCACGCCATTGTACCTTTTAGATTGTAAAAGCGAGATGCAATCTGATTAAAATACCGCAAACGGCGATGACTCAATTTCTTTATACTACAACGTAAAAAAAATAATGACAATTTTGAAATTTGATATTCTTCTATCAACGCTCGGTGAAACAGTTTTAACCCTTCCCCACATATAGACTCGTTTTGACGCCTCTGCAGCAGATGACTTTTTTGAAAACAGTGTGACAAAGGAAGAAATTGCTCAAGACGAGCAATTGCTCCTTTTGCCACAATGTTTTCAACTCTTTGCAGTTTATTTTACATTCATTTATATAGATTGTTTGTGTTTTTGCCAAGATTTCTTTTTCAACGTCGTCTTCTGACTATTTGCTGTATGAGGGGAAGGGTTAAATTGAAAGGCTTTAATAATAAAACTTAACCTATTAGTTGTACAGTAAAATAATATTCGACCATTTGTTACATAACCAGCCGTGTGTTCCATAGTAAACACAACATAAACAGTTTAAGCTATGCCTATCAAACGGAACGAAACCTACCTGTTTTATGAATGGAAAACAGGTAAAACATGTTTGGTTAACCGACTAAGGAACGGTATATCGACAAAACCTATATAGGTTTCGCAAAACAGGTTTTGAGTTTTGTGACTATGGAACACAGGGCTGTTTTATGAATGGAAAACAGGTAGAACATGTTTGGTTAACCGACTAAGGAACGGTATATCGACAAAACCTATATAGGTTTCGCAAAACAGGTTTTCAGTTTTGTGACTATTGAACACAGGGCTGTTTTATGAATGGAAAACAGGTAGAACATGTTTGGTTAACCGACTAAGGAACGGTATATCGACAAAACCTATATAGGTTTCGCAAAACAGGTTTTGAGTTTTGTGACTATTGAACACGGGGCTGATATTAAATTTGATATGGTACATGTAGATAAGTCTGCAGTATCAAAGTGCTGCGATACGGTCAATAGAAAGATGAAATAACACACATATTTATATCAATCTTGATCTTTCTTCTCCGTAAAAGACCAACATACAATTTATATAGGAAAATAAATTAAGGGTGGGCGAACAAGAAAGTACGCATCGCATGAATAAACAAAATGTATAAAAGGACCAGACAATAATGTTAATCTTTCCACATGTAGACGCGGCTATCATTTTTAACCCCCTCTCCAATATATGGGGGTTTCTGACGACTCTGCAGCAGACGACTTTTAAAAAAACATTGTTACAAAAGGAGAAATCTTCTCAAAACTGGCAATTAGCTCAGGAATCATTACTCTATACGTGTGTTCGCCTGAGACTGAATATGTCGGCCCGGATTAGCGAAATGTTCGAAATTGGCATGTGAGTTTTGACACCTGAAATAGTACTATTATCTTGTATACATATGATCCAAATTATTTTGTTTGCATGGTGTTTTACACTGCTTTCGACAATTTGTCAGATACCGTTTACCAGTAATTATGGTTCATTTATCCTGACACCAGCCAGTCAATCGAAACGCTAACCAAACGCTTCTGTACGCCTATGATGAGAAGCCATTATTACATTTTTTACAGTTGTTGGTATGACGCGACTAGGTATCGAAGTCGCGACTACCTGTATCCGAGGTAGAAGCTTTATCACAACATCGCCAAGGTGGTCGTCCCAAATTGAAACGTTAGGTAGTGCTTCTCAGTCAATCAAAGGCTGGTTCAATTTCAAAATACATTTGGTCTTAATTCGAATAAGAGCATTGCGTCTTCGCATGCATGTATATCTATATGTATACTCTTTTTCCAAAGGAAGGAACGTCAGTAAAACATTTGACATCAATAGAACTCAATTATTAATTCTCAAGATTAAAAAAATAAACTTAAAATATACTTTAATATGTAGTTAAATTTAGGTTGTTTCTTTTTAGTCTTCATAAAGACCGAGTTTTATCTATTTACATACAAGTTTGTAAAGGACCTATGTCCGATCGTGTATTAGTTATGAATTGAAATAAAATGTCATAACAATTTTTCAATCATATGACGATCAGTTACCCAGCTTTCTCACACCAGTGCTCAGCACAACAGTCTTTCCAACCAACTGGCTGCCTTTCCACATAGACTAATAGCCCAGTTGGTGGTACACGTACGACGCATGTCGCATTGACATTTGTCAGACGTCGAAAAGAATGTTGGCCGATATGTGGTTCGAACTCACAACCACTGGATTCACATCCCGCATCTCTACCGACGGAGTTACCTGAGAAATTTAGATGGCATTTTCAAGTGAAACTATTTCAGTATAATCCAGTTGGTCGTTGATATATGACCGGGTCCCAATAGCTCAGTAGTTAGCGAGGCGGGCATTCAATCCAGTGGTTGTGAGTTAGAACCCCAGCTCGACGAAGATTCTTTCCGACGTTTGACGTTGATAATAGTCATTCCTCATCCACCAAAACGCTAACAGTCTATATGGAAAAGCAGCCAGTTGCTCGGAAAGATTGTTGTCTGGAGTACTATGTGAACTGGCCGCCGTGTTATGACTGATAAATTGTTGGAAACGGCGTAAAACCACAATCAAACAATTACTCTATTAATTGTTAATAGATCTCAGAACAATAGACGGAATTGTGAGAAGATAGTTGATCGCGGTGAAATGAAAATATTAAGTTAATTGCCCGTACTCAAGAACACGGCATTCGGTCCACGCCGGTCGAGTCGTACCAAGGACTTAAACAATATTAGTAAAGGCGTTCACACCCTAATAACATTCAGGGTTGTGGGTATTTTATAACGACTGACTCGCTGGTGTTAGGTTAAATGAACCCGAAGTACTGGTAAATTACCTTGGTAATACTGTCATATAACTGGCGAAATGTTGAACGCGGCATAACATAATAATCGAAGTAAGTAACAAACCATTACAAACCGCTAATAGATAGACATGGTACATGTACCTTCGCAAATGTTCGTGCATCGTCGTATAACATATTCTCCCTAGGTAATGCAGTCGACAGTCGACGAACACTCATGAAGATACAGTGTCTATCTATTCCCCGAGTGTTTTGGTCGGACTTATGAATTCAATGTCCGCGATAAATAAATTTACAAAATAAAAGGGTATACATGTACTGATGATAGAAAAAAACCAAGACGGGACAATGGATGTTGCTCATCTTGAGAATATTCTCTTTTCCCCATAATATTTCATATATGAGATCTTTAGCGTCAATAATGGTTCGTTGTGTGTTGGCAATTCAATTTTAGATTCATAATCCAACCATATACAATACAGGACAATACCATAAGCTTTACTACATAGAAACTAAAAGTTTAATAGCAAAGTTAAGCAAACAAAAATTATAACAAAAGACAATGACTAAGTGCCCCTAGTATAACCGTCTATATATACTGAGCCAAACAAGTAACGATACATACTTAGATTATTTGTAAAATCTTAAAGCTTAAACTTGTGTTATATGTAATGTGATTACATGATTGCTTAAACGTATGACTGTTTTCACAGACCATTATCGATTATTGTAGAATATCGTGTTACTGGCAATAGGGATTTTTACGTTTTGCACGCACTGCACTGGAAACCCATGATGATGACTATGTATCGACATAAAAATATACGCATTTCACAGATATTGTACCTCTTTTTTTGTTTAGCTGGTAAACACTTTTCGTTTTAACGGTTATTTCGAGAAGAATACATTTTCATTGCCGTCAGGGGTAACAGTTCACTTAAGATAATATATACGACTTTCACATGCATAACAGATTAAAGCCTTTAAAACATTTCCGACTTAAAAAAATGGAAAATTAACCAAGCCGATGTATGTCTCTGCATCGGCCGTCGAATTAAAGGTGCAACATCGCTCTTTTCACTTAACGCCATTCTTAAATTGTAATATCAATTCGGGTACATCAAGTAAACTTTATTTTCAGGACCGAAAATGGCAGAAAGTATAGGGCGATATCTTTTGTGTTCCACAAGTACACCTGAGCATGATGAAAGCACTCGACAGAAGTGTCAGAAATCCATTGATTTACCCTACGTGATATTTATGATAGTAACATTGGCAATCGCTATCACTAGTCTGATAATTACAGTAGGTCAAAGACATGAAACACCGGAACAATCTAACCAAACCTGTCTGAAGTGCGAAACGTTAACCACTTTAGTTGATAGATGGGCTTGGAAGGATGTATCCAAAGACAAACAAACAGATCAATGTTGTTTCAACAGCGACACCGGTCTTGCTGCAACGTTCAAATACGTAGATAACACATTTATTTGGACTATTATATTATGACCACCTTAATGCAATAATATTTTGTTGTACATGTTGCAATTGTTTCAATTGTAGGGTTGCTTAAAATACGTGTTTCTATATCAACTATAGCAGTCATCTTGTACTGCGGAGAGATATGGTTTGAATACGATAGGTAGAAGAAATCGACTGCAGGAAATACAATCGGAAGTACTGGTAATTTAGCTAAGAAACACCGTGATGTATCTCAAATATCATTGAAAATGGCATGTGACACATGCAAACACAAACATGGTCTAGGAGATTTTTTCTAGTTACCTGTCTGTTTTAAGCTCTGGTGGCCATTTTGTTCTGTCGGGCGAAACGATTTTAACATTCTTTATCGGGGTTTCTAAGTAAGAGAAATATTGCATTAACACCCGTAATGGGTGAAGCGTGTATTGTCAAGTATGAAGTCTGAAATTTGACTGTGACATTTTAAGTTTGAACAGAGAACAAGAAAGACACCTACGTCCTTCCGGACTTTCATAACAATATTGTTCTATTCTATTACAGTATTTCGAGAAACGTATTGCCAGCAGTCTATCTGGTGAGTATCTATGATATGTTTAATATGGTCCTTTGTTTTGCTTCTTTAGAGTAAGGCCTCGTGTACATTAAATCTGATTGAATTAAACCTTTATCTCACGTTTTTTTTTTAAATCCTATTTTACTATGTGACGAAAAGTGCAAAGACGTTTCGAATCCTGTTGTACACTGCCAGTTACTGTTAGTTTGATATAGATTGCGGCTCTCATCGTATCAACATTTACAGTTTCTTCTTCTACAGAAACCGAACGGCTGCAGAAAAATGTTGATCAACTATACTCTCTTGTTTGGAACCATCTGCTGAGTAACACAACTAACGCCACCTCTGTGCCTCCGTATACACATCCGGATCTGTCAACGCTGATGCAGTTGATTAATAACAAATTCAACAGAAACCGTTCTGCTCTGCACCTAACAAGCTTGAACACAGTTATTGCTGAGGGTAATATTGTTTGTATTACTCGATCGATATTTTTTTTGTTTTCTTCATTTTATTTAAATATGGGGGGGGGGGGGGGGGTGGGGGACGGGGGGTGGACGGTGACAGTTTACTTATTCTTTTACCCTGGGTAAACAATCCAGTACTAGGCTGGGAAAAGTGCCTTGCATATGGGCCTTCCACCATAACCGCAATGACGACATTGTCAAATTGTTCACTATTAATATCAGAACAGATACTTACACGGTTTCTTGTGGATTTAACAGTCTTCCTAAAGCTTCTTATATTCATCGATAGCTGAATAAAGTGTCATGGCATTTCTATTGATTTGCGTACATTTAAGATGCTCTGAAAGCTAGTTAGATGTGTCTAAAATGCTGTTAAATCTGACAACAGGTAATACTCAGATCTGGATACTCATGAGCTTAGACGGACATGGGTCTTCGATGGCTGTACACTTTCAAATGCCGATTTTTCCATGTAGTTATTCTTATGTAAATATAATCATTTGTAGGTTCAGATCCAAAAATCTCATGGGCCAGCAGCATCAAGCAGGGACACATTTCTCTGTCCAATGATACATGTTCTGTGTCCATCATGAGCCCCGGTTTTTACTTTATCTCAACACAAGTGAAATTTCGTGCCAATGTCATCAGCCACCAGACAATGTAAGTACACGAGTAATTTCGAAATGTTACGAGTAATTTGAAATGTTTATTCTCAGTTAAGGATAAAACGTCGAAGCGATATAAAACAAGCAGCTTCTTTTAAAACAGATAATTATGTAAACCGGTTTTAGCCTCAAACATGTATCGATATTTTTGAAGTACCGTTTGACGCATTTCAAAGCATTGCCAAACATACTAAAAGAGAAGTAAACAGTTTGTATTGACGACAAATTATAATCTTTACAGATGGACAAACTAAATTCAGATTGTATAACATAGTTTTCATTTAAGTATAATAATAGGCATGATATAAGTATTGTTCATGGATCAAGAATCAGCATGTTTTTGTTTTCTTCAATAATAAGAATCCCTTTAAATCAAACAACTATTGCAATAGAAGTATTGTTTTACTGTTACCTAACCTTCGAGGTTCTGAAATAAATGGTACCTTTGACCGGATTGCATGCATATTATTATTTGTATAGTCATACACACGATATTGAGGTGCTTCTAAAATACTTTGCCACTTTTTTAAATGACAAGTAGAAAAAAACATGACCAGTTATATCTGAGTATTCGTTTTGAAGTAATCTCGAAAGTTTACTTAGTTGACAACTCCATTGTCTTGCTTAATATTGTCTAGGAAATCAACTGCAGAGTTCTATCTTGCTACGTTGAGAGAAGGCCAGCTATCGCACGTTGGTGACTACAAGAAACGATACGTTTTTCATGAAAGAAACAAAGAACACTACGCAAACTTGAACTCAATGACTAGGCTGGAAACTGGTGATATACTTATCATACGATTTCCCAGCAGCCAAAAGTCGTATCTAGCATCCGAACGTGGCGCGCACAGGTTAAGTATTTTTGAACTGTCGTAGTAACCTGGTTTACTTCCAAGTAAGTTGAGTGTACGTCTATGGATGTACCCTTATCGTGTGTGTAAATGATTCAAATACAGGCAGCTCTTAAAATATCATATCAGGTAAACTGTCAAACATGTGCTGTGTAAAAATGTTCTATGATGTCAACACAATTGTTATGGGCCGGTGGCCTTATTTCAACAAACTATTTTCATTATTAGTGTCATTGTTAACTCATGTTTCCTACTCATGTTTGTTACGCATATACATTATATTATGTTAATATTGTTTACGAATCAATGTTATTGTTTATCTCTTTTTAAATGTTTTATATTTAAAAAAAAAAGGAAATGCATTTACTGCCATGATTGACATGTTTGATTTGTAGTATAGGGTATGTTTGATTTGTTGTATATTGTATGTTTGTCATGTTTATATTTGTTGTTACATTTCCAAAAGGGTCTATGAACGTTTGGCTATATGAAAACACATATACATATAAATGTGTAGGATTATACCAATTATAAATTTTAATTATAACAAAATATACATGTAAAAGTGCAGTCAATGTGTCAAGTCCATCGTAATGTTTCATTATGTTTGGCCTACACACTGATATCTTAATTGCATTTCCTACTATCAGACGGCATTTTGATGCATCTGCAGCAGACGACTTCTATATATACATGTATACATATATATATATAAACATATTATAACTTTATATCCCAGAAAGCTTTCCGAATGTATTATATGTGCGTACATTATCAGATGAAATGTTTTGTATTCTTAATACTCCTAGTTCATAACATCTGAAACAAAATTAAGAGTTTAAGTAAATGAAATCATTTTTTGTTTCTTTTCGTTTGCCTGGTCAATATAGCTGAACCACTAGTGTTTCCTTTATTTCGTTTTCGAAAAGGTGGAACATTTACGGTGGTTCATTAAAACGATCTGTTATATACATGTTTAGCTTCTCACAACCTTATCTGACTTTCTTTTTCGACCAGATACCACAATGAGTAGCCTGCACAACATGTACCATATATCATGTCTGTTGCAGTAAAATGTACTGCTACCATTCTGTGTTACTTATGTAAGGCATGTAAATCAGTATGAGTATCCTTTTAATTTCATATTTATTATCTTCATATTCACATATTCCAGGTAAATGACAAACTATTGACTACTCTAAATGATTCCTTGTAAATATAATGCTATTATACTCACTATAATCATCTTTTTATTCTACTGCATATACTCATTTGTTAAGTACTGATTATACTTATTTCCATGCACAGTACTCAAGTACATTTTCCCATTTCCATTTAACTCTCTATGTATTTTAATAGAAAACATTTTTTTTGAAAATATCGGAATCATTCATGAATTTTGTATTGTTTGGTGACTTATAGGCCCATACGACCGGGTGCTCTTTGTAATTGTAAATGTTTTTGTATATAAATCTGTAAATACTCACAACTCACAATAATAAACGATTTACTTACCTACTTACTTACTATATTTTGTTATCCCTAGAGCTCTTTTCGGGAGTTAATTGTTACAGGTAACAAGGGGACACAATTAGTCCGTTATGGGATAATACCAATCATGGGTTAATTATGTTGCGTGCATGTTTTTCCTAGTGATTAGAAATGGTGTTACCTAAAACGACTTCCTTATTGTTAAAACACGCGAACAAATTCACAAAAGGGTATCTCACCAGTGTAGATTCATATCAGTCACTGCATCTGCTCAGTCGTATCAGGATCTACACACATGTACAGAAGCTTCTTACACACATGTACAGAAGCTTCTTACACACGTGTGTAAGCAATACTTGAATAGTGTAGATATTGACCAGGCTGGCCTTATGCACGAACTGATCTAGCTCTACACTGTTCACAACATCAAGCCTATAACATTTTCGATGGACGGGATCATATCGCCTTACTAATGACAAAGTGTTACGTATTTTGATACATTAAAGATATCATCATGCTTGTCATTATTATATTGCTTGATTGAAATCGTAGTAATTGATATCGTTCATAACAGGTACGTTTGAAACCACCATTGAACTGTATCAACTTTTTCCAATTGAATTAAACGGCGATTCCTGGTACGATTAAAGAGTTTGCACTCATGCCAAATGTATGATAAGTATATGACTGAATAAAACACATATATACGGTGCGAGTACAGGTTAAGTGATTACTATATATATGTAATGTCATTCAAGATATGAACCGTTCCGTTAGAAAACCAATATTTTGGACTCTGCGTAATGTATCGACATAGATCAGCTTGTGCAGTCTACGCAGGATAATCCGGATCGACATATTCCGTCTCAGGGAGATAGAGATATAGAGTAATTATTCTTGAAACAGGAGGGGAAAAGTGTCTGCCCGGGTAAACATGCTTAGGATGCGCCGGGTCGATACTTTACGGAGAGACATCACTGTTGGTTTTCCCGTAGGACGGCTCATATATTTAAATTAAATAAAACATAAATGGTCTTCTTTTAATTCCGACGAAATATATGCAACAGACAACGATAACAGTTTTTTCTCATTTCTACTCCGTTTAATGTTTTAAAGGGTTGACATTTTCAACTTTCTGCTATCGGTTTGAAAGTATACAACACATAGTTCTTAAATTGCTTATGGTTATATAATATCAGATAATGGGTGGAATCAAATATCGTGAGTGTCACGTGAAAACAAGTTTAAGAACTTAACTTATGTCATGAAAAACCCTGTCTTTCGTACATTTAGAAAAAAGTGTGACGAACCGTGATTTACAGATGACTTAATATTTATGTATCGTTCACTTTCTAAAGCTGACTCTTAAACTACGTTTTCCTCCTTTCTATTGCAGACACATTGTGTTGCATCCACGGCTGGCGGCTTTTAAAAACGTTGTGGTTAAATTAGATAAAAAAATTACAATGAGCAATGTCTGAATTTGCCACTTTGTCGTAAACTTTATTCATTAATTTTACTTTTATTTATAAGAATTTTCCATAATTTTCCCAGATCAATTTAAACTCACCTGCTACACATTACTTGAATGTGGGAAATGGTTAAGTGATACACGGTGAGCTTTCGAATGACGAGACCGGTACGCACTGATGAGTTATAGTAACATGTAGTACTAGTCTGATTGATTGATTGATTGGTGTTTAACGCCTTTTTCAGTAATATCACGGCTGCCAATTCACCTACTCATATGTTTTCTGGTTTTCTCACACCAGTACCCCACACAACATACTCTCCAAGCAACTAGCTGCTGTTCCACATAAACTGTTAGCCAATTGGTGAAAGACGAATGACGCTTGTCACAGTGACTTTTATGAAACGTCGGAAAGAATGTTGGACGAGCTGGAGTTCGAACTCACAACACCTGGATTGACAATCCGCGTCGCTGCCGACTGAGCTACCGGGGCACGGCCAAAAATAAATATAGTACAAGACGGATTTTCACCACTGCCAAGTCACCCATTGTGCGTTTCCTGACTTTCTTGAATAAGTAATACATTCTTCCAAGGCAACATTTAACCTTCCCGTAGGTGGAAACAAAAAACGTTATTCTCAAGGACATTTGTCAGTTATCAGACAGAACGAAATTCAAACACACGTCCCCTGGCTAGATAGCCCTCGCCGTTACCGACTGAGCCAGTGCGGCTGATCCAGAACATAAACAGAACTAACATTTTTTTTTTCAATTTTGATGAGGTTGACATTTATTTATATATATACATATATTATACTGAATGACAAAATATAGAGATTTCCCAACTTGAGAAAACCTATAACATGCTTTTTGTCTACTGATCAATATCGCCTAGTGTGCGATATAGCTCACTAGCCGGATTTTTGGAACTTTTTTTTTTTAATCTCTAATTTTTTTCCGTTTTCACTACGTAACACTTTATTTCCATGATGAACAGTTAACTAATCCACAATTGCACTTTTAAATCCGCAAATAAGAGCTTGAATCGACATGACACATTTATTTCAATCAATGTACACATTTGTCGGTGCGCACGTAGTGACGTCACTGCAAAACTGGCAGATTACGTCATTCAGATCTCTCCGCTTCTGAGCTAAAAATAAATGAGCTGCACAGGGGTATTGTCGTTTAAAAACGAAAATTATCGCCGAGTATATAATATATAGTTTAATAAACATTGTTTGCATGATTTGAGAATTAAATTCCTCGTGAAAAAGATTCTTACATATAAAAACTCGTGCGCTATGGCGCACTCGTTTTAATATCGAAAGAATCTCTTCCACTTGGGATTTAAATCCCGTATCATGAAAACAATGTTAATTAAACTCTATATATCCAACATTATGGCCTTTGCGTAATATATCCACACAGACCAGCCTGCGCAGTCCGTGCAAGCTAATCCAGGTCGACACATTCCGTCTTAGGGGGATAGAGGTATAGAGAAATGATTCCTAAAACAAAAAATCACAGGAGGCGAAAAGTGTCTGCCCGGATTAATCTGCGCGGCATACTTAGGCTGAACCGGTCAATACAATGTTGGTTTTCATATATAAATATAATTCGCATGTAAATGTTACAACAAACTACAGATATATATAGATAGATTCCCTGAAAGGATATAAATTCGGACTGATGCCATGCACATACATGTTCAACACAAATCAACACATTTACCCGTCAGCTAATTCGGTGAACCTATAATGTTATTTTTTTCTGATTAATTCAAATTATTTACATGCATATTAATCATTACAAGCGATTGCTAATGAAACAATGGGGTGGTGGAGGGGGTCATGCGTACGTAATCCCACCGCCCTCCTGCCGTTATAATAATCAAATGTATCAAAATATGTTTACTTAAACACTATAATTATATATGGACTTCTTAACCTTATTATCAAGATACAACACAAACTTATTACGAATAACAACTTAGCCCGTCCAAAAAGTACAGATTGGATATTTCACCAGTGTATATTCATACATTGTATCAGTCGCTGCATATGCTTAGTCGTATCAGGATCTACACACATGGACAGAAACTTCTTACAAACGTGTATAAGTCATACGTGAATAGTGTAGATATTGACCAGGCTGGCCCGATGCGCGAGCTAATCTAGCTCTACACTGTTCACAAAAGCAAGTCTATACATTTTCCGATGGACGGGACACGTATTATGATACATTAAAGATATCATTATGCTTGTCATTATTATATTGCTTGATTGAAATCGTAGTAATTGATATCGTTCATAACAGGTACGTTTGAAACCACCATTGAACAGTATCAACTTCTTCCAATTGAATTAAACGGCGATTCCTGGTACGATTAAAGAGTTTGCACTCATGCCAAATGTATAATAAGTATATGACTGAATAAAACACATATATACGGTGCGAGTCCTGGTTAAGTGTCCAGGAAGTAGACATCTGAGTGTGATTACTATATATATGTAATGTCATTCAAGATATGAGCCGTTCCGTGAGAAAACCAATATTATGGACTCTGCGTAATGTATCGACCCAGATCAGCCTGTGCAGTCTGCGTAGGCTAATCCGGGCCGACATATTCCGTCTCGGGGAGATAGAGATATAAAGTAATTCTTCCTGAAACAGGAGGCGAAAAGTGTCTGCCAGGGTGAACCTGCGCGGCATGCTTAGGATAGTATACAGAGTCCACACTGTTAGTTTTCTCGTGGGACGGCTCATATATTTAAATTAAATAAAACATAAATGGGCTTCTTTTAATTCCGACGAAGTATATGCAACAGACAACGATAAAGGTTTTGTCTCATTTCCCACAGTGCTGTCTACTCCGTTAAATGTTTTAAAAGGTGGTCATTTTCAACTTTCTGCTATCGATTTCAAAGTATAATACCTAATTCTTACATGGATTATGGTAATATTATATAAGATAATATGTCAAATCACATATCGTGATTGTCACGTGAACACAAGTTTAAGAACCCATAGTGTTATTTTTATCTGATTTCTTCGTATTACTTTATAAATAGATCGATTCTATGAAAGGAACTAAATTTTGTGCTGATGCCATGCGTATGTATATTCACAAAATAATAATACATTTACCCGTCAGCTAATTCAGTAAGGCCATAATATGACGCTTTTTTAAATAAGATAAGGGTTTAAAAATCGAAGTATCAACATACAAATCATATTTTATGAATACTCGGGCCACCAAATATAAACATGCAGGCTAGTCGTCGTCTTAGGTGGAAGAAAAACAATTTCAGTCACATAATGCTGTACTAAAAACGTATAGGCGTAAAGGGTTTAACATGATCATCCCTCATATAGTCGCTTTCTGATGCCTCTGCAGTAGACGACTTTTGAAAACATTGTGACAAAAGGAGAAATTGCTCATGATGAGCAATTTTTCCTTTTACCACAATGTTTTCCACTTTTAGTCATTGGTTACCCATTCAATTATAGAGATTTTCCACATTTTGACAAAATCTACAGCAGATATATTTGTAATGTTTTTCCTTATGCATACGAAACCAAACCAGTCGAGCTGTGGAGAAAAACTCATATGCGTCGGAAACGATGACAATCCGGCTCTGTCGTTCATTATTTCCAATCATTGATAAACGTCATTCGTCTTCTTCATTGGATTTAAATGTAAAAAGTTGCCTGGGAAGAATTGTGTATGGGGTGCAGGTGCAATAATGCAAAAAGACACACGTTAGGATAGATAGATAAATACTTTATTTTCAACTTGTACAAAATAAGTACATCATTGTTACAAGAACAAATACAAATTAAAATTCATTAGGTGTTATAATTGATATGACCCGTCCCGCGAGAAAACACACATTGTGAAATCTGCGTAAAGTATCGACCCGGATCTGCCTAAGCGTTCCGCGCAGGCTTACCCGGATAGACACTTTTCGCCTCCTGTGGATTTTCTGTTTCAGGAATCATTACTCTATTTCTCTATCCCTCTGAGACGAAATAGTCGGCCCGGATTAGCCTTATATGGTTCGATACGTTACGCAGAGGACATATTGTTGGTTTTCTCGTGGGGCGGCTCAAATATCGTTGAAAATGGCATTTAAATCGAATAAATGAAATAGAACCAAACACCATACCTTGTCTGATGATTTGTGCGTGTGTTAATCAAGCCTGTGGCTAATGATCACATTCTTTCCCCCGGCGTCGTCGAGTGGTTAGCGGTTGTGATTTGGAACCGGTAGTCCCGGGTTCCATCCTCAGTTTCTGCGCGATGATCATGGTGGAGTGTCCTTGGGCAAGTCACATTTCCTAGCTTAGTACAAATTTCTTTACTAAGGGATCATTATTATTCAAACTGTCGCCTATGTATAGTATAACTGAAATAATGTTGAAAACGGCGTTAATCTCAAGAAAACTCACAAAACATATATTTATTCCAATACTTTTGTGTTTATCAGTGTTTACATTGTTTCGCTGAGGTAATGTTCATGTCTTTTCTTAAAAACACTCGTAACTAGGAAGGTATTTCGTTTCAGTCCTTTTATTTTCTCTTCTTTCATGTATTTATTTTCTTTTTGTCTTTTTCTACTTTATTTCACTTACTTCCTAATGCTTTTCTTGACGATGACTATGTTAACACTTTCCCACGTGTGACTATATGTTGTCACATCTACAACAGACGACAAAAATCTCCTTAGAAAAAAGAAAAATACTAATGAGTATTTATTGAATTTCATTTAGAGAGTGTGTATATTGTTAACACCGTGTTTACAAAGTTGCCTGCTGATAAAGTATTGGTAACTTACACAGAAAACGCCGTGATATAACTGAACATTTGTTGAAAACCGTGTAAACAGTTGTAGGCAATGCATGTTTGTTTGTTCACCTCTCTTGCGGCCTTTCGGGATGTTTTTTGTGGCTCTTTTCTCGTCCACTCCTCCCATTTTGTGTTTATTATATGTGCAAAAAAAAAAGATGGGACTCTGAACTCATGCAATCATATATAAGTGTGAGTTTATTAACATAGTGTTGCCAATTACATGTTAGTTTTCATTCAAACAAATGCCTTTGTTTTGTTTTGAATCAAACCTATTTGCTTATACAATCAAACATTTGCTACAGACCTCATTGGAACAGCAATTCCCTGTCTATAGTGACCAAACTTTAGATTACCAAATACTAATTTTCTGTATAAATGACCCTTCAATTAAACCCACATGTGAACACAAACCGGATTGTTCACTTCCCATGGGAAATCTACAAAGCGGCGTAAAGCCCCAATACAAAAAAAAAATCAAAATCTACATAGCGGCGTAAAAGCCCCAATAAAAAAAAATAAAAAAAATCGAAATCGACAAAGAGGCGTAAAAGCCCCAATAAAAAAATAAAAAAAATCGAAATCTACAAAGCGGCGTAAAAGCCCCAATAAAAAAAAATAAAAAAAATCGAAATCAACAAAGCGGTGTAAATCCCCAATAAAAAAAATATAAAAAAACGAAATCAACATGTAGTATTTACTACTAGTGAAGATCATGATCGTCGCCCACATCCGCGTAGTAAGACCTGACTATCACTGTTCGCCAATTATTCAGAGGTTCTGTTCAACCCATTTAGATCCTTTAGTGCATGAAGTGAATCAGATAGTATTACGCACGTGGAACATTAAGGGTGATAACACCGTTTTAACACGTCACGCGAAAACAAAGACTAACAGGTTTTTAAAATAGTGGCTTGATTGATTTAGTGATTGGGCTTCAACGCCATTTTCAACAATTGTTTATTCATATCACGGCAGCCAGTTCACCTACTTATACGTTTCTTGTCTTTCTCACACCAGAACTTCATACACCATTCAAGCAACTGGCTGCTATTGCAAATAGGCTGATAGCCCATTGTAATTGGGAATGAGTTTTAAAATAGGCTGAACTTGCTCACACCATTTTGCACGCAAACTTCCGGGTGTCGGCCTTTCGAGATGAGTCATTTAACTCTTTCACAAAGTAGACTCTTCCAAGTTGAAAATTGGACCACTCCATTTTTTGTGAAACATAATAACTGGTAAAAATTAATGTCTAAGTGGCAATTCACCTGAATTCGTATTGTTTAAACAATCATGTTTTAGCCTTTGGCAGCGAAAGAGTTAAATGACGTTTTACAAATGATATATGACCCGTTACTCTTTATTCATTTATGTAATTAAATGGGCTAATTCCCTGTTCTTTGTTCAAGTCATACTAATTTGGTTTCTGCGTATTGTATTAACTCACATCGTGGCAGTATGTGTCATTCGAGCTCCTTGCAAAAGTGTTTACGGACAACAGCTTACAAGAGTCAAATCTCGGTTCTATGTTATCTATTAGTTCAAAATACAAATATATAATTCAGTTATACAATAACAAAATCAAAATGATAAACTAATCAATAGAGTCTCGGCATGCGTGTACACTTAGACTGCCCTCTGGTGATTAACTGTATGGTATTTGACGTCCCTTTCTACAAGTGTTCAGTTATATCCCGGCGTTTCCTGGGTAAGTTACCGGTACTACTGGTCGATTTATCCTGACACCAGCCTGTCAGTCGTAATGCTTACCCCGCTACCCTTTGCGCCATTTTTAAAGTATTTGATATGACCCAACCGGGGATCGAACTTGCAAGCCCTCGCAGCCGAGGCGGACATTCTACCACTACACCACAGAGGATCAGAGCCTGAAAAGACCATTCAAAGACGAAGGTTGATCTGGTTGTCGCTAGCCAACTCTTTCGTATTTGATCTCACAGACATGGCAAGATATATTTACATTACTAGATACGTAGTAGTATGAGTAATAGTGCATGCGTTTACTATTTCAAATTGGTCGTATCAACACATTTTTCATACAGGCTGTAAAACACGGATACGTATACGCGCTCTGTAATGACAACGGTCAGGGGGGAGTAATAGCTGTATAACATCTACAGTATTTTCACCGATGCATGTAGCGCTGTCAAAGAATGCACGTATCGGTCAAATGATAGATGGATAGGCATTTGAAAATTGGTTTTACCGATAGTGTTTATATATATATATGATATTTCCGCAATTGACTTTCATAAACAAAAAGTTGAATAACAGAAATAAAAAGAAACGCTATCGATCAGAAAGACAACTTTTCCTCTGATGTTAATTCAATAATTTAATACTGACTTGTAAATCGGCAAAATGATATCTTAGACATCGGCAAAACATTAACATCTAGCTATATCCATATTTGCAAATTTGTCTTGTAACAAAATGGTCGTTTGGAAAATCACTAGTTCTTCGACAGATGTTAATTTGCGCAATTATGTGTTTGTTTGATCGTTGAAACCCGAGACCGCCCAAGTTGTCGTGGTAGATCAAGACCGTCTACCTAAACTGCGGAAAACGACGCGTTCGATCCTCGGCCTCGTTTTTACAAAACTGTGTAACATTGTAGTGTTGGCTGCCTACCTAAGCCCTCAGGGTTGCGGGTTAAGCATTACGACTGACTAGCTGGTTTCAGGATAAATGGATCAGTAGTTCTAGTGACTTAACCAGGAAACGCCGTGATATAACTTAAAACGTGTTGAAAGCGTCGTGAAACACTATTTAAACCATATTATCATGTCGTATGAGGTGATAACAATATCGGCTGAGCCCATGCATGGGAAACAGCACAAGTTGGCATTTCTGAACAGTGTAGATATAGATGACCGTGTCCACATGCTTGGTCTTATCAGAATCTACACAAGTTGACAGAATCTTCTAAAAGTGTTAACTGTATTTGATCATTATACTTTCATGAATAGATATTATGCGAAGATATTTTGTTTTAAAAGTCGACTGCTGCATAGTTTTTTAATGCGGGAAATAGTTCAATAAAGGGAAACAATCCAACTCTTAATTCAAACTAAATAGTTCCCACAGGTAGTTGGTATTACGGTCGATTTTAACAAGGAAGTATTAGAAAAACCGTCGTATTATTTGTGTTATCTTTTGCATATAAATCCAAACATGTGTTTTGTTTAACCCATTGAAAAGTACAGTATATTTACTGATAATATAACTTACCGTGATGCATTCCTGTAGCGTGTATGAGAATAAAAAAATTATGAGCAGGTGAAGATGTAGCGATATGAACCAAATCTTGGTCCTTAATGCAAGCGAAAGGCAGGAGAATGGATAAGGGTTAAGTTTGCACAGAGAATATTGCTACTTGTTAACACCAATTATATAATCAAAATTGATTTAATAATATAGAAACGAATTAAAATTAGATTAATAAGATGTGTGGTCCATGCTGCATTTAACAATTGTTCAATTATATAACGGCGTTTCCAGGGTAACTTACCAGAACTACCGGTAATATTGAATCCTGATACCGATGGGTGAGCCGTTATGCTATCGCTGAAACCCAGATCGCTTATGAAGGGAATAAATAACTACCTTTGAATGTATTTGGTATGATCAGACTGGGGATTGAACCACTGGCTGATTTAAACTTTCATCGATTTAAATATTTTCCCATGAAGGGGCTGATTTGTCAAATGTTCGTGTTTTTGTTTTACTTTTGATAGTAGTTACATTTACATTTTGACGAAATTTCGTGGCTTTAATGCTTTCCCACTTACAGTAAATTTGCAACCGAAGACGTTGAAAACCTCAACGCAAACGTTTAAGTATCTTTATTAATTGAATATATATTTTTGAATATAGCTGAAAACATAATGGCAATATTAAAAAAAAATCCCGAAAATTCTCCTCTTTGGCACACCTGTCTTCAAATGAAGTCTTCTTTCAATGCGTCAGTATCCGTCGGCAAGTCGGAATGAAATAATATGTGGTTGTGACATTACATAGTTGGTATTTCTTTTTCAAAATAAGCAAGTGACCTATCGAGTGGATACTGAAATGTATGTGTCCTCTTCCTTGAACCGTTCATGGCATCTGGCAGATAATATTAGATATGTAATCACTAATATCTTTTAATATAATTGCTACAGTTGACGTGCATGCTTTTGCATACATTTTCACACATTGGCATATTTCTTTTTAACTCTTTAGTGTCATAATTTACTACCACATGCTATTCACTCGTGATCCAACGTAGCCTTTTTTCGAGGTCAGTTTGCATAAACATTGTTACTGTCTCCTTCTTCTTCCGAGTAATGCATTTAGTGTTTCAGGTGGAAAGCGGTCATAATGCACCAGTGGATGGTGAAAATCCAGCAACCACCCAGCTAAACCATTATTCCGATATATATGCAACTGACGAATGAACGACTCTTTTCGCAAGGCGAGTGCGGCTTATCTTTTTGGCATGTTTAATTTCGGTCAATACATGCTTAAACATATTTATTGAAATTATAAGCATGTTTACGATTAACCCTTCCGATTTAAAAATACAATCTTTAATACGATGATAAAGCTTGATGCAAAAAATATAGAATCCTTGTTACAAAGGAATCCCAACTTTAAAAGCAATTGACCTTCTAAAATCTAAACTTGATTAACCGATTCCGCTCGTATTAATTATTATTATTATATAATCTATAAATAGACGCTTTTTCATTGGCTAAAAAGTAACTTTTTAGAAAAAATAACTTGCGACATGCACCGTTTTTTTCTGATATGCACCAGTTTTATAAATAGTAACAGGGGAAGGCCGGGGAATCCCATGAGCCGCCTGTTAATATCCTTCGCCTTTATCCGTACGCTACGGAATTTTCCGAGGCACGTTCTGAATGACCACGGAAACGTCCGAAGCTCGTTCGGATGATCATGATTAAATGCAATCAAACGTTTGACTTCCATTGATCATTACCTGTGTTTCCAAACTGTACAGAAATGTTCCTTGAGTGGTCCTCTGTTTTCTTTTAAGTTGATCAATATCTAAACAATATGATAAATTGAGGGTTATATAATAAAACATTTATGGGCTTTTCAGCTGTTATACATGATGTTGATATGTACCAACAATATCATTATTGACCTCGGCTATATTTTACATGAGCCGAAGGACTCTTTGTAAGCATAATAATCTTGGTGATACAATATAAATGTAGTTACCTTGCGTTCAAATGTGTGTCACATCGGATGAAAACTTGATCAATGTACGACATTTAGGAAACATGGTATGGACACTCTAGGGACTGCATGTTTTACGTAGATTGATGAACCAACCTTTGTCATTATGCTTTTCCCGATATATTTTAGATTAAGTCGAAATGTGAGTCCTGTGTAGTCAAACACCAGATCACTAGATACAATTTGAATACTCTGGAAGCTGCATATTTAAGTGAGCATGCTTAAACGTAATCAACATGTATGTAATGATTATGCAACCAGTCAGTGGTGAAGTGATAGAGCGTCCGCCTATGGTGTGGGAGGTTGTGGGTTCGACCCCCGCCGGATCATACCGCATTTGTTAAAATGGTAGTGATGGCTGCCACCCTCCTACGCGATCAGGGTTGTTGGGGTTATCATTACGACTGACTAGCTGGTGTCACTATACATGGACCTGCAGTACTGGTGACTTACCCAAGAAACGCCGTGTATAACTGAATTATTCAAAGCGATGTAAAACACAGAACAACCAATTGTTGTGATGGTACCTGGCGTAATTATAATTATGGAACATGTCTAGAAAACAACTAGGGCAAAGTTCCCGGACTGTTCTCATAATTTGTTTTATCAAATCGTATTAATACTCGGAAATATTAAAATATGATGTTTAATAGTCATGTAAAGAAAAACGTACATGTTTTTATTTGATAAATGCTTATTGCATTTTAATTCAATAATGCAGTTTACGTGGTACGGAGCAGTTTGAAATCATACATATTTAGCGAAAAAATCTAGATGTATTTATCTAAACTCTTCAAAACTTGGCGCGTTAACGTCGTGATTTCAGACACTTGTTGTCAAAACAATATTTTAAATACTTCCTGAAAGTTTTGACGTCATATCCGTCATAATAAGTATGGAATCGCAGGTTTATGATTGCTACCCTTCAACAGGTGAAATCGTTAAAACGTCAACGTCATTTAGCACGGAGCAACGTTCGGTGATAAACTATTGCGCAAATGAAAGATTGACTCATACAGATACTTTTAAATTTATGGAACACGACCCAAATAAAAAGATCGAGAAAAGCATACTGACAAAGGTTGGTTCATCAATCTACGTAAAACAAGCAGTCCCTAGAGTGTCCATACCATGTTTCTTAAATGTCGTACATTGATCAAGTTTTCATCCGATGTGACATGAGCCGGAAGACTCTTTGTAAGCATAATAATCTTGGTGATACAATATAAGTAGTTACCTTGCGTTCAAATGTGTGCCCAGTAGTAGGCTTTGAAATTTGCATTGCCTATGGGTACTCCACCATGACTGCCGCGACTTGGGATTGAACCTGGCACACTCGGTTAAAAAACATAACGCTAACCACTCGGCAAAGACGAATTTCCAAAGTATATATATTGTTTTAGGATAATGAATAAATGTCAGCAATGATTTGCTTAACTCTATCCAACAAACAGAACATATGCAGCAGACGATTTTATAAACCTCTTTGCAAAACTTAGTTAAATCTTAAAGATAATCTTTAACTACCGAATAGAGACGTTGTTGCGAAGTGGAAACACTTATCATTATAATCCATTTCTCCGTTTGTCAGAATGATTTAAAGAGTTGTCTGCTGTAGAAGTGTCAACACTGGTCTGTATAGGGAAAATTGTTAAACAGCGGTATTCGTAGTAAAACAAAGAAGGGTAATGTGACCTGTTATATAATAGGACGTTAAAAGAGGGATAAGAAGAAAATTCAATTACATTTTGAGATTTACTTGCTAGCTGTTAAACAATCTCTTATCTATGTCCTTGATTTAACCCTTTGTATTTTTGCCGCCATGTTTTCAATATTTTTGAATAATTAAGCTATTCCTTTTAGAGATATTCAATACATTTGCATTATATACTTTGAAAGTATTTCATATCTGTTGTAAGTGGGAAAGGGATAAATAATTGCATAATACATCTCGTATACCTATCATTGAAGACTTCGTATCATATACTATAATTAAATAAAACTAGTAATAGTAGTAGTAGAACTTCATCCACCAGCGTTCCGTACAACTTACACTGCATTATTGTGTATTCTGGCCACACACATTTTCGTTTGTGCTCAAGTAGTTTGTTGTTACATGGCCCATGGACATTACGGTGATGGGTACATCTGTTACTATGTATGTATGTGTGCCTGTTGTATCCCTGCATACCAAGGATATGATGACTTGTTCCTGTCAGTCTATGAGGTGATAGTCATCCTTGGCTGGTCTACGCTTCATCTATGTCTTGATCATCGTGACCCTTTCCTCATAGGGGATGTTGTTTTGTGGCTGGTCACCTTCTGCTCCTAGATTTGCAAGCCTTCCCGTTTCCAGGTATCCTTCAGTTAGCTGAAATGCACTGGAAGGCAGTCTGCTTTAGCACAGCTGATCTAATGTTCTGGAACGTGAAGGCTGTTTGCAGTTGCGCATGGCTTCTATGTCGGACAGATGATCAATTAGGACTAGTATCTGCGAATAGTCTTCTGACGACACTTCTATTTCTGACAGGGCTCGCATGAAGGCCTCCGCTTCTGCCTTATATTTAGCACAGTGTCTTCCAGTTGCCAAATTTACGGTTTCGGGTTTTCCTGTTGTTTATCAGATGAACATACCATAACCTCCGTCATGGATAGCAGCAATTGCTGAGCCGTCTGTGTATACATGTGTCCATGTTTCTGGTACACTTCAATTGTCATTATTCATGCTGCACATTGAAAAGTCGCTGCCAAGTAACATGACTGAAAGATTGCATTTTGCTTTGCCAAATGGGCCACATCGAACTGAACTTGTGGTTAATTAAACAAAACTACTCTTATGTTATTTTCGCATTGAACATGTAATATGTATTACGTCAACGGCAGAAGAAACCAATGTTCTGTTGTTTTTTTATAAAAATCTAATTGGTATTTATAACGCTCTTTGAACAGTCTTACCTCCATCATTTAACTACATCTCTATCTTTCTTATGAAGTGCAGTTTCTTTTTTGTCACCTCAGTATTACCAAAACATGTAATGGAAGAAGAACATGACTGGCCATTGAGTTAGAGTCTGCGCGTGTAATTTCCTCAATTGATAGAAATAGAAAAGTTACTGTGGTTTAGAAATATTGATGGTGCAGTTGCTGAAAGAAGCAGCTCTGAAAAAATCTGCATGACTGATATTTTGTTCATTACTCATTTTACTGCTTTGAACCATCTGTGCGCAAGGAGGCACCTGATCATTATCCAGACTTATATGTGTTTTCTTGTAAGGTTGAAGAGCTGTGGATGGTCCGGGAAGCTTGGTATGGGATGCTCTCTCGGTCAGGGCCGATAGGGTGTTGCTGATAGACTTCTTCTGCGATGTGCTACATCCACGGTTGTATGATCTTATTGAGGCTTCATTTCTGTGGCCGCTCATGAACATGATGTGCCTTGCTTCATATCCTGCATCATTCATGGTTTGTATGGCGGTTGCACGTAAACAGTGGGCCGTATACCATTGATGGAGACCTGCAGTGGCACTTATGTTCTTCATGAATATTTCAAATGTCCTTTTAGCCAGGGGCTTCTCAGTATACCAAATGTTAAATTTACATGGGTTTGCAAGTGCATTATTGTATATTTGGTTAAAGAGCATCTTGGCACTGGTACTTTGTTTCCTGATAAACAATTTCAGGACTGTCACAGGACAAAGAGCCCCTCCTGTTACATATATTCTCTTTTCAGAGAGAGGACTTATTTTGTTGGCGCCACCTTGGTGATTTGTTTTCTTTGGTTTCCTGTTTAAGAATCAGGAATTCGCCATCAGAATCCTCACGAAACTCGATGCTTTGTTTCCTCAGTTGTTAATGGAATTCCATGCCTCTTGTGATTAAATGGATGGCTATCAGGTACCAAGCTGCCTCTCTAAGAATAATTGGAGAGTTTTCGTAGGCTTGCAGGTAATCTGATATTTTCTTAAGATCATCACATGAGACGATTTCTTTATGCAGGGTTGGACGAGAGGTCCCGGATTATGTCCTACTTTTTAAGTGTCCGTCAAAGGTTCGATTACTTTTTGCAAACTCTGTGTCGCGTACAATATCCATATTCCTGTCAATATCCTTCAGAAATCTATTGATCGCACTTCTTATGTTGGTCAACGTGTTTTGGTGGTACTCATTGGCTTGATGGGCGGGGAGAACTTTTTCACGGTGACTGTTTTGCTTTGGAACAGCTTCGCAGTAGAACTTCCTTAATTTTTCAGCCAGACTATCCTTGGTGACTGTGTAGAAATCTAACACGCCATGGTGAACTTCCTTGTGCCAGTCTGAAAAGAAATGATATCTTTAAGGGTGGATAATGTTTCATTTTAGTTTTCATCCTGACCTGGCCCCTTCCAAAACCAGCCGACAAAACATTTTTTATTACATCATATTGTCAGATCAATTATTACACAGCATTTTTTCTGTAAATAATTTAAAAAAAACAACACACCGCACTGTCTTTCATCTTTCATCACTAACAGTTTTTAGAGACTGGACGAATAGATCACCCAAGTCGAACTTTGACAGGTATCCATCGTCCGAATCACATAATAAATCAACCATTGTAGATCCAAGAAAGACATTGCCGAACTCGGAGTCGGGATTTCTGACAGCCATGTATGTTTTGACAGTTGTTTTGACAGTTGTTTTGTCGTAAACAGGAAAAACAGCGTAATGCTAATGTGAGATTATTTGTTGTTTAATGCGTGTTCTTTTGTCATTAAATACATACAAACATAATAGTGTTTTCAATGTTAATTAGTCGGAAACAATATGTAAACAAACCGGCATTTAATAGTACATGAGCGTTGCTATATTTAGAAATAAAGTAGATCGTAGTAAGATCACTACGAGCGGTGGTTCACCAGCGTCCAATCAGAGCGTGCTTTCTTTCCAAACTCCGCCTACAAAGGTCACGAAAGGTCGAGCGGTTCATGCAAAATGAACACAATCTTTTTGTACAGAAAATCAAGTGCTAATGTAAATATATATTAACATATTCTCATATGTAACCAATTATGAGTTATTGTGATCGTCCACTGTCGGTCGTCCGTACATATTCATATCTGTAATCAGTTGGTAAATTGGGATGAAGCTTCACAGCAAGCATCCTCTCATTTACTCTGCAAAGTTCGTTCGACGCTTTAGGATCTATACATAATTTTGGTATACATGGCAACCGATAGAAAACACTTTACAATGTTCTTCTCTGAAATGGTTGTTGATTTTCAAATAATGTTGTAGAAATGGTCCCTTAATTTTATATTTGACAGGCCAGTTTCGACGGTTATGTTGTCAGCTTTCTCAACGTTCTAGTCGTTAGAACTAAGTTGTTCTCTATCCCATGTTTAATCATTAACACTTCTTTTGCAAAATGACCAAATTAATGATCTGCTCTTATCACAACGTATTGAGTTATACTTAGACTGAGTATTTCATTAAAAACGAAATGGTTTGATTTTGTTTTATTCCATACGATATGTCTGAGCTTAAAATAAATATCTACATATCGAGTTTGGAATCATATATTGTTTTACCGAGGCAATCGTCAAACCAGTCGTCTTCGTTCATTCAACGTCGAACTTGCAATATGCATGGCATACTAAAAAGGGATTATAGTCGACTGCCTACACAAATACATTTGTTCCATAAACAGACACTGAAGTCAGGTCATAGATAAATCCCCTACCGTTATTAATAAATTATTTTTATCTCAAGATTGATTTAACATATACTCGAGTTTTTGCTTTCAATTATATAAAGTCTTGTCAATAAAAACCAGTCTTAGATTTGCATGTATGCGTATGTTTTGGAAAGGTACACGTTACATATGTTAGTACGAAAAAGATATATTGAAAATACTACACATCGTAGTTTGATGAAAAGTATTTAGAAGTATATTTCTTTTGTAAATTGAATTCGGTAATTGTAAAACAATCAGTGGTTTGTCGCACCTTCAATGGAGCAAACGTTTTTGAGCTTTCTGTATAACTTTTAAAATATATTAATTGACATTCAAACATACCGTGCTTTCGTTTAAAATATAATAAGTATATATAATATAGCATAAACATGAGCGAATGATGACCCTATGCTGAAATTAAGACCTTAAAAACTGGCAATATGCTGTATCTAGGTACAACAATAACTAGGTATGGTAGGGTTACTCGTTTATGTTTATTTCTTTAAGTAATTTACTTATTTAGTTCGTGACACATGCATTAGTGCTACAAACAAACAATTACAATACCGTTTTTCCCTATAGGAAAGCATCAGCAGGAGTTATTTGTGAATATTCAGAAAAAAAGTATTGAAGATTGAGGCCGTGGGTGATCGACATATTCGAAAGCATATTTAACGAATAAGATTACTAAAACGTCAAACAGAGTATGAAATATGAAATAAATGTAGCTTAGACTCCGATTTACATTACTTTGACAGCTTAGGACAATACAATTTATTTTATATTTTAGAGACCATACCTGTGATAGTCATATTGCACACAGAAAGAAGGTATGTTATTAGGTACGCTAGTGATACGGGAACGAAATGGTTATGGACATATACAGAAAAACGCGATTGCAGCTAGAACATTTAAATAATGCACCCACTTAAAGGTCCTCAAATGATTTTCGAATGTCATGCATTTTCATTCGTTTCTAGTAACTAAAATAAATATTTGTATCAGATTTCGTCAAGATGACATGTAAGAGTAACGTTCCTTAACGTTGAAAAAAAAAAATGCAATAGGCACATTACCTTTTTTTATTCAACGTCGTTAATTTTTTATTATATTAATTCGAGAACTTCGAGTAAACTTTATTTGTAGACACACAATAAACAGAAAAAGGAGAAACATCCTAAAGGATACATTGTTTTCAGAAACAGACATGGACGACAGAGGAGAGACACAATCTGTCGAACACATTGCTTGTTCCACACGTGAATCTGACCTTCATAAAGACACACGAAAGAAGTATCAGAGACGTTTTGCTTTACTCATCATGGCAGGTCTTATGGTTATATGTGTAATCGGTATCGCTGTTTTGGTAACTGTAGTAATCAAAGGACATGAAATACCGACACAATCTAACCAAACCTGTCTGAAGTGCCAAACATTGTCCACGATAGTTGATAGATGGGCATGGAAGGATGTATCCGAAGACAAACACACAGATAAGTGCTGTTTCAACAGCGAAACCGGCCTTGCTACAACGCTTAAATATGTAAATAGCTCATTTTGTTGTGGACTGTTATACAAGACAAAAAGGTCGATATTAATGCAATTAGGGTTGCAGGTACTTGTAGTTTACCCAGAAAACACCGAGATATATCAGTTATACTGTTTAAAACGGCCATCTTGTGCAGTCCAGAGGAATATTTGATCATTCTTTTTCGTTGATTGTTGGTAGGGAAAAATTGCTATTCTTTTTGTTCGTATTTAATTCGTTTCAAAGTTGTTTAGTGATTCTTAAATGTGTCCATTGGTTTAGGAGAATCAGTGGTTGAAACACAATGTGAACGGCAATCGACAACGCGCCTGCAGGTGAGATATCATAACTGCTTCGAGTATAACTACCGAGCTCAACATGGGTTTACACGCACACTGTTTGATGACGTCACATTGAGATATCATACATTATTAAGTTATGGACGAAGCGTAAGGTACTTTTTCTTACAAGTATGCCGTCTGCAATCTTACTGTGACATTTTAAGTTTGAAGAGAGAACAAGAAAGAAACCACCGTGCTTTCTGACTTTCATAACAAATTTGTTCTATTCTATTACAGTATTTCGAGAAACGTATTTCCAGCAGTCTATCTGGTGAGTATCTGTGATATGTTTATCATGGTTCTTTGTTTTGCTTTTTAAGAGTTATTTCTCGTTTCGATTTAATCTGAATTAAATAAACCATGCTCATCCGAGGTTTCTTAAACTCCTATGTTACTAAGTGATTTTAAACAGTGCAAAGCCATTTCGAATGTACATGTAAACTGCAAGTCACGGTTAGTTTGTCATAGACTGCGGTTCTTGCCATTTCAACATTTTAAGTTTCATCTTTTCCAGAAACTAATCGATTGCAGAAAAATATTGAACAACTTTCCACTCTGGTTTGGAACCATCTGCTGAGGAACAGAACTAACGATGCGTCTTAAATGCAACAAGGAACAGATTATACTCTGATCGAGATAATCATTGGCTAAGACGGACATGGGTCTTCGATGTCTGTACAACTTTCTATGTAGTTATTCATATGTAAACATAACCGTTTGTAGATTCAGATCCAACAATCTCCTGGGCCAGCAACATCAAGCAAGGGCATCTGTCGCTCTCTAATGACACATTTTCTGTGTCCATCATGAGCACCGGTCTCTACTTTATCACAACACAAGTGAAATCCCGTACCAATGTCATCAACAACCAACATGTGTAAGTACTGGTGTAGTTTGGATATGCTACGAGTAATTTCGAAACTTGTATAGTCTTAAGTAAGGATGTAAGATCGAAGCAATATCAAACAAATAACTGCTTTTAAAATATATAATTATAGACACTCGTATAAGCGTAAAACATGTTGACTCATTTCAAAGCATTGTAAAACAAACTTATAGTCATGATATGATTGTTGAAGAAAGACTGTTCATGGATCAAGATTAAGCACTTTTGTTTTAACTGCATCTATTACCCCAGCCACTTTTGTAATATAAGTGCTGTTTTTCGGAAACATAACCTTCCAGTATCTTACTGTAATGCTAACTTCGACCGGAGTACATGCATACTTTTATTTCTATGACCATAAGTCACAAATCCCGAATAGTGGCTCGGTTAAAAACTTCATGACTTTGCTCTATAGGAAAACAACGGGACAGTTCTATCTTGCTACGTTTAGAGAAGGCCAGCTATCACATGTTGACGACTACAAGAAACGATACGTTTTTAGTGAAAGGAACACTGAACACGAAGCAAACTTGCACACCATGACTAGGCTGGAAACTGGCGATACTCTTATCATACGATTTCCCAGGAGTCAAAAATCATATTTGGCATCTGAACATGGCGCACACAGGATCAGTATGTTTGAACTGTCATAGGTACGCGACATCATCGATCACATTGTTTGTAAACTGTAATAAATGGTATGCAGATTATATTATATAAGCATATCGATGGCTCAAAATAATGATAATTATCGTGTTAAAGAGATTAACTAGAACAATTTTATAGCCAACCACTAGTGTAATACCTTTAACGTAAACCGGACACGGGTGATATGATGATAACGAGTGATCGTGCTTTGAAAATCATTGTTTTTGCAAAGGGTATCAACATTTTCTTTAATAAACTTTAGTTGTGTTGAATTGTCAGAAATTGTTCTAATTGTTATGTACACATCGTGGATGTATTTAGTGCATTTATGAAGATAGTACGCTTTTCTAAGCGATGTACAAAACAAAGGGCAACGTGTCAGGCCTAAATAAATTCATGCATGATCAAACAATTCATGATTATTTTTAGAATTATGACATCGAATGCTTAATTGAAATCTACGAATACTTTAGCGGGTTATCAAATAGTTGAATCTCCGAGAAATATGAGAAGGAGAAGTTTCGCAGCGCTAGTGGAATTCTTGTACTTTTCGAAGTAATATTATTTTAAGTCAGTAATATGTCAGTAATATGTATTATCTCAAGTTACGATTAATAAGCGTCCAATTTACTTAACTTTCTCATTAACTCTTTTGCTACCAAAGGCAATAAAAGTATTTTTCAAACTATGCAGACTCAGGTCGTAACGAGCTTTCTCATCTGAAATGTGCAATGCTTGCTACTTAGACATTAGACATGGAAGAGTCGACTTTGGTAAACTGCTGAATTATTTAGAAATCTTGAGGATGATTTTGGAGCAGAAGATGCCATATACGACAGAACAGGTACGTCCCTAATGGAAAGGATTTTGCTCAGGTCAACATGACTTGAAGGAATCTCTAAAAGAGTCACCCAATAATCTTTTTTACAACAGTATTTGGACATCTGCAAACATACGTTCGGAGGAGAAGATTTTTAAAGTTTACTAAAGCTACACAGCCCAATTCCCGAGAGAGATAGAGAGAACATACGAGTTAAGATTGTAATTGATTATTAAAACTGTTAGGTATTCAGCCCATGCATTCCGTACTACCAGTTTAACTTTACTTTATTTTTCTTATTCAGATAACAGCAACGAAAGGAAATACTAGTGAACTTTTTTACAAGAACTGCTTGAGTTTCATTCAAAAAAATAAAATATTTAAGTTACAGTGTTTGGCATGTTTAAGTGGATGTAAGTCAATGTCACATGTCCTGATTATACACAGTATCCAATTTATCTTCTGAAAGTCAGGGTCAAATGCATGGGAAAACCAGTGCATGGACAAATAAAACATTGATTTTAGGATAACAGGTACAGTATGAACGCTTAAATATAAAATGTAATCAATAACAAATAATCAGACAAAAACACACATAAACCATGTTGTTATATATTTTTTTTTTCGTTCTTTGTTCTGTGTTGTTCTGTGTTGTTTTGAATATTTATATTTTTTTAAACAAGAGGTCCAGAAAATTCAAGTTTGTGTTCGTTCTTACCGAGGTTAATAATGACTTGTGCCTCGCTCAGAAGAACATCGACATAGCTGCGATGATACTACATTTATCATAGTGAACAGAGGTTCCAAAGAAATCATACAGTATATATATTATGGTATTAACAGATCGACTTCAAACCAGCAGACGTTAATATAAAACGTTCATGTGCTTATGTTGGTAGACGGTATAACCAGAATGAAACAAACAACAGATAACTTTTTAACAACTCTCTTTCTCTCATTTTTATGTACGCCGCTTCCTAATTTATTTCCAGATATATCACGGCGTTTCCTTTGAAAGTTACCACTGCATTTGGTCCATTTATTCTGACACCAGCTAGTCAATCGTTAAATTTCCACACTACTCTGTTTTTAATATATTAAGTACTTGTATGTAGACAATTAGAAACATATATCGGTGGAATCGATCGGTGGATGGATGCACCACGAACTATAGAGAGGACACAGAAAAGGTGATACAATATGCTATATGTCGCAAAATCAATTGGCCATAAGTTAGTAAATGTGTGCTTAAAACAAACTGGAAATAGTTGCAGTATGCGCATCGCCTCATGTTTTTAATGCTTTTCATTAAGTAGAATTGAGTTGCAGAGACATAGTCTGTACATTAATTAACCTATGTCATATTAGCTTTGAACCGTAGCATTGCGATGATATGCACATCTCCTCTCATCAGTGAAGCTTTCCAGAAAGTGTCCGAACAAAAGCAGGATGACAAGAAATTGAATAGTTCAATAACGCTGGGGAAATTCTGCGAACCGGAACGTGGTGATAACATGCACATCTCATCTTGTTAGTGAGGCTTCATGTAAACCTTCATTTCAATTCAGGATTACAAAACAGTCCCAGCTATTAATTTTACCTGAATAACCGCAACATCAAGTGCTGTAGTACAGTCTATGGTAATCAGTGTTCTGGTACAATAACAAACATGGGAAACTGATATATTACATTCTCAGAAGTTGGTGTTCCGATGTCCTATCTAGTTAGTGTAGTCCCCACCGAAAAAACTGAAGAATAGTTCCCTCTTTGCAATGTCCCTTCACAGTTGCCACAAGAAAGTACGCTAAAATAGTTACATCTCTTCAGGAAAGGAACGTAGACATACCCAAGAATTTCGATCATCAGTTAACATATCAAATATCGATTATCCTACAATATATTCGTTAATCTCCGTAAGACTCTATTATTTACGGATAATAGATCACCCGCTATGAAGGCAATCGTAAATCATAAAACGCCAAGGGGATAGTCATCGCGGACTAGTAAACTAGGTCAAAGATGTACAGTTTATGGTTATAATAAAGAAGTATCGTTAGTTAAAATGATTTAGTGACACACGCTCCATAAAAACATGAATTTCACGTATATACCATACTAACATTTGAACATGAATATGTATCATGTATATAATTGTAAACATTCATCTGAACTATTATGTTATATAACATTAGTAAATCCAGTACAAACACAATCATATTCTTAAGAGAGAAAGAAACAGCAAATAAACTAATCATATATAAATGCGTTTATAAAAAACGCGACATTACGAACTCTGATTTTATAAATAACAAATGACAATCGCTAATCACAGTATGATGTATGTTTTAGCTTGAAGTCTAGATAGTTAACTTGCTGTTATAAACATAATCTTTGGCAGATATATACATATAACAACATGGATTATTAAGTATTTCAGAGACATATGAATGTATTTGCATGTTTCTGAGTATTTCCAGGGACTACGTATTAATAGTTCCTGGTATTTCAAGATTTGTTTCGCTTATTCCCCAGCTTTGTCGCGTAGCCACGCTTGTTAGCGCCTACCTACATACAGACGGTTTCTAGATGAAACCATTCTATACAGTCTACATTGTTTCGGATTAATGTTACTCGATGTTAAAATTCGTCTCTAACATACAGTAAATTTCCTCCGCTACAAAGCCTTTCTCTTTTTTGTTGTAGTTTTCTATATGAATAGAAAATCTTAAAACCGTTCAGTGTAATTTTAGACTATTTCCTAAATAATCCGTAATATATATATAGGTGCTACCTATTTACGAACAAACAGAACAATGATTGTAAATAAAAATTAAAGAGCATACTTAGGCAATAACAAATGATTTATAAGTAATTGACTAGACGATAATAATGTTAATCTCATGTTTTTTGCATGATCACAAAATGTTCGGAATTTGTTTTGCTGTCATCTATTACTACCAACAGAAAATAATAAAGTAAAGACTTTCAGAAAATCAATGAAGAACATTTATAATGAACGAGGTGTAGACATGAGGGCCAAGATGCTTAAGGTCCTTAATTAATTACCTATATTATGGTAAAGAAGCAAATGTGTAACAGCCCTTTTCTGATGCCATCGGGCAACTACCTTTTTCAACCAGTCAATATGACTGAAACAAATTATGTAAGGGGTCACATTTATGTCTAACCCTTTCCCTAATAGAGACGGTTTCTGACTCCTTTGCAGCAGACGACTTAGGAAAAGATTGTCGCCAAAGGTACAATTGCTCAATATGTGAAAGTTATCCTGTTTCAACAATATTTGATAAATAATTATACTTTGTATGAGTGAATCTAAAACTTATGCATAGGAATTTAAGATATTCATACCACTTTGTTTGCGGGAAACGACGTCGCTCCATTTGACGTAACGCCAAATGAAGTGTTACGGAAATGACGTCACATCGTTATTTGGCTACGGTACAGTCAAAATGTATGTTCTGATGTCGAATTGCGGTCGTTTATACGAAAGTACCATTTATTTTACGAAAATAACAAAGCACTTTTATGACCTTAAATGTCGATTTAGATTTTATTTAAAAGATTAACTAGACGACAACAATTTTAAATCTGTGTTTTACGTCTGGCCGACCGCTTTTTATGCATATCAAAAATGGCGGCCCTCGTGGATTTCACACCTGTTACCTTTGAGCAAAAAAAACCATTATGTTTTTTCTTCGTTTTACGAAATTTCGAAACCGGGTGTCCCGGGTTCGATCCCTAATCGCGGCACTACGGTCATGGTGGAGTGTCCTTGGGCAAGGCACATTTTCTAGCCTAGTACTGGTTTGTTTACCCAGGGATCATGAATAATTAAATTTAATTGGGCGCTAAATGACCTTAGCTGTCGATGCGCCATAAAACAATATACATTCTTCGTTTTACGAAACCCAATATTGTCTCCGCTATTGGACTTCGTCCTGTGTTCTAGGTTAGCGGTACAACTTTTCGTCAATATATAGACGGCAACCACAACATGGGCTTCTTGGTTATTTTCCCGTGCTACTATCATTATCGGATACAGTTTTAACTGTATTTCCACAACTAACTGGGTGAACTGCTGACTTATTCCGTGCAAACATGTCCCTGTCCGGATAGTACACAAATTTAGCGACAATGGGGCGTATTTGGTTCTTATTGAAACGTCCTATCATGTGCGCTCTATGTAACTTAATGTCCGTTGTGGCATATTCAATAGTGCATGTTTCTTCAATCACTGTTCGCACACAGTTACTGTTTGTTTCAGTCTATTCCCCTGGGATTTAAAAATAAAATAGTATCTCTCATATTCCTAGCTTTAAGATATGTGACCTCAATTTGTCATTATGGATACGCTTGTGTTGCTCAATGCTGTTATCTTACTTAAACAATGTATCTATTTATTTTTGTTTATGCTATATTTCCTCTTTTCTTGAAAGATCAAAAGCTCTTCTTATTTCCACGTCAATTATCTTGCTTTCTAGGGATGTCATTTTAGTATTTAATTTGTCTAAAGGACTGTTAATGAATTTGACCGATTTTTGGATGACATCTAGTTGTGATAACTTACAAATATGACTCATCACGAGCGCAGCGTCTATAATGGGTCTAACCTGTATGTACATGTATGTGACTACAATGATAAAGCAATCTGTTTCAAGCTATCGGAACTGAGACCACTGAGACCGCTGTTGTACACTATTCCTACTTTATCTTTTGGTGCAAAGTCAAATCTTCAACAAGTTTAACATTCAATTCATAAGATGAACATAATCAATACAGAAAGGTAAAAAATAATAATAGTGAAAACAAGTTTTTCTTCAATTAGGCTTAGTGACGTAGTTTCTGGGTTAAAAGCAATGTGCAAAGCATCCATTCTGCCAAAGTTTCAACATGCTAACATTAAAAGAACAGCTGTCAGATTGTTAACAAGATTTTCCTTTAATTTGGTCTAGTGACCTTATGTTTGACCCGACTTGAACACTACTTCAACTTGGACTAGATATCAAGAATCGGCAGGCGAACATTCTGACAAAGCTTCAAGATGCTGAATCAAACCTTGAGGTCAAGCGTGTTTACAAGATTGTCCTCATATGTTTTTCTTTGGAACTCATTGTTGTTTTTATCAAACATTACCTATCTATTTTAGTCTAGATTTCACCAAAACACAAATTCTGACAAAATTTCAACATGTTAAAATTAACAAGAGGGCCAAGATGGACCTAAATCGATCACCTGAATGATAGAAAATTAGAAGGAAATATTTAACTGCACATATCTGTGAAAATTTGATCGGTAGTTCAATGAAACTGCAAGGAGTGGACACTCAGTTAAAGAAAGAGTTTATCAGTAAAAGCCATTTGTATCTTGAAATCTAACGTGTTGACATTTTGCACCTTTCCTTATGCCGCTTTGCTGACCTGTTTGTCAACGAAAATCAATATGGTTTGAACAGTTTTTGTAGAGATTCACTCAAAGAAGATTTCTGCCAAATGATCTTGGAATCTGACACACATTATGGAGATGGAAGTTTTTAAAGTTTGTGTATTTTTTACAATTTCTGATGCCTCATCATCAAAAGTTTCACACAGAATATAAGTTTTTGAGAGAGGACCATCAAAGGAACATTCCTGTGAAGTTACATTGAAATTGGTCGAGTGGAATGGTATTAGTTATTTGTAGCTAAAATATCAATTTACCCCCTTTGTGATGACGCGAGGTTGCTATGATGTTGTAACAATCAATACGGCTTGAACGAATTAAGTAGAGGATCACTGAAGTAAGATTCCTATTCATTCTTTTTAGTATCGGACAAGGACTTTAACAAAAATGGAATTTCCAAATTTTGTCATTTTGCCCCTTTTCTGATGCCTCCTGACTGCCATGTTTTTTAACCAATCAGTATGCATTGAACAATTTCTATAGAGAGTCAGCCAAGAAACATTTCTACCAAACTACATTGGAATCGGACATGCAGATTCAGAGGAGAAGATGTTTAAGGTTTGGACATTTTGCCTCCTTTCTGATCCCACAGCAACCGAAGATCTCAAGTGAATTTAAATCTTTGAATAATTTTGAAAAAGGGCCACAAATTGAACATTACAGTGACGTTTGGATGATATTGATCGTGTGTTTTAGGGGGAGATGATGTTTAAAGCTAACAATTAACTACGGACGACGACGGACAAAAAGTGATCAGAGTAGATCACCTTGACTCGAGCCTTCTGCTCAGGTGATCTAAAAATGCAGCATTCAAAATGTCTGAGTGTTAACAAAATGTTTCTTCATTTTGGTCTAGTGACCTAGTTCTTTACCCGCCATGACCCTTATTCTTACTAGGTCTAGATATTGTCAAGACAAACATTCTGACAAAGCTTCAAGCTGCTGAAGGCAAAGTTTGGTTTCTAGACTAACAAGATTTTCCTTCAATTTGGTGAACTGACCTAGTTTATGACCGAATATATTTAAACTTAGCCTAGATATCATCAAAACAGTTATTCTGAAAACATTTCAACATGCTTAAATTTAAAATAAGGCATCCAGAATGTTTTCAATATGTTCCTTCAAATTTACATTGGAACCTAGTTTTTCACCTCACAGGACCCAGTTTATAAATTGGCCAAGATTTGATGGAGATGATTTTCTGATAAACTTTCATTCATATTGGATGTTTTTAAATGTTGCCTGTAGATTGTTAACAAGTCAATTGTTGATGGCGAGTGCCCGAATGACATTAGACAAAACCTGATCATAAAAAAACACAAACTGTGCAATAGAAAAACAGGACTTTCTTTATAAACTACATTTAATTAGATAAATCAAGCTTGATATGATTTTGATGAACTTATCCATTAGTAAACATTACCTTGTATGAATACATCATACACTTAGTGCTGGAGTTCCGGATCACTAACGAAACAAATAGTGATAGCTTGAATAAAGGAATTGAGAATTTAAAAGAAACTTTTGCAGTTAAATGGCAAAATATACCACCGTACATTCTTATATGTGTTGTCTGTCACACACATGAACATTTCTGGACTAATTTTATTTACCTGGGTAATTCAGGGAGTTCCGAATCGAGTGAGAGTGTTTTGGATCACATAATTTGTTATTTAATAAAAAAAGATTTCTGAATAAATGCAGTTGTAAAATGATTACATTTTATCAAGTGACACTAAACAAATTATAGAGTTAAGCTCAATTCTGATATCATCATTATTTCTGGCTAAGATTCTTCAAAACAAGAACTAGATGCAGTTTATGAATTTACAGAACATTGAAAAAGTAGATAAGCAGATCTATATTATGCCTACACATTGTTCATTACAAACAAGCTTTTTACATTTATTCAAGCAAGAAAACATTAGAAAGTAGTGTGAAAATATATTAAATATTGCAAAAGATACAATTTGGCATTCAGTTCAGTGTGCACGTCACAGCAATTTTGATATGTTACGCATCAAAAACTGGTCCAAATCTGACATGTATAATACAGGAATCCTGGATGATGCATTAATATCATTTTTTCCGGGGGTAATTTAACGACTGCATGAATTCAGAGAAAAACAACATCGATTTTTAAAAGGAGAAAACGATTTTCAATCGAAATTTATTGAATTTTCTAAGTATATCAGGTATATGTATTTGTAAACATTGTTTCTATGCAGATTTTCTAAAAAATGTTCGGATCCGGAACTACCAGTGGTCCGGAACTCACATACTAACAGTACAGGAGCAGTCCCTGTGATTCAATTCTGTTGTGGTGCATTTGGGCAGAGACATTAATACATGTCTCTGATTTGGGTCACGGGGTGTATGTTCAACCAATTTTTGCAACGATCTTTGATCGTCCAATGAGTTTTTGGCAGAAGGACTGGCGTCTTTAGCAGGTCTGCGAAGCATTGAGAGTGAAACAAATTTACCACGAAGAGCATCTTAGATCAGACAGTTATCATATCAATCAAAACATTCAGATTTACAATACAGCTAGATTTTATATCTTTACCTACAAGAACGCTAAAATGAAATTGTCTGCGTTAATGTATGTTACGAAAACGAGAGAGATCAATATTCTTACCTAAGCAAAGTAATTCGTAGCCGATAGGTTCTGGTTATCAGCCTTTACTGTAAACAAAAAAGTTGTTGTCGTTATCTCGGGAACAAGCTTGATTTGGACGGATGTGACGTCGGCCGGATATGAATAAATGTCGGTCATGGTTCCCTGCTTTGTAATTTTATTTGGATTTCATGAGCTGGGCCATAGTAACTTTGCACCAATTTTGTTTCCATACTGAATATAGGAAATTTTCCCTAATTAAGGTTAATTAAGGTTATACCTCTAAACGATCTGTGCTCGTTATAAATCACATATAATCTATTAAGTTATATCCCGTAAAGTTAAGGGTGTATTGTAGGCTGGTGTACAATATTGCCACCACTGGTTGTTTGGTTATGATACACAAGCTGTTGATAGCTGCGGAGATGCAAAGTGTTGACCGTAAGCATAATGAACATCACTTCCATTTAAAGGTGTACTTAATTGGTTGTAATTGCTTTGCTTTGACAACTCATTGTCTGATAGTTGTGTGTGTTATTGTTTGTACTGGGCGATATTTCCTTTGTACTTACGGCTATTCGCCTTTTTCTAATCTCTTTTTGTTCTGTGTTTGCATTGCTTCGTCTTCGTAACTTTCCATTAGTAGTCAAACAACGTCCAATAAATCGCACTACTTTACTACATCGCTATAACCAAATCGACATGATAGATAATAACAAACTATGGTGTTCTAAATTTCGAATATTGTTATTAAGAGGATGATCTTAACTGAAACTCTTCTGAAATGCCAACTTGAATATAAGTCTTTTGAAATATCATATTTAGGACAAAGAACAAATTAATGCAGGACCTTTGTCCGTATATTGATACGCTACGGTCTATATGTTGGCAATAGATAATTAAGGTACGCGATTATCGAATCTTTATCGTGCGGATTGAAATTGTCACAAAACTAAATAACTTGTTTCCTCATATAATTATCACATTTCGTTACAACTCATTCATTTATTGCAAGATGTAGTCCCAAAAAGTTACTGCAACCGTTTATTTTTATTATAAATAATTATGTACTACTCGTCTGAGACTGCCACTGCTACAGCTACTTATAACAACGTTTCAGCTACAACAACAACAACATCATCATAACTACTACTGCCACTTTTACTTTAATAATATACTCCAACTTCTACATTATATTTAAGCATAAATTTGCTACTGCTACTCCAATTTACGCTTTTAGTCTTTTAATAAACTCGCTGACAAAAAAAAAGTTTTTTCTACTACAACAACTTAGTTAAGAATTGTTTCAGCAACTGCAACACTAACAACAAAAACTACCTATGCTACATTCATTATCATCATTTACTCCTACAACTTCTAATTATATTCTTGTTTCAGCGTTACGTTTGCTTTTCCTACAACATTAGATGCGAAGCTCACGTTGCGCTAACATCTCGCTCCACCTCACGTGTATTGTGTTGTAGTGATCGCTTACGAATTCGCATTTCAATGATGTTCCATATATGCTGGAATGTGTTGAATGATGGTAGGACGGATAATCTCATCCTGGACATGTCTTGCGTTCAGGTTTTCGTCATCTATGACCAGCGGCGTCTTGCTAAGGAGGGAAATCCCGGCCCATACCAAAACAGAGCCAACACCAAAATGGTCCGTCTCTTCGATGCAGTTGCGAACAAATCTTTCCCATCGGCGGCGGTACACGCCGTGTCGCCCTAAAAAGAAAGGATTGTTTTATCATCTCAGCCACCAACAAGACCACAGTTACTCAATTTATTGTCATCATCATCACCATTACAATGAATACAAACAACAACAGTAACAACATTATCATCATCTATTATCATTATTATTATTTCATAATATGTATTGTAATACATAATATTATTTTTTTAAATGTGAGTTATCGTTCAGTAGATATTAATTTCGGAGAACATACCGTCATTCTTGTACGTCTTGAAGCGTTTTTCATCTGTACACAACACGTTGGCCCAATCGCCTCTCGTCCACCTCATGTGCTGCCGGGTCCAGCGCAGTTACTCCCTACGATGTCTACAACTACTACTTATACTTTTTCTATATTTTCTATTGCTACGAATCCTTTATTTTGCGATCGCATATTATGTTTAATTCTATTCATTGGAAATATATATATTAACCATAACAAGCGATTGCTAATGAAACACTGGGATGGGTTAAGGGGGTCATGCTGACGTATTCTCCAACCCCCGCCTTTCTAAAAATCTAACGTATCGAAATATGTTTATGTTAAACGGAATTCCTTAACCATATCATCAAAACACAAGAAAAACTTATTACGAATAACATCTTAACCCGACAAAAATATACAGATAAGAATCCTCAAGAGTGTAGATTCATATCAGTCTCTGCATCTCCTCAGTCATATCATGATCTACATACACGGACAGAAGCGTCTTACAGACGTGTTTACGTAATATGTAAATAGTGTATATATTGAACATGCTGGCCGGATGCATAGACTGTTCTAGATCTATATTGTTCACAAAATATAGCGTGTACCTTTTAACATGGAAGGGCCTATGTAGCTAAAATCAATAACAACTTAAAAGGTTATGTGATAGATTTACGATATTATTATGATTGTCATTATTAGATTGCTCGATTGAGTGAGGTATACTTCATAGATTTATTGAAGGAACGTTGTAAGCTACCATTGGGCTGTTTCGACTTCTTCCATTTTACTTTCTGAACGCATAAACCTATAGAACATTTAATTAAGAGACAACGGTTCTTTTAAATTAGTTTAGTGTATTAAACGTCGATTCCTGATACGATTAAAGAGGCTGCACTTATACCATAGGTATAATAAGTTTATCTACAAATCTATACTGACTGAATAAAAACATGTATACGACGCGATAACAGGTTAAATCTCCAGGAAGCAGACAACTTAATTAACTATTGTATATGACTGGTTTTAATTCCAAAACGTTTATATCTGATCCATAAGAAGATAGTTAACTGATCTACATGTAAACATATATTCGGTACCTTACTATGAATACTGGACATAGTAGATGACATTTTTTGTCGCATGTATTCGAATATAAAAATAAACATAACATTACAAATGTAATGTTATTCGTGTAACAATAAACAAAATCAAAACAGACCTCGATTGTTTAAATCAGATTGATTTGTCTCTATAATTATATATATATTATGATGAAATGGTTGCGTATTATGAGGCGTGTTTTTCAATGATGAAACCGATATGCACTGTTATTAGTCGCCGGGCAGAATCCCACGACTTGTATTTTTAATAGATTTTCGGAAATGACATGGGAGGACGAGTTATTATTAGAAAAAAAAATTAAAATGTCTCGAACATATTACAATTCCGTTTGTTTAAAAACACTAAGTTATGCCACATCTAAAATGATATAAATATTCCGATGTTTTAAGTATTTTCAGTTTCTTTATTTTGACTCGCATTATGTTTTTTTGTTTTATTTACGAAGACAAAACAGTTCATATTAGACTTGCAGCAGACTGTTATGTGTCAACATCGAGATAAAAATCACGTCGAATTCTGCTTTTAATAGCAATTTGAACTTACTGAACGTTATTTTCATGTTCAAAGAGATGTCTTGCTTTGAGAAGATTGCATTTAATAACGTTTATCCATGTATATGTAAAATATGAACTGTTTCTAAGCTAAAACTGCTAATCATGTGACTGCGTACATACATATCCTTTGCAGAGAGCCGTTCGTTACACTCACTAACAAATAGTTAATTATAGGTGATTTAAAATGTTTATTTAGTTCGAAACAATTGAAAAAAAAATAAAAAATGAGATAAAACTGGTTTTAATAGAAAACTGACTTTGATTCACTCTCGCCTATAAAGAGATTGTAACGAACGACACTTCTGCGAAGAAGAATGGGGGGGGGGGGGGGGGGGGGGGGGGAGGGGGGAGTTCACGAATCGGGTCTTTCGTACAAAATGATTTCGTCCTTGACAATTTGAAATGAGTCATTAGATTTCCTACAGGCGTTTGTCTTGCGATCTGCATATTGTTATTCATCATTGACATAAGGGCGCTCAACATAACATAATGTTAAAACATCAGTAGTTTGTTATTTTCATTAAGAAAGAAAGGAAATAATTCCAATAAATTAACATGTTGTAGGGTTCAGTTTATGTTCGAAATTAAGTTTGAAATTATACAACAATTTCGTTGAAATTTAACTGTTTAACTGATATTATATTTCGATGGTGGTCTAATTTATAAATATTGGACTACATTTTAACATTTGTCAAATTATGATATAATTAGGATAGTAAGCTAATATCATTTGGGAAAAAGAGAAAACTCATGTTTTTACCGATTTCTCCCTTTTCTCATTGTTTTAAAAGTAGATTGCTGCAAAGGTGTCCAATGTTGACTTTAATAGGGGAGGGTAAAATGACGTCCTATTGCATTCAAATCCTAAATTGTCTGTTATGTGGTTGTATTGATGTATTCAAATTCAAATACTCTGACAAACATCTTGAAAAGTGTACATGTATGTGGAATTCACAATAATTATAATTATCCCTAATGAAAGCACTGCATACATACTAAGCCTAATGATTGGCAAGATTGGCAAGATTACTCATATGGTCAATCTACCTTAGAATGGAGATTGATCATAAACAATGTTAGGCTTCAATTATATTTCAATGAAGGACATATACTTTGTTGACAAAAAAATGCAAGTTATGATAAATTTTCTCTTGACCCCACCCCTGATTTTCCAATATGCCCTTCAGTTGATAACTGTTTTTTCAACTACTATAATGTAAGTGTTATGCATAACTGCAATATGGATTTCCGACGACATTGATGCGTTGCATCAACCTTCTCTTGTGATATAGTTAAATATATAGAGTATTGACCCGATTTATTAATTTCTTGAAGTTTTACGCGGTTTAAACATACTGTCAGTTCAATCAATGCAGTCGAGTCATCCAGTGTGCGTATCTTTACTTGCACCAGCAATACATCCAACTTTATTCATAGGTCATTTCCTACCTCATCGTTACCGACTGAACTATTTCGGCTGATCTCGAACATAAACAAATAATTAACATTCCTCTTGTCAATTTTGATGAGTTCGACATTTTATATATATAGAAATATATAATTTCGCTTTTGTTTGCTTGATCAAAACATGTAAATTGTATTACAAACTATAGACATAAATATAGCGATTCCTTGAAAGGATCTAAATTTGCGCTGATGCCATGCGCATACAGTTCGGTGAACCCATAATGTTATTTTAACTGGTTTCTTCGTATCACTTTATATATAGATTGATTCATAGAAAGGATCAAAATGTGCGCTTGCGCTGATGACATGCGTATGTATATTCAATAATTATACCCGTCAGCTTATTCACAAAAGCGATGGTGTGACGCTTTTTTAGAAATAAGATAACGGTTTATAAACCGATTTATCTATACACAAATCACATGTTATAGTAAAATCGAGCCACCGGCACATACACAAATTATAAGCATGCAGGCTAGTCGTCGACTTAGGTGGAAGCAAAAACAATTTCAGTCACATAATGTTGTACTAAAAAAGGTATAGGCGTAAAGGGTTAAACATGTACATCCCACATATCTATAGACGCTTACTGACGCGGCTGCATCAGACGACTTTTAAAAACATTGTGAAAAATGAGAAATTGCTCCTTTTGCTCAATGTTTTCCATTTTTTAGTCATTAGTTATCCATTCAATTGTAGGGTTTTCCATGTTTTGACAAAGTCTACAGCAGACGGCTTTGGATATATTGGTAATGTTTTTCCTTATAGATACGAAACCAAACTGTGTCGAGCTGTAAAAGCTCCGTCGAAAACGACGAAAGTCCGGCTCTTTCATTCATTACTTTTAATCATTGACAAACGTCATTCGTCTTTCTCTTTGGGTTAAAATGTAGAAAGTAGTCAGTTGCCTGGGAAGAATGATGTATGGGATACAGGTGTGATAAGGCAAAGATACACACGTGAGGTGTTATAATTGAAATATCGTTGAAAATGGCATTCAAATCGAATAAATCAAATAGAACCAAACACCATACCTTTTCTGATAATTGTTGCGTGTATTAATTAAGCCTGTAACTAATAATTATATTATTTTCCCGCCGTTACCGAGTGGTTAGCGGCGGCGATTTGATCCGGTAGTCCCGGGTTCCATCCTCAGTCTCTTTGCGCTGATCATGGTGGAGTGCCCTTGGGCAAGTCACATGTCCTAGCCTAGTTCTGGTTTCTTTACTTATGGATCTTTACTAATCGAACTGTCGCGGAGGTATTACTGAAATCATGTTAAAAACGACGTTAAACCCAAGAAAACTAAAAAATAAGATACTCAATCCAATAATTTAGTGTTTATCATTGTTTACATTGTTTCGCTGAGGTAATGTTCATGTTTTTCTTAAAACACTCGTAACTAGGAAGGTATTTTGTTTCAGTCCTTTTATTTTCTCTTCTTTTATGTATTTCTTTTCTAAATAAATATTTCTCTTCTTTTTTCTTTTTCTTCTTTTTTTCACTTACTTCCTTATGCTTTTCTTGACGATTATCATTTTAACTCTTTCCCGCATGTGGCTATATTTTGACACATCTGCAACAGACGACATAAAACTCTGTAGAAAAAAGAAATCTACTAATGAGTAGTTTTGCTTTTGCCATAATATGTTTTCAGCTTTATTAAATGTATTGAATTTCATTTAGAGAGTGTGTATATTGTTAACACCGTGTTTACAAAGTTGCCTGCTCATGAAGTATTGGTAACTTACACAGAAAACGCCGTAATATAACTGAGCATTTGTTGAAAACCGTGTAAACAGTTGTAGGTAATGCGTCTGTGTTCGTTCACCTCTCTCGCGGCCTTTCGAGATGTTTTCTTGTGGCTTTTTTTCTCTTCCGACTCTCCCATTTTGTGATTATTATATGTGCAAAAAAAGAAAAGATGGTACTCTGAATTCATGCACTCATATATGAGTGTGAGTTTACTAACATATTGTTGCCAATAAAATGTTATTTTTCATTCAAAAAAATGCCTTTGTTTTGTTTTGATTCGAACCTTTTTTGCTTATACAGTCAAACATTTGCTACAGACAAATGGGTACAGCAATTCCCTGTCTATAGCGACCTAACTTTTACTTTACCAAATACTAATTTTCTGTATGAATGACCCTTCAATTAAACATACATGTGAACACAAACCAGAGTTTCACTTCCCATGGTTAAATGGCATGAGGATATCGCCTCCGTGGCCTAATGGATATGGCATCGGCCTCCTAAGCCGGGGATTGCGGGTTCGAGTCCCGCCGGAGGTTGTCTCTTTTTGATGACGTCACGGCGGGAAAACGTAACGGACGTTAAAATAACAAACGCTTCATGAGAAATTTAATTTTATTAGTAAAATACTGAATTTACGCCAAATTATCTAATAAACACTAAGTTATTTAAACATATTTAAGATTCTGCACACGTTGGTGTAAAATGTTCGCGATTTTGTGAAATATCAACGCAGAGGTGGAAGATTAACAGTGTGATCAACAGTAAAAAACGGTAAATTTGAAAATATTTCTCCGGTAAAAATTAATTAATTGACACTATTTGTTTGAAAACAGTAATGCACGATATGCATATGCTGTAATATATTTAACTGATGTTGGAATGAAGATATTAGAGTTATTATGTACACACATTTATCATAATCAAGGACTAGAACACCTGCTGTTCCATTACCTATAAATACTAGTGATATACATATGCGTAATACCTGTCCATATATCAAGTAGAAGGATTATTTAACAATCTTAGGAAATATATTAACTTGTATAATAATTGTACATTACGTGTTATTATAAAAAATGGGAAAATCAAATACAGGCCCATCACAGGCTACTTCTCAAATTCAGCCAGTGCAATCAAAATCAATTGAAACTCAAACAGAGAATATGCAATTCATTGACCAGTATGAAGGACATTTCTATTACATCAAAGAGAATGACACGAAAACAACCATACAATTCAAGGCTGCAGTCCTGTGTGACATTGTTCAATCAAAGATTACTGCCGACTTCAACCAACCTTTAGATGTTACACGCAACAACATTTCAACCAGAGTGCTAAATGTAAAATGTAAACTCTCATTAGATTTGGAAACAAACGAACTGGTTATAACAGGCCCATCACATAGGACATGGACAGAAATTAAGTTTAGAAGAAAAATGCCCGAGTTTTTGTACCAGTTTATTGGTCTAACAAATGCAAAACGCGATGAATTATCACCATGCCTGCCATTACCTGAAACACCATCGCATGTATCTATGGAAACCACTCCAGATGGGATAAGTCATGTAAACCAACAACAACCAAACAACACAGAAAATGAGGACTTAATTCATACCATCTGTGATGCTATATCAAACTTGCAAAGTGAAACAAACATGCTGAGACAGGAAGTCATTAACATAAAGCAAACATCTACATATGCCGCCGTACTCAGCAGGGATCAAATTCCCACACAACAAACAGATGGACATATTCGATATTCTTCATCAAATAATGCCACTCCAGAAAACAAAGTGTCTGGACAATCAAATACGATTACAGGTTCACAGCCCTCAGCCCAGCAGGATATCAAGGTAGTCACAAGTGAGAGGTCAGGAAATGATGATTCCCTTATTAAACAAGACACACAGAGAAGACCACCAACTGTGCGTGAAGTACCGAAAATGAGAGAAACAAGCAAAAGTGTGTTATTAATGAGTGATTCAATAATGCAAGGCGTAAATACCAAAGGCCTGAAACACGCTGTGCACAAACATTCCGTATCTGGAGCAAAGATAAGAAACTTGATCGCTGATATTGACATGTATGATTTAACAAAATTTGATACAATCGTCCTTTTCGTAGGTGGAAATGACATATCATGTAACCGAGATATCGAATTAATAGAGGAAGAATATGATCAACTCATCGCCTTAATTAAAGCAAGAAATGAAAAGTGTCAAATTGTTCTATCTAAAGTGACCCCAAGAGGAGATGTAGATGTTAACCCCCTAAATATGATTGTAGAGCGTTTGTCAGTACATCACAAAACGGACATCGCAGATTCATACAGAGCATTTCATGACAAAAACGGAACACTGCTAAAACACTTCTTAAGCGATTATGACCATATTCATTTGTCAAGGTCTGGAACTAAGCGATTGTTAGCTACAATTGACAGATCCGTTCACATTGTACATGACTACAAGAAATGTGTATACATAGGTCGGCCAAACCAGCATGGGTTTAACCAGCCAATTTCACCACGGAGTCGGTTTACATCGCGACAGAGACACTGCATGAATTGTTATGAGACGAGCCACGATACACATGAATGCCGCCACAGGACACCAGTCACCTGCTGGGGCTGCGGTTTAAGCGGACATAAACAAGAGATTTGTTGGAACCTATAGGGAGACGGCAATGATGCCGAAAATCAGCTAATTGATTCAAACTTTTTTAACATATTACCTAACATATGCACCTCATGCAATGAAATTGACTGTGACTGTGTATTAAGTGACAATCAAAACGAAATTGTTCAAGATGTTTTTCAAAATAGAAATACTATAAATGATAACCAAAATATAAACTTGCCAGATGAACAACACAATTATTCAATACATTTAGGTTTGCCTAAAAATAAATTTAATATTGGACACATAAATTTACAAGGAATGTCTTCAAAATTTGATGAACTTAAAATAATAATGTTAACTTCTCCAGAAAATGATATATCTATTATGGGCATTAGTGAAACAAAATTTAATTGTAATCATAAAACTGAAGCTTTTATTATAAACGGTTATCAAATACCTTTTCGGTGCGATCGTACCGAAAATAGGGCGGTGGTTTGGCAGTATATGTAAAACAAGGTATAAATTGTATAAGAAGGTCAGATCTAGAGGATGAAAATATTGAAATAATTTGGCTTGAAATAATGCCAGTAAAATGTAAACCATTTCTTGTCGGGTCTATGTATCGACATCCCGAATCAAGAGTTATTTGGAAAACAAATTTTGATTCTCATATAGAAAAGGTTCAATTAGAGGAAAAACAAATTATAATTTTAGGAGATATCAATCGCGATTTATTAAATAGAAATATAAACGTCGAGTGGTCAAATTTTATTTCATCAATTGGCTTAAAACAATTAGTCAAAGAACCAACAAGAGAATGTCTTAATTCAAAAACATTGATTGATCATATTTACTGTAATTGTGATCTTAATATATATCATGTAAATGTCCCCAGAATAGGTCTTTCCGATCACTTCCCGGTGTTTTGCACTCGTAAGTTAAATTTTAAAGAAAACAAATATTCTCACAATTTTATTAAATACAGATCTTTTAAAAAAAATTCTGAAGAAGCTTTCATAGCAGATCTTATCAGCATACCCTGGGGTGTTAGGAATAATAACACTGATACAAATGAAGTACTTCACACCTGGGTGTCTAATTTTTCAAGTGTAATAGATAATCACATTCCAGTTAAGATTCATAGAGTAAAGAATTTGCAGCAACCAGACTGGTTAAATCCAGAAATTTTAGAATAAAAATGCACGAAACAAAGTTAACAGGTTGATAAATGTTTCTAAAAATTCATCTTATGAAAGAAAAATCGAAGAAGGTAAATCGGACCCTAAATCAATTTGGAAGATTTTTAGAGAGCATGGTGCGTCTTCAAAAAATAAAAATAAATCAAATGTCATAAATAATATTAAAATAAATAATCAAGACATAAATGACAAGACAGAAATTGCTAATGAGTTTAATAATTTTTTTGTAAACATAGCTTCAAATTTAAAAGAAGCAATCCCAGATTCTGATTTCATAAATGTTAAAAACTTTGTAAATGCAAATGTCCCGAATCTCATGAACTTTAACATTCCATTAATAACAGAATCTGAAACTCGTAAAATGCTTACTAACTTAGATGTGTCAAAAGCTACAGGCCTCGATCAGATAGGGCCGAAATTACTAAAATTATCTGCAGATGTTATATCAAGCAGTATCACACATATAATAATTGTAGTATATCACAGGGTGTTTTCCAAGATCAATGGAAATCAGCTAAAGTAAACCCTTTATTCAAAAAAGGACTAGCAAACGATGTAAATAATTACAGACCAATATCCATACTACCAACACTTTCAAAATTAATTGAGAAACATGTACATGATTCGTTTATTACTTATATTAACCATTATAAGTTATTATGTAAATCACAAAGCGGATTTATAAAAAAACATAGCTGTGAAACTGCTCTTGTGCATATGATAGATAACTGGTTGAAGTCATTAAATAATGGTGAAATTGTCGGTGTTGTAATGCTTGATTTTTCAAAAGCTTTTGACTTATGTTCGCAAGATATACTATTAAAAAAGTTAAAAATATACAAATGCAGTAACATAACTATTAAATGGTTTGAATCTTATCTCACTAATAGAACACAGTCGGTAAACGTTAATGGTGTTATTTCAGATAAACAAATTACTACCTGTGGAGTTCCACAAGGATCCATTCTAGGACCACTATTATTTCTATTATTTATTAATGACTTGCCGTTGTATGTACAAGAAAATGATTCTAATGTAGATATGTATGCAGATGTTTGCAAAGAGCTTTAAATAATGTTAGTAACTGGTGCTTAGATAATGGTATGGTTTTAAATGCGGCTAAAACAAAAGTCCTATTAATTACTACGCCACAAAAACGTTCTCAATTGGTAAATAAAAAATTATCATTACACTATAAAGATGTTAATTTAGAGCTAACAGCAGGGGATAAAATTCTTGGAGTTCATATTAATGAAAATCTTAAATGGGACAATCACATTACCTTCGTTCGGAAAAAGATTTCCACAAATTTATGGCTCTTATCAAGAATAAAATTGTTTCTGCCATTACATTATAGGATTCTGTTTTATAAGGCATATATACAACCACATTTAGATTTCTGTAATATTATTTGGGGAAGTACAAACAAATCAAACATTCAAATTCTTATTCGATTACAGCGTCGGGCATGTCATATTATCCTAAGTGAGCAATACACTAACCTAAATGAAGCTTTATTGAGTATTAATGTACTTAGTATTGAACATAGAATTTTACTTCAAAGGCAAAATTTATGTATAGGGTATTTCAAAATGCCACTCCGTCTTACATTCAAAACATGTTTCAGTACAATAATAATAATCACAGACACTTAAGGTCATCAAACCATTTAAATGTGTTAATACCGAAACCAAATAAAGAATTATTTAAAGGAAGCATGTCTTACTCTGGGGCTAAAGTATGGAATAGTATCCCAGATTATATTAGACTCTGTCCTACAATAAACAGTTTTACTTCTAATTTTATCAAGTGGATAAAGTCGGGATAATTTTCATACTCGTACTTCTAATTTTAAATAAGGTTTAAAAGATTAATCATTTTAACTATAAAAAAATGAAAAAATTGGTGTTTAAATAATTTCAAAACCACTGCCTCTGTTTGATCTCTAATGCTAAATGTTCTATATTTGAATGTGTCATGTATTGCTATTTTATATCTTAATTACAGGGAAAATGCTTTAACTTTTACCATCATTGAACTGATATATTTTGATTTCTATTATTATATGATATTATTTTGTTAAATCACTGATTATATTGTTAATGTGTTTGTGTGTATGTATAAATATGTGTTTTATCCAGAGGGCCCCAAGGAAGATTAGCTAATGTTAATTGGGTCACCCTCTTAAAATAAAGACTTTCATTCATTCATTCATTCATTCATGGGGATGGGGGTGTGGGGGGGGGGGGGGGGGGGGGCGCTCTTTAAACACAGATTTGACTGTATATATATTGTTGTTCCGCAATCGCCAATGGCAACTGTTTCTTATATTATAGTACTGATTTTATTATTGAGCGCAATCTGATTTCATCTTTGTTAAATTTGTTTAAACTTGCATCTACGTTCGCTTTTCTCAGGGCGTTTTGAATGTAGTAAAGGTAAAATTGGGATATAAGGTAAATGTTAACGTTGTTAATTAAGCGACACACTCTTCGAAATCTACAAAGCGGCGTAAAACTCCAATAATTTTTAAAAAAAAAATCGAAATCAACATGTGGTATTTGCTATCAGTGAAGATCATGATCATCGACCACATCCGCGTAGCCTGACCTGACTCTCACTGTTCGCCAATACGTCAGAGGTTCTGTTTAACCCTATTAGATCATTTAGTGCATGAACTTCAATCATAGTGGAACAATAAGGTTGAGTACACCGTTTTAACACGTCACGCGAAAACGAAGACTAACAGGTTTTGAAAAAATAGATCTATTGATTGATTGGGGTTCAACGCCGTTTTCAACAATTGTTCAGTCATATCACGGAGGACAGTTCACTTACTCATATGTTTCTTGGTTTTCTGACATCAGTACTTCCTAAAACATTCTTTCCAAGCAACTGGCTGTTTTTTTCCCCATATAGACTGATATCCCATTGCTGGCAAACGAATGACGCTTGTCACATCGACTTTTGTCAAACGTCGGAAAGAATGTTGGGCGAGTTGGGTTCGAACTCACAACCCCTTGATTGACAGCCCGTGTCGCTACCGACTGAGCTACCGGGTTAAATAATAGCAAATCATTATGATATATTTACAATTTATTAATTTACATAAAAACTTCAAGTTTTGAAGCAAGTTTAAACAAACAAAACATCTCAAACAAAGACATTTATATAATCCGGCTATGGTCGTTATCGTTCTATTTTAGCTTTTCTGTGTTTATGAACGACTACATGATCTTGATTTGATTTCACGGATTAATCCTTCCCCACATACAATGCTTTCTGACGCCTCAGCAGCAGACGAAAATTGAAAATAATGTACCAAAAGAAGAAATTGTTTAAAACGAGATATTTCTCCTTTTGACACAGTGTTTTCAACTCTATTTAATAATAAAACTTTTTTATGTAGGGATTGTCCATATTAGTGCAAATATGTTATCAAATTTGTCTGCTGCAAAGTTGTTGTCAGTAGTAAAAGGGTTTTAAAAAATAGACTGATCTGGCACGCATAGTTGCGGGTGTCGGTCTTTCGCGTTGAGTCGTTTAACTCTCACAAAGTACGTTGTTCCATTTTGAAAATTGGACCACTCTATTATTCGTCAAACAGGATATTTGGTAAAATGTAAAAAAGTGGCAAACAATGCAGATTTCAGGAGAGAAAGCTTGTTCCGAATAAATCATAAATCTGTAATTGCCTTTAGCAGCAAAAGATTTAAATGACGTGTTACAAGTTTTAAATTATTTTCAATTGTGACGTAGTTTGATCAGTGACTGCCAGACGGATTTCGTTTCTGTGATATTGTATTAACCTTCGCCCCGGTAGCTCATTCGGTAGCGACGCGGGTTGTCAATCCAATGGTTGTCAGTTCGAACCAACATTCTTTCCGACGTTTGACAAAAAACACTGTGACAAGCGTCATACGTCTTTAACCAATGAGCTTACTGCTTATGTAGAAAAGCAGCCAGTTGCTTGGAGAGTATTTTGTGTGGGGTACTTGTGTGAGAAAACCAGGTAACATTTGAGTAGTTGAACTGGCCGCCGTGATATTACTGAAAAAATGTTGGAAACGACGTTAAACCTCAATTAATCAGAACTTTCTTGTATGTTTTTTTCAATTAATAGCGTTCTTCTTCTTCTTTATTTTATTCATTTCCTTATGCTTGTTCTTGACGATGATCATTTTACCCTTTCCCGCATGTGGATGTATTTTTACACATCTGCAACAGACGACATAAAACTCCGTAGAAAAAAGAAAAATACAAAAGAGTAAGTTCTGCCTTTGCCATAATACATGTATGTCTTCAACTTCATTCAATGTATTGATCTCCATTAAGAGAGTTTGTTTAGCTGCATGTTTAACATAGTTGCCTGCTCAAGGAGTATTGGTAACTTACACAGAAAAAGCCGCGATATAACTGAACATGTGATGAAAGCGGTGTAAACACCATGCAAATAAACACAGTCTTCATTTGCCTATCGGACACTAATTCTGGAGGTAATGCATGTTTGTTCATTTATCTCTCTAGCGTCCTTTCGGGAAGCTCTGTGGCTCTTTTTTCGCCCAGATCTCCCATTTTGTGTTTATTATATGTGTACAATAAAAGGATAGGACTCTGAACTCATGCAATCAAATATGAAGGTGAGTTGACTTACATATTGTTGCATTTTCTCCTTTTGCCACACTGTATTCAATAATAATAGATTCACTTATAGGGTTGTTCATATGTGTGCAAAGATGTTATAATAATCGTCTGCTGCAAAGGTGTTGTAAGTGGGAAAGGGTTTTAAAATAGGCTGAACTGGCTCACACTATTTTGCACGCAAACTTCCGTGTGTCAGGCTTTTGCGTTAAGTCATTCAACTCTTTCACAAAGTAGACTATTCCATGTTGAAAATTGGACCACTCCATTATTTTGTGAAACAGGATATTTGGTAAAAAATAATGTCTAAGTTGCAAACAGTACAGATCTCAGGAGAGACAGCTCATACAGGCTGTTTCACCTGAATGTTTATTGTTTGAAAAAGCATGTTATTGTCTTTGTCAGCGAAAGAGTTCAATGACGTTTTACAAATTTAATATGACCCGTTACTGTTTATTCCTTTAGGTAATTAAATGGGCTAATTCCCTGTTCTTTGTTTAAGTCTTTTGACCTGTGCTATACTGATTTGGTTTCAGCGTATTGTATTAACCCACGTCGTGGCGGTATTTGTCATTCGACCCCCTTGCAAAAGTATATATGGACAACAGCTTGCAAAAGTCATGTATTATTTATTAATTCAAAATACAAATATATAATTCAGTTATATAAATACAAAATCAAACTAATTAACATAGTCTCGGCATGCGTGTACGATTAGACTGCCATCTGGTGATTAACTGTATGGTGTTTAACGTCCCTTTCAACAAGTGTTCAGTTATATCCCGGCGTTTCCTGATCAAGTTACCAGTACTACTAGTCGATTTATCCTGACAACAGCCTGTCAGTCGTAATGCTTACCTTGCAACCCTTGGCGCCATTTTCAAAGTAGTTGATATGACCCGGCCGAGGATCGAACCTGCAGTGGACGCTCTACCACTACAACACATAGGATTAGAGCCTGAAAAGACCATGCAGAGACGAAGGTTGATCTGACCGTCGCTAGCCACAAAGTCACGAATGTCTGTCTTGGTATAACAAGACCCAATTATATTGCACACCTACCAACTCTGCGTATTTGATCTCACATATATGGCAAGATAGGTGTTTACATTACTAGATACGTAGTAGTATGAGTAATAGTGTCTGTGTTTACTTCTTTTAATTGGTCGAATCTAAAACTTCCTTCATACAGATTGTAAAACAGAAATAAAAAGAAACGCTATCGATCTTAAAGACAACGTTTCTCATATTTGCAGGAGACTACCTAAGATCATAATCCTTACTTAAAAATCACAACATGCAAATGATGAACACAGTCTCGTTTTCGAACAACAGACTCTGAACTTAAAGTATGTTATCATGATTCACTTAGTACTGTAATTTCCTCTGATGTTAATTCAATAGTTAAATAATGACGTGTAAATCGGCAAAATGATATCTGAGACATCGGCAAAACATTAACATCTAGCTATATCCATATTTGCAAATTAGTCTTGTAACAAAATAGTCGCTTGGAAAATCACCAGTTCTTCAACAGATGTTAATTTGCGCGATCATGTGTTGATCGTTGAAACCCGAGACCACTTCAGTTGTCGTGGTAGATCTAGAGTGTCCAGTTCGGCTTCGGAAGATGGCTGGTTCGATCCTCGGCCTCGTCTTTACAAAACCGTATGACATTGTAGTGTTGTCTGCCCACCTAAGCGCTCAGGGTTGCGGGTTAAGCATTACGACTGACTGAAAGCGTCGTGAAATAAACTATTTAAACCAGAATATCATGTGAACGGTAAATACATTGATGAGACTTCCCCAAATGATATGCTTATAAAGGTAAGCATCGATCCCAGACTGAGGTTCTCATATGACGTGACACATTATAGTTAAAAACATACCGGCTAACCTTGAACCGCTTGATCAACACTTATATCAGATTTATATTTCGTCAAAGGATTATTCAACTGAGACTAATTTAATTCGCTTCTAAAAATTTGAATGTGCTATTTCAATCCCTGACAACTGTGAAATCATTAGTAGAACCGTGGATTCTGTTGAGTTAAGAACATACTGTAAGTTAGAACTGTTTGTAAAATATATTTACCTGTAGAAAACGTAGTCTGTATAGAAATTATATTAACCTGAGACACATACTGCTGATAAATGTAGTTTCATTTTTATCAAAGAATAAGGACATTTGATTTAAGACTGTTAGTCCGATAATAAGATGTTAGCTGAAACAGAAAAATGAAAAACATATTTCCTTACTCATTTTCCTCTCTTTCCTTTTTTTTAATTCCTCTATATGCCACAATACATTAATTGTTGGTTTTACATTATGTTTTCTTGAATGTTACCCACTTTTTAAATGAACTTAATAATTCTAGTTTACACATAATAATATTGTTTTATCACATGAGATGAATTAATTTATTATCTTGCTGGCTTTAATAGAATGTAATGTCACTTGTATCATTAATAAGGCATTTAAGATTAATTTCATCATACATATTCATATCTAATTTTCATTTCATACATGTAAAAAAAAAAAAGATATACATTTGGAGAATGCTAAAATAATTCACTTTGTAAATGAATATATTTAAATTTGATTTTAATTCATAGTGACATGTTGTATTATTTTAACATTGGAACTATCATGAACGACTTGTGAAAATGCAGCTGGGGCCGTGTAAATGCATTCTTGTCCTATCATCTTAAAATATATACCTAACAAAAACCGTTTACTTTTTACGATAACGCTTCGGCGGTGTATTTGTTAGACATTGTATCTCTATAGTGAGACATTGGGGGTGGAAAACCCGTGTGGGTTATACCAGATACCTTTAAAGGTGCTAAACTCCATATTATATATATTTTAATCAAAGTTTTACAACCGTTCAAAAGATGTCTTGAAATATGAGAATCATAATTCTGTGATAAAATTAGAGTACTAATGTCAACCTCCAGTACAACACACATCTATATGTTTATCGTTTATGCTTCATTTGTACTGGGTAGACATACCCAGTAAGCCAAATGTAGTACATTTTCGTGACTTTCAATTGACAGTATTTCAACATTTACTGCCAAAATAGTTTTGAACTATTTATTACTTACTTTGTTGTCACTATGAGCAATATTTGCAGAAGTTTCAACATTTCAAAATGTTAAACTCCATCTGGAGTTCAACACCTTTAAAAATATGAATGTGACTTTCCACCTCGGTAGCGTGGATGCAATCACGACTAATGCGCTGGTGTTAAAATAAGCTTACTAGTACTGGTACTGGTAGTAATTTAACCAGGAAACGCTACAATGTGACTAAAATATTGTTGTCACCATACACATGGTGTGTTATAACGCCCCTTTTTTTGCTTAAAATAGCTCATTAAGTGAGCAGTTCCGCGAGAAATCCAACATTATGGACTCTGCGTACTGTATCGACCCAGATCAGTCTGCGCAATTCGCGACGGCTGATCCGGGCCGACACATTCCGTCTCAGGGGAATAGTGGTATAGAGTAATGATTCCTGAAACAGTAAATCCACAGGAGGCGAAAAGTATCCGTCCGGGTTAGCCTTCGTGGCATGCTTGGGCTGATCCTGGTTGATACTTTACGCACAAAATGATGGTATCTCGCGGAACGACTCAAATGTAAAATGAATTATAACAGATGGACTAAACTTCGTTTTTTTTTTAGAAACATTGAGTATAAATGGCTGAATACGACCAGTGTTCTCGCATTCTTGAAGGCGATTACGCGGGTACGGGGAATTCTCTGCCGCGCTCCTTGCCCGATAGCAATTATTCAAAAAGCAGTTATTGTTTTGTTGATGGAGAAGGGCTTAAAAAAAGAACACAGCAGCTGTGCCAACTCTGTACTTTGAAAAAGACGCTGCTGTTTTTCATTCCCTTATTCATCGTGATTGGCATGCTGACCGCAGTAATCGTCTTACTCGTAGTACCTGGGCACGAAGTACCCCCGCCGCTACCAACCGTACAACTGAACAAAACATGCCTGAATTGTCAAACATTAAGCGAGATGGTTGATACCTGGGCATGGAAAGGTATATCCGAAGACAAACAAACGGGTCAATGCTGCTTCAACAGCGAACTTGGACTTTTTTCAACGCTAAAATCCGTAAATATAATACTTATTTTGACGATGTATTGGGAAAATGTCTTGAATACACAATTAGGACTTTATTGATACAAATACTGTTATCAGGCTGGCTTCAGCAATTAAAGAAAAAAGAATGGGCATTTACCGATAGAACAGTTTAAATGTTCCGTTATTGTTTATGCATTGACAAGAGATGGATTTTAAAAACGTTGTGGAAAAATAAGAAATGTCTCACTTTATCTTTTATCTTTCATTCTTCGTGATAACTATTTCAATGTTGTACAAGAATAAGATTATTACATTAAACAATTGTTTAATTATCCCTAAAAAAATCAAATTACAAACAAGTATCGACATTTTCAGCCAGATTAATGTGATGAACAAATCAACAACAAAATGGTACTGAAGACATTTCTAACGGAATGTCTCTTGCCGTCTAAGTGTGAATGGCAGTTTTATCACGTGAAACCATTACTTCCGCTGCATATGACAGGAGCAGCAGACTGGAAAAACATTGGCAAACATCTAGGAAATCATTGTAAATAAAAGAATATATCTTGAGTGGATTTCGAAAACATTGTGGTAAAAGTAGGAACTTTAGTGTCTCTTTTATAATAATTGTTGTTTCTATTGTTTTACAGTATTTCGAGACACGTCTTTCCAGCAGTAAATTGGGTGAGTATTTGTGACAGGGTTACTTTTATTTAAAAGCATACTAACGGTTAAAAAGTATAAAAACCAATACATCATATAGGTAAACGGAGGATCTATATATACATAGCAATTAATAGCAAACTGGAAAACGTACACACCTTAACAGCATTATTGTTACTTCTTCTGTAATAGATGTATTTAACTACCACAAGGTGAACACACTGTTGTATTGCTGCCAGCTTTTTAAGTTTCGTTTTCGAAAATACAAAAGTAAACATGTCACTCAGTAATCTATCTTTAGAAATCGCATACGGCATGCGGAGATAAAGAAGGGTCTTAATTGTATATATAAAACCTCCGTTGACCCTATATGGTGTATTGGTTTTTATACAGCTTGACGATGCTTCAATGAACAATATGATTTAAACAAGCAATGTCTGTCTTAATAATGATGCTAAACGTTTCACTTGAATAAGGTTTAACAAATGCATTATGTCCTGAGTCCCAAGTTTAACAATGTCAGCCATTAGCAAGGGAAAACTTGTGTATGTAACACTAAGATAAACTTGGAAGGTCTCTGCAAAATGAATATCATTGGCATGTTTGCCTTTGCGTAGGCGTAAAACCCCTATCAGAGAAAATGTTAACCTCCTGGTCTATACTGAGAAAAGTGCTACGCATGAAAGCCGTGCCCCGTTAACTATGTCTATAGCGCAGCGGGCTGTCCGTCGAATCCAGTAGTTGGGTTAAGGAATCCCAGCAGCTCGGACACATTTTGTTCTGGCGTTTCACAAATTGCCATACTACAAGCGTCATTTGAATTTCACCAATGAGTTGACAGGATATGAAAAGCAGTTAGTTGCTTTGGACGACCGTTGTTAAAAGTACTAATTTGAGAAAACCAGGAAATACATAGGTCCATTGTGACTTGACTACCGTGATATTACTAAATTAATGTCGAAAACTCCGTTAAACCCCACCCAAGATTCCCTATTCATCACCTTCATAAGGAATCCGCCGCGGTCGAGTGGTGTAAGCATTAGGGATTTTATAACGGGCGTCCCTGTTTCGATCTCGAGTCGTTGCACGACTGTCATGGTGAAGTGCTCTAGAGCAAGGAACATTTCATAGCCTAGAACTGGTTTGGTGTGTGTGTCCAGGGATCATGAATAAGTAAACTGTCGGCGTGATATAATTGAAATAAGGTTGAAAACGTCGTTAAATCCAATTAAACGAAATTGAATTAAAATATCTTCCTCAGAAACCGATCGGTTGCGGGAAAGTAACGACGTATTACACAATCTGGTCGTGAACCATCTGCTGAGTCACAACTCGAACGACACCTCGATACCACCGTATACACACCCGGATCTGCAAACGCTGATCGACTTGATTAATAACGTTTTCCACAGAAAGCGGTCTGTACTGCACATAACCAGCGTGAACACAACTAATAATGAAGGTAGGATTTTTAGTTTTGTTTTACTTTTATAACGACAAAAAATGATCAAATAACATACAATAATCTGACATTAAAAAAGTATCGGAGAAGGACATTAACAGTTTTTCTTCCTTATCAATAATCAGTTATTTATTTTCACGTGAACACAGTTATAGCTGAAGGTAATGGTTTTTCTTTGGGGTTTTTAATTTCGACAAGTACAAGCATATATTTACAATGAAATAGTACCGGGATGTGGAATTATACTTTTGTGCAAGTTCTTTTTTGTCAATAATGATTAAATCATAGTAATAGCGGAAGGTAATGATTTTTGTTTAGTTCTATTTTAATTTCGACAGGTGCGAGCATATCTCACAAAAAAATAGTAAAAAGTATACTTTTGTGCAATTTACTTCTTTTATAATATTGATTAAATTATTTGTAGGTGAAGACCCGAGGGTCTCCTGGAGGAGCAAAATCAAACAAGGAAATATCTCCCTCTCGAATGATAGCTATTCACTGACCGTCATGAACACCGGTCTTTATTTCATCTCCACCCAAGTGAAATTCCGTGCAAGCGTCTTCAACAACAAGACCAGGTAGGAACAAGCGTTTCTTTTCAAAATTTTATCACAGTCGCGGTCATTGGTGGAGTGCCATTGGGCAAGGCACATTTCCTAGCCTTGTACTGGTTTGTTTACCCAGGGATCATAAATAAAGTGAACTGTTGCCGTGATATAACTTAAATAATGTTGAAAACGGCGTTAAACTCCAATAAATCAAATCAAAATTGTATAAGACATGTTGGATGATTGGTTTGAATGTAAAGAGTTTCAGTAGTAAAGGTGCTGAATTCCAGATTATAGATAGTATAGTCAAAGTTTTAAAAATGTTCAAAAGTTGTCTTGAGCTATTAGAATCATAATTCTGGGATAAAATTAGAGTAATCAATTAGCTTTCGAGTACAATAAACATCTAAATATTGATCGTTTATGCTTCATTTGTACTGAGTAGACATACCCGGTAAGGCACATTTTGTACATTTGTTTGACTTTCAATTGACTGTATTTAATATTTACTGCCAAAATAGTTTTGAACTACTTATTACTTACTTGTTCGTCACTATGAGCAATATTTGCAGAAGTTTCAACATTTCAAAATGTTGATCTTTTTTGAAATTATCATGTGTTTTCCATATCACCCGTAACAGTTAGCAAATTAGCAAAACAAACATCTCGAGGGAAACTGGTTTCCTTTCTAAATATATGTATATTGTTGACGTCATTGGTGGAACACCAGTTATACCAGTAACAATGACTCAGACCTTTCCAACATACATACGAAATGACGCACATGCAGCAGAGGACTTTTAAAAAGAAATTGGCAAAAGGATTTTCCTTTTCCTTTTGATACAAGGATTTCAAGTCTATTAACAATTCGACCGAATAATATCATCACAATAAGACGCACAATGCGGGGTGAATATTTACAAACAGTGTTCTTATTTGATCAGTCAGTGACACATCAAATGACTACACTTACTAGGGTAACCTTTTGCAAAATGAAAACTTGAAATTCAGGGTATGTACGATCAAATTGCATACATATACTAGAAAGAAGTTGGCTTTTTGGTCAAAACAATCCATTCCAATGGGCTTCCAATGGGCTTCCAAGGGGCTTCCAGTGTGCTTCCAAGATACTTTAAAGCATAGATGACTACCAGTAAAGAGCATCCTGATCAGACTGACCCTGATGTTGGCTGATTGAAATATCACAGGCCGCGAAACTAGACAAGCCTGAAATTAGTATCTGAGGTCAGAAATAAATGGCATAACTCTAAATATGACTTCTCATTGTTCAATTTCGAGAATGAATTTGGTTCTGATCAATCAGATACTTCAGCACATAGAGTTTACTTTTATAGGTTTGGAACACAGGCTGATGTCCCTAATGTTGTTATTTTTTTAGAAGTGAATCGAACTCATTTATCACGTAAATCCTCTCTAGGACTGTTAAGATGCCATTACATAAATCTTGTTACAACGCGGAAACCAAACTATGAAAATGACGTCACGTCAGCGGTTTGACGACATAACGTTAATCACTTTGGCGCTAAAACAGCTTTATTTCATGTAGAAAACATTTGTTCGAAATACGTCTCATAAATCACTTTATGTGATAAAAAGAATATCTCATTCGTGTTTATTTATTCGTTAAATATGCACGCGACGTATTATTTTAGTAAACTCGTTTAATAAAAGTGATAATAAAAAACACACCACTATGTATATCTTTTCTCGACTAGGGATGCAACGGTACAGTTCTACCTGGCAACGTTGAGACAGGGTCAGCAATCGCATGTTGACGACTACAAGAAACGATACGTGTTTAGCGAAAGGAACACTGAACACGACGCCATCTTGCACACGATGAGTAGGTTAGAAAGGGGCGATAACCTTATCATCCGATTTCCCAGCAGCCAGAAGTCGTACCTCGCATCCGAACGTGGTGCACACAGGATCAGTATTTTTGAATTGTAGAAGTTACACTTTCGCCGTCACTATTCAATCAATATCATTAAAACCACATACATTTCGCTCGCTCGTATAGTAGCTTGTAGTATCGTTCGATTTCATTGGACAAATAAACAAGCACCTGTTCATGAATAGCTATGCCTATATGGTCAATTCGTGACAACCTTGTATCAGATGTCGTCAGATGTAATGTACGAACGGCAAAGTATTTTGTCTGATTAAAATGAATTAGATAACTGTATACTAAGAGGTTAGTTAAAATACAGTTTAACTCTGGCATGAATAAGGTCAATTTTACATGGCGTTAAAGCTTAAAAGTTGACGTTTCATATACCAGAGTTAAACAGTTATCTACAACACTATATCCAAAGTACAGATGTTTTCTTCCTCTTTCTGACGTCTCAGCATTTGACTTATGAGAACATTGAGGAAGAAATTGCCTATAATGTGTAATTTTACTTTGTAACAATTTTGTTAACCCTATTTGATATTTAAAATATCATTTATGGAGATATTTCACATTTTTATCATTATGTTTAAATTCGTCTGGTGTATATTTGTTGTATGTAAGAAAACCCATTTCGCTAATGTATTTATTAATAGTCTTAAAATACTAGTTAATCCATGCCACCGGAAAAGGTACAGATTGGATTTTTTATGAAGAGTACATATCAAGATTAGTGTCCAGACACTCTGATCACGGTATACACCGTGCCCACATAACTTAGATACATGTACTCTTGTTAGAATTTACTGTTAACATTTTTATTTTCTGATAAAACGAATCTGGTGTACAGGCTGATCTGATCTGATTTGTTTGATTGCTTGGTGTTTTACGCCGCTTTCAACAATATTTTAGTTATATCACGACGTTTTCGGTAATTTACCAGTTTTACCGGTCCAATGATCCTGACACCAGCAAGTTAGGCGAAATGCTAACCCCGCAACCCTGCACGCCAAGGAGGGCAGCCATTACTACCATTTATAAAGTCATTGGTATGATCCGGACGCTCTACAACGTACTCCACCGAGGCGGTTGATCTGAAACGACACTGTTCAACTTGTATTTTTCCCAATGACCATTTGATTATGCTTCAATTTCCTTCACAATGGAGATCGAGTCTTCCGACAACTTGTGATATTATTTTAATATGTTTTAATATGTTTATACACACATTTGTTATCTTTTATTTTGTATTATTAATGCAAAGCTTTCATTTCCTTTCATACAAAGTGTTTTAATTATATTGCATTCGTTTTACCTTTCACATTTGCTTAAAGTTAAAATAGTTATTTGTTGTCTAAGGTCCTTTTAAAATTTACTTTATATAAAATAAGCTGTTGATACGACATAAAAAACTATGCATTCAATCATTCATTACTGGGTTGATTGCAAACAAGTTTAATCTACATCTTGCATGAAGATGTACTTTCGATTAACTGTTTTCGAAAGTTTCTCATGTTTTATTCACGGTAAGAGTATCTATAACCCTTCAAGGCAAATCAGTTATCCTGGTTCGATGTCAAAAGTAATGTAAAATTGGCTATAGACATGCTCGAGCGAGCAATATACCACAGGTCTTTACTATATTTCTAGAGAATATTTACTTTCAAATCCACATCGGAATTGGGAGTTGATATAAATCAAAACATTATTTATTATTAAAGTACATATATTTTGATAGACAAACACACCTTTATTATAGAAAAGACACACATGCATCTCTGTTATTAATTCTCCGTAAATGTTTTCTGAAACAATGTGCCAATGTGTATAACTAGCTCAGGTTATTGTTTAAAAGATTGTATTAAGTGTTCCATTTGAGCTCACCAGAGAACAAAGTACTCAAGGTGAGCAATGGTGATCAGTTGCCGTCCGTCGTCTATCCGTACGTCGTACGTCGTCCAATCAAAGTTTCTTCTCTAAAAATACTGGTCCAGTTTCAAAATGATTTCAAATAATTGTTCCCTTTGTGGCTCTCATCAAAATGTGTACACAACATTTAAATTAAAACTTTGGTTAATGCGGCATCAGAAAGAGGATAACGACAAAACTACAGACCAAATTTGAATGAAAAGTATTTTGCAAAAATGTCCTTTGGTTGAACCTTTTCAAAGAGTGTTCACATTATTCTGAATCGTTGAAAAACATGGCCGATAGGAGCCGAAGCTTGTTTTCCTTATATTTGTATCATAAATACTTCAAAGATCACCTTTTCCAATATTTACACAAACGTTCCTTGCTTGATCATTTTCCAAGAGTATTCCGATCAGTTACAAACATGGCCGCTAGGGGATGGGGCTTGTTTTGTTGTATAGAAAGTGAAGCATTTAAAACTATTCTTGTACAAAAGCAATAGCCCGATTTGAATATAATTTGGCCCTTTTTTCATGTTTTTATTTTCTACAAACATTGTTGATTGCTTTCCGATCTGTTGAAAAACATAGCAATTAGGGGACGGGGCTTATTTTTTCTTGTATGAATATGCAGTGAAATATTTAAAAAATATTCTTGTCCAAACGTCAGGGACAGATTTTAAAATAATATGGCACGCATGTTCCTTGTCTGACCTTCTTACAAGAGAATTTTAAATAATTTTGATCCGTTGAAAAGCATGTCCACCAGAGGGCAACACTTGTTTTCCTTTTATGCATAGCGTAAAGCCATTAAAAACCGTTTAATTATATTAAAGCAGGTGAGCGATTTAAGACCATCATGGTCAATTTGTGTAACTAGTTATTTATTACTCATAGTGAATGTAATGTGCCAACGTGTTTGACTAGCCCTAGTAAATGTTCATTGTATTGTGATGTATGTTCCAGTTTGTAATTTAATTGCTTAAAGTTAACTATAAACATATTCTGGAAATTAGGCAAATTTAACCAATTAACCTTTATCCTTATATAGACGTTTTTTGACAACGTAGGGACAATTGGAGATATTCTCTATAATGAGCATTTTCTTTCCATTTTTGACAATGTTTTCAACTCTTTTAGATAAACAAACATTCCCTTATCGTCATTTTTCACAATTGTACCAAGATGGTCTGTAGTTGAAAACAGTTAAAACATTTCTGTTTTAAAAAACAATCGTCTGCTGCAGATGCCTCAAAACGCGTTTTTATGTGAGAAAGGGTTAACAGATAATCTACTGTGTATGAGATCGTTGCATTTATTGAGACTGTTTCTGATCGCAGACAGGTTAACAAATAATATACTGTGTATGAGATCGTTGCTTTTAGTGAGACAGTTTCTGATCGCAGACAGGTTAACAGATAATCTTCTGAGTATGTGATCGTTGCTGTTAGTGAGTGTTTTTGATCGCAGTACTCCTATTAGATGTTTTTACCAAATAGAAGTAAGACTTTCTATTTATTTTTTGTAATTATTAATGCAAGCTTTATTATTAAGTGTTTGATTAGTTCACGGTTGCGAATCATGTTTTTATGTTACGTTTATATTAATAAAGCTCGATGTCTGCATCAGAGATACTAACCCAGTACTCGTACCGTTTTTATAATAAAACACAATGGCACAATCTGCTCGTCACGAACCGGGTACGAGAGGCACTTCTCCGTTGTCTCCCCCAACAGAAAAAACATTGATAGAGACATCAATGCTATCTGATTTAATTATACAAGTTTCGTTTCCGACTTCTCATATCTTTCTGTCATACTTTAGAGAACATAATCAGAAAAGAGGATTATCTTGTTTTTAATGGTCTCCTATGCACTTTGGATGCTTTACTGATTAGTCCCTCTTACTTACCCCGCTCGAATACTTTTTCTTGGCTACTTTTTAAAAGTCTTCCACAGTTTTGTTATTTGTATGTCGATGGATATGGTGCTTGGATGATATGCATCGGAAAAGTTTGTACGACTGTTTCATATTGTCTAGATATTTATTTCGATAATAATTCCTTATTACTTATGATGAAGATCAGCACTTGTTTTTGTTATCTGATGATGATTTGTATTTGTTGAATTTGAAATAAATATTTTCAGAAATGATCGATTCAAATAATTTATGTGTTACAAAATAACACGTGTTGAAATATTTCCAGATAACTGTATTTAATCCTCAGCTTTGGTAATGAAAACATGAGATCCGCATTGGGTTATTTTTGCCTGTGTAAATAGTAAACAAGAATTATTGCATTTGAGTACAGCATGGAGTTTAGGTATTTATACATTTGCGAACAATTAAGGCTCAGGCGACCCAGTGCATACATGAGTGGATATCATCGGGGACTTGGAACCGGCCGTTCCTTGTTCGATCCCAAGTCACGGTGGTCATGGTTGAGTGCCCTCAATTAATTCACATTTCCTAGCACTGAACATATTTATTAACCAGGGATCATGAAATAATAAAAAGTCGCCGTTATATAATTGAAGTAACGTTGAATCGGCGTAAAAATCCCCACTTAAACAAACCACCAATGATTTAGTTCCAGGATTACTATCCATAGACAAAACACATTGGTGGGGTCGTGAACGCAGGATACTATCGATGTATCTTTCTTGATAAAGATAATGCATGTTTTACGTTGCATAATTCCTGATGGATATCGCCTTTCGTGCATGAAATCGTGGGTTCGATCCCGACTGGGTCATACAAACTACTTTATAAACAGTAGAAGTGGCTGCCCTCTTTGACGCTGAGTTCTGCGGGGTCAACAATACGTCTGACTGGTTGGTAACAGGATACATGGACCAGTAGTACTTGTAACTTACCCAGGAAAGCACGTGATGTAACTTAAAACACTCCAAACAATCAATCAATCAACATCATGAATATACCTTTGAAGTGGACAGTGGGGCCAGTTTAGGCAACAAGTGTGTTATATATACAAGTATGTGTTATTCGCAATGCCTTCCCTCGGTGTGTCCCCCGAACGCCTACTCGACTTAAACTGTCTTAGGGGATTAGTGGGCATTGTAAAGAGTAAATTATATATTTATTTTGTATTATATATTTATCGTTCACTTTTGATATTAATAACGTAACTGAAAATATTGTGTGGAAAAAAGCCTTTGCTTTTAACATGAAATGGCCCTTTTACAACAATATGTTTCTATCAGATTGATCAGACATTATTCAATTGTCTTATATTCAGGAGTTTTAAATGCACACATCTGATCATATACATTGAACTCATAATAATTATAATCAATTGAAAACAAGTCGGTCCACATAAATCCAGTACGCGTTCGGGGAACAAGCTCTTCCTTCGACAACGTGGATGGGATAAGATATGTTGAATCGAAACATGTCAAAAATGCCGTGTGGGGACACAACTTTGACTATAAAATATAACAATTGTTTACCAGTAATCAACACAGCGGACTTTCCTTCCAAGCATTTGTCAATGTGAAAGCATGTTCACCAAGCTGGAGCTCGAACTCACAACCCCTGGATTGACAGCCCGCGTCGTTACCGACAGAGCTACCGGGGTTCGGCCAATTATGTGTAAAGATCCCAGTATATACAATTATACCTCTCAAGCGCAACATCTGGCCAAATCAAAGAAACATAGCTGTTAACCCTTACCCTCATGTAGACGCTTTCTTAGGCCTCTGCAGCAGACGGCTTTTTGAAAACATAGCGACAAAAGAAAAAATGCTCAAAACGAGTAATTTCTCCTTTTGACACAATGTTTTTCACTTTTAGTCGTAGGTTATCCATACAATTATAGAGATTTTCTACATTTTGACATAATATGTTCAAAGTCGTCTGCTGCAGATTTGTCGTATGAGGTGAAAGGTTAAGAGAGGTGTCGCTGTACTTTAGAGTTTATTCAATCCCCTAATTAAAAGGCGTGTTGAAATATCTAAATAAGACAATGTAGGACAATGAGAAAGTGTTTGTCAGGGCTATTTTCGTCGTTTCCTGTAAATTGTTTCCGCTGTTTTCTACCACTGTTTCCACGAAAGTGGAACAGATCTTCACGAAAGTGGAACTAATCTTCACGAAAATGAAACCTGTGGTTTTTTTTTATTATAAAAGATTATTCATTTTTAATTTCATACAACTGAGTGGCCCATGGTCTAGTACTTAACACGCTGGACTGTCAATGTGTACTGTTGCTAGAGAGACAAGGGAGAACGTTTTTCACATATACAGCAATGCTGCAGCAGACGACTTTGAAAACGTCCCAGAAATAGTATGCAACATCTCCATCAGTGAATGTAGAACTATTGAATAGAGTTGAAAACATTGTGACAACATGTGTTCAAACGCCGTCTGCTGCAGAAGCGTCGGCAAATTCGCAACTCTTTGGATGTTCGTTTGTTTTCAGAAGTTACACTGTATAGACACTATTTATAAATGCGAGTCTAGCCGCGGAAGGCGAAACGTATTTCCATCGTCATTGTATACATCGAGTATTGAAGTAAACGTAATGGGGCTTCGGGTGCGGGAGTTCACGTGTTCGATCCCCGCCCCGGTCATATAAAATACTTTGAAAACGGTAGTTAAGACTGTTCAGGGCTGGCCGGTGTCAGGATAAATGGACCACTAGTACTGGTGTAAGACACCAAACCATCAAGTAATAGGGCTACAGTCAAAATGTAACGTAATTCGCATTTAGAGCCATTGCTTTTCGGAGAATAGGCGAACAGTGTGGACGGAATGCGAACAAACACATATTTGGTAATTGTGTGCGACCGAACCAGTTTGATCGAGTCCTTCCTTAGGTTTTTGGATGTGCACTGAGTCCCGTCTTTGCATTATAAAAAACCTTTTCTCAAATTAGTTTGATTACAAAATTCTGCACATCAGTCAATATACCGTTCGCTGTAATCGATTGATGTGATTGGAGGTTAGGCCGTTTTAATACATCTGTTCAGTTATATCAGCGTGGTGTAATGGTAGAGCGTCCGCTTCGGTCGCGCGTTCGATCCCCGGTCGGATCATACCAAATACTTTAAAAGGGAAGTAATTGCAGTTCTCCTTGGCGCTCAGGGTTGTAGAGTTAACAATACGACTGACTGGCTGGATACAGGATAAATGGACCAGTAGTACTGGTAACTTACCCAGGAAACGCAGTGATATAACTGAAAACATGTTTAAAGCTGCGTAAAACACCAAACAATCAATCAATCGTCGAAGAGGATTGACACTTGTCACATTGGCTCTTGTTAGAACGATATCAACGGCCGTGAAAATCACGAAGTCTGGATTGACAGCCCTCGTTATTACATATTGAGCTAAGGAGGCTCTGTTTACGTTAATGAAGATCATAACAAACTGTTTGTCCTACTTGAATGAGAAATAGGTGTCAAGGTTCAAAACACATTTAATATCGCCTAAAACGCGGTTAACCCTTTCCAAACATATTGCAGACGTTTGTTGACGCTTCTGAAATCAGGATCCTTTTGAAAACATTGTGATAAAGGAGAAGCAATTTCTCTTTTTGTCACAATGTTTTCAACTTGAGTCTATAATTCAAGTATTAATTATAGAGCTATTCCTTATTCGTGCATATATTATTCAAAAGTCGTCTGCTGCTGATTTGTTGTACATGTTTGTGGGAAAGGCTTAAATGTCTTCGTGTCCTGCGATTGGCGCTCTTATTTATTATTTGCAACGTGATCATATTAAAGTAATCTGAGGACAAAATAATGGGGCTACATTTCCAGTTTTATTTCAAAAGATACATAGGTCACTACAGTATACATATAAACGATTAGTAAAGGTTCGGATGACACTGTGCAGATGCACAGACTCGCCTATAACTTCACTGTACAGTCGAACCTGTGCTAAAGACCACCTTTTAATAGCAAGTCCCTCTCTATAGCGACCATACTGTTCGTTTCTCAAATACTCATTTTCTGTTTAAATGACCCTGCAATTTTATACAAACTGTGAAAAAGACCAGGTTGTTCACTGCCGATGGGTGGTTCTTAAACGCAGGTTTGGATGTATACGCAGATGCAGTAAGACACAAAATCGCTAGACGCGGCTAGAATTTCTTAAATTGGTTTCTCACATTATAGATTTAAATGTATCAACATAACAAGTAATTTATACTAACATTGAGTTGAGGGTAGTTTATATCTTTATTGGAATCAAGGTAAGTAATTGTAAAGACAATATTTTGATTATGACAGAGCAATTGGACCAAAATGTGGTTTTCAATAGAATCATTACATGCGACCATGATCGTGGTAATATAATAATTTGATTTGTAACATTAGTCAATCACTGCAGTTTATAAAGGATTATGTATTTTCCCTTTGTTGCGATACTTTAAATCTTATTACCTCTGTATTTGATAAAGACGACATTTGGCGTAATTCTACTTTTTCTATACCAAATTATTTTCTTCGTTTTTTTTCAATTTAAATCTATATTAGAAATGACACGAGTATGTCAACAATTTATTGTGATATATCTAAAATGATGAAAACGGCGTAAAACATTATTCGGACATATAAATAAACGAACAGATCAGATCAATTCTCAATTTCCTATTGTGATAAACTGTACAAAAAGCAAACTTCTGATCTGGTTGCAGACATATGCATTCAAAGCAGATGGAATCTTAGCATAACATATCAGGTAGCTAATAAATGGTAGCTTTAGATTGGACTAATTAGATAGTTGTGTCATAACGAGTTTGCTTTATAATGAAATAATAAATGACTCATCAATAATCCTGGTTTTATATTTGTTCCACTGAATGAATGTCGTGGTAACATAAATATTAAGCCTTTCTCAAATACAATAATTATATTTATTTTAAATTAAGCTTATTTAATTTACATCGATTGCGAAACAAGCTTTAAGCTTATATTAATCAGGCTCGCTCGATTACTGCTCCATGTAGACATTACCAGTACCCGCGTGGTTTATGTTGAAAAATCCTAAAGGCAGAAACCACTCATCAGGGGATTCGAACTTGGGACCTTTGATTCGAAGGCCGATGCTGTACCACTGTTTTTCACACAATATATTTGCAGGAGACGAATTTAATAACATCTAGGCAGAATATAAAACAAATTTATAGATGAAAGTATGATTATTGAATAAAGTTGAACACAATGTGGCAAGGTGAGAAGTTTCTCATTATGAACAATTTCATCTTTTGCCACACTGTTTTCAAATTTGATTTGCTGCAGAGGCCCGTCAGAAAGCGTCTGTATGTGGGAAAGCATTAACAGACATCCCTTGACTCAGGCGGCCGTTAACGTCAGTTAACCCTTTCCCACCTATAGACGCATTTTGACGCGTCTAAAGCAGACGTCTTTTGAAAACATCGTGACAAAAGGTGAAATTGTTCAAACACGAGCAATTCCTCTTTTTGACACAATGTTTTTAAGAACAATGTTTTTTATTAATCTAGCTACAATAATAGAGAAATTCCATATTTTTTTAAATAGACAATTTTCAAAGTCGTCTGCAGATCTATGCTATTAAAGCCGTCTACTGCAGATTTGTTGTATTTTGAGAAGGGTTAAACTATATAGAAAGCAAACGTATTTTCTTGTTACAGACGAATGAATTCAACGCTGATGGACTCTTAGCATATCATATCAGGTAGCTAATTAATGATCGTCTTATATTGGAATCGATTGATAGCTGCGTCATAACGCGTTAATTTTATAAAGAAATGATAAATGACTCATCAATGTTCCTGGTTTAATATTTTTTCAACTTATTTAATGTCATGTAAACATAATTATAAACCCTTTCTCAAATACAATAAATTTGCAGTAAACGACTTTAATAACATCTAGGTAATAACGCTCCTTTAGATGAAAGTATGAGTATGTTTTGTTTTATTGAGGTTTTACGCCGCTTTCAACATTATTTCAGTTATATGACGGCGCCAGTTCACTTTTACATGATCCCTGGGTAAACAGACCAGTACTAGGCTAGGAAATGAGCCTTACCCAAGGGCACTCCACCATGACCGTCATGCCGCAACTGCAGATCGAACCCGAGCTGCCCGGTTTCAAATCGCCGACGTTAACCACTCGACGGTATGATTATTGAAGAAAGTTTAAAACAGTGTGGCAAGGTGAGAAGTTGCTGATTATCAGCAATTGCTTCTTTTGCAACACTGTTTTCAAATGTCGTTTACTGCAGAGGCGCGTCAGAGAGCGTCCGTATGTGGGAAAGGATAAACAGACATCCCGTGATTCAGACGACCTTCACCTCCATAGAGAAAACGTCAGTGAACCCTTTCTAAAGCAGACGTTTTTTGAAAAACATCCTAACAAAAGAAGAAAATGCTCAACACAAGCAATTTCTCCTTTTGGCACAATGTCTTCAACTTTTTCAGTTATTTAGCTACAATTATAGGAATTTTCCATATTGGTTAGTGGGAACATTTTCAAAGTCGTCTTCTGCAGATTTCTTGTAGGTGGGAAAGGGTTAAAAAGAGAAATCTCGTTAAGCTCTCTATTAACCCTTTCAGCGCCGAATTGTTTAAAGTAGACTCTTCCATGTTCAAACTCGGACGACTCTATTTTCATGTTATAGGATTTTTGGAATATTTTTATAACTCACAGCCAAACAATGCAGATTTCAGGTGAGACAGCTCGTTACGAGCTGACTCACCTGAATCTGCATTGTTTGCAAAAAGCTCAATATTGCCTTTGGCGCTGAAAGAATTAACGTTATTTCGAGATATCCAGACTATACATCTTCAACTTTTTCCTTGTAATGTGTTTAACGCCGTTTACAACAACCTTCAGTTATATAATGGTACATTACTACTGCTACTGGTCCATATATGAGACGTCCCGCGAGAAAACCAATATTATGGCATCTGCGTAATGTATCGACACAGATCAGCTCGTGCAGACTGATCCGGGCCGATACATTCCGTCTCGGGAGATAGAGGTTTAGAGTAATTATTCCTGAAGCAGTAAATATATTATAAAATAATGCTGTCACACAGACAATCTGTTTTTCGTTTGTATCGGTAAGTATTGATAGTGGATAATGGTTTCCCACATAAAACAAATCTGAAGTAGACGACTTTGAACTTATCAAGTAAAAAAAATATATAAATGATCGTATGATAATTGAAAAGTGTTGAAATTATTGTGGCAAATGCAGATAGTGCTCATTATGAGCAATTTCTCCTTTTTCCACAATGATTTCAATGATGTTTAACGTGACAGACTTTAAAATCATTAAGTACAAAACATAGAAAATCTCTATAAATGATAGTAAGATAATTGATAAGAGTTAAAATTATTGTGGCAAATTGAGCAATTGAAAATCAAAGCTGTCGGATTACAAACGAACAATTTCGAGTTGACGTTGAGTTCGAATCCCGGCTCGGCCAACATTCTGATGATTGACAAAAGTCATTACGACATGCGTGATTCGTCTTCCACCAATGGGCTAAGTCTATGTGGAAAAGCAGCCAGTTGCTTGGGAAGATTGTTGTGTGGAGTACTGGTTGGCGAAAACCAGGAAACATATGAGTAGGTGAACTGGCCGCCGTGATATGACTGAGAAATTGTTAAAAACGGCGTTAAGACCCAATCAATCAACCAATCAGTTAAAACGCGTTTGTGAATACGGATTAAATCTAAAACGTGGACTAAATATTAAGATTTAGATTTAGTCAAAAATCTAATTTGAAAAGTTTAGTGAATACGAGACGTGGCTTCTTCGTCTAATTACTGCGTAATATATCATAGGATGTAATTTTAAGGAACCAGACTACATTTACCAATGCAATAGAAGGATTCTCTATTTTACTCTCTAGACTAAATTTCGCTTAATTAAAAATGTGCATACATTCAATTAATATACTGGCCTTTTGTCTTTTGTTTTTAATTTGTAAAACTCACATATGCATATAGAGTGTAAAAGGGATGTTTTAAAAGTCACTACCTTAAATTAATGTACTTAGAAAGGACAAAGAGAAATCAAGATATGTGGTCACGCTGGCAGGTCTAAATCTTCTCCTTGTTCGAAAGTTTTAAGCATTTTCTAAGCATCCCCAAAAAAACCTCTCAAGCGCAACATCTGGCCAAATCTAAGAAACAAACGTGTTAACCCTTACCCTCATAAAGACGCTTTCAGACGCCTCTGCTTTTTGAAAACATGGTGACAAAAGAACAAATTTCTCCTTTTGACACAATGATTTCCACTTTTAGTCGTAGGTTATCCATTCAATTATAGAGATTTTCTACAATTTGACAAAATATCTTCAAAGTCGTCTGCTGCAGAATTATCGTATGAGGTGAAAGGTTAAGAGAAGTGTCGCGGTACTTTAGAGTTTATTCAATCCCTTAATTGAAAGGCATGTTGAAATATCTAAATAAGACAATGTAGGACAATGAGAAATTGTTTGTCAGGGCTATTTTCGTCGTTTCCTGTAAATGGTTTCCGCTGTTTTCTATCAGTTTTTCCACGAAAGTGGAACTAATCTTCACGAAAATGAAACCTGTGTGTTTTTTTATTATAAAAGATTATTCATTGTGTGCTTCATACGACTGAGTGGCCCGTGGTCTAGTGCTTAATACGCTGGACTGTTAATGTGTACTGTTGCTAGAGAGACAAGGGAGAACGTTTTTCGCGCATATACAGCAATGCTGCAGCAGACGACTTTAAAAACATCCCAAAAATAGTATGCAACATCTCCATCACTGAATGTAGAACTATTGAATAGAGTTGAAAACATTGTGGCAAAATGTGTTCAAACGCCGTCTGCTGCAGAAGTGTCAGCAACTGTTTGGATGTTCGTATGTTTTCAGAAGTTACACTGTATAGACACTATTTATAAATGCGAGCCCAGCCGCGGGAGTCGAACTGTATTTCCATCGTCATTGTATACATCGAGTATAAAGTAAACGGAATGGGGCTTCGGGTGCGGGAGTTCGCGTGTTCGATCACCGTCCCGGTCATATAAAATACTTTGAAAATGGTAGTAATGACTGCTCAGGGCTGACCGGTGTCAGGATAAATGGACCAGTAGTACTGGTGTCAAACACCAAACCATCAAGTAATAGGGCTACATTCAAAGTGTAACGTGATTCGCATTCAGAGCCATTGCTTTATCGGAGAATAGGCGAACAGTGTGAACGGTATGCGAACAAACAGAGATCTGGTAATTGTGTGCGTCCGAACCGGTTAGATTGAGTCCTTGGGTTTCGGAATGTCCCGTCTTCGCATTATAAAAAAACCTTTTCTCAAATTAGTTTGAATCCAGTATTCTGCACATCAGTCAGTATACCGTTCGCTGTAATCGATTGATGTGATTGGAGTTTAGGCTGTTTTAATACATTTGTACAGTTATATCAGCGTGGTGTAATGGTAGAGCGTTCGTTTCGGTTGCGGTAAGTCGCGCGTTCGATCCTCGGTCGTGTCATACCAAATACTTTAAAACAGTAGTAATGGCTGCTCTCTTTGACGCTCAGGGTTGCGGGGTTAGCATTACTACTGACCGGCTAGTGTCAGGATAAATAGACCAGTAGTACTGGTAACTTACCCAGGACACGCCGTGATATAACAGAAAACATGTTGAAAGCTGCGTAAAACACCAAACAATGGCTCTTGTTAGAAAGAGATGAATAGCCGTGCAGGGGTTCGAATCAGGACCTCTGGATTGATAGCCCTTGTCATTACATACTGAGCTAAGGTGACCTAGTTTACTTTAATGGAGAACATAACAAACTATTTTTCTCTACTTGAATGAAAAATAGGTGTCAAGGTTCAAGACACATTTAATGTCGCCTAAAAAGCCGGATAACCCTTTCGAGACATATTGCAGACGTTTGTTGACACCTCTGAAATCAGGCTCCTTTTGAAAACATTGTGATAAAAAGGAGAAGTTGCTCATAATGAGCAATTTCTCCTTTTGTCACAATGTTTTCAACTGTAATCTATAATTCAACTTTTAGTTAAAGAGCTATTTCCCTATTCGTGCCTATATTATTTAAAAGTCGTCTACTGCCGATGTGTTGTACATGTTTGTGGGAAATGGTTAAATGTCTTCGTGTTCTGCGATTTGCGGTCTCATTGACTTCTCTGCAACGTGATCATATTAAAGTAATCTGAGGAAAAACTAATGGGGCTATATTTCCAGTTTTATTTCAAAAGATACATAGGTCGTATGTACATATAAACGATGAGTGAAGGTTCTGATGATACTGTGCGGATCCACAGGCTGACCTATAACTTCACTGTACAGTCGAACCTGTGCTAAAGACCACCTTTTAATAGCAAGTCCCTCTATATAGCGACCATACTTTTCGTTTACTCATTTTCTATTTAAATCACCCTGCAATTTAATACAAACTGTGAACAAAGACCAGCTCTATTCAATTCCCATGTCTGCTCTTCAAACGCAGGTTTGAATGTATACGTAGATGCAGTAAGACTCAAAGTCGCTGACGCGGCTCGAATTATCTACAATGTAAATTCACATAATATCTTTAAATGAATCATAATAACAAATCATTTATATATGTTTGACAGACCAATTAGACCTTTGTTCAATAGAATCATTACATGCGACCATGATCGCAAGGATATAATTTAATTTGATAGGTAAAATTATCCAACCAATGGAAATAATCAAGGATTATGTATATGTACACGCAACTAAATTACGAATAGGTTATACTTGTAGGTAATTTTAAAATTAAAACTTTTCACCTTAGTTACGATACCTTAAATATGCTTACCTCCTTTTTTGATAAAGACGACATTTAGCGTATTTCTACATTTTTAACAGGCGTCAAGTGAAACATTTGTACAAGAAAGCGGGAAATTATTAATTGAACAAAACAAAAGAGATTTCTCCACTTTCATCATTTTCTAGATCAGAGTACAAGGGAATACCAATTTAAACTTCTTTTTTTATTTCAATTTAAATCTTTTAGAAATGACACGAATAAGTCAACAATTTACTGTTGTTGAAAACGGCGTAAAACAGCATTCACACAAATAAATAAACGAACAGATCAGATCAATTATTAATGTCCTACTGTGTTAACCCTTTCCCACCTGTAGACGCATTTTGACGCCTCTGCAGCAGAACATTTTTGAAGACGAGCATTTTTTTCTTTTTGCCACAATGTTTTCATTTTTTTTCAGTATTTATACCTACAATTATAGAGATTTACCATATTTTTTTGTTTAGACATTTTCAAAGTCGTCTGCTGCAGATTTGTTGTATGTTGGAAAGGGTTCAACTTCTCTTTTCGGCACAATGTTTTCAACTTTGTTCAGTATTTATACCTACAATTATAGAGATTTTCTATATTTTTTTGTTTAGACATTTTCAAATTCGTCTGCTGCAGATTTGTTGTATGTTGGAAATGGTTCAACTTCTCTTTTCGGCACAATGTTTTCAACTTTGTTCGGTATTTATACCTACAATTATAGAGATTTTCTATATTTATTTGTTTAGGCATTTTCAAAGTCGTCTGCTGCAGATTTGTTGTATGTTGGAAAGGGTTCAACTTCTCCTTTCGGCACAATGTTTTCAACTTTTTTCAGCATTTATACCTACAATTATAAAGATTTTCCATATGTTTTTGTTTAGACATTTTCAAAGTCGTCTGCTGCAGATTTGTTGTATGTTGGAAAGGGTTAAATTGTATAGAAAGCAAACGTATTTTCTTGTTGCAGACGAATGAATTCAACGCTGATGGACTCTTAGCATATCATATCAGGAAGCTAATAAATGATCGTCTTAAATTGGAATAAATAGATAGCTGCGTCATAACGAGTTATTTTTATAAAGAAATAATAAATGACTCATCAATGTTCCTGGTTTAATATTTTTTCCACTGAATTAGGTCATGTAAACATATTTATCAACCCTTTCTCAAATACAATAAATTTGCAGTAGACGGCTTTAATAGCATAGATCTTGGCAAAATATAAAACATTTCTTTAATTGAAAGTATGATTATTGTTTGTTTTATTGAGGTTTTACGCCGCTTTCAACATTATTTCAGTTATATCACGGCGCCAGTTCACTTATACATGATCCCTGTGTTAACAAACCAGTACAAGGCTAGGAAATGAGCCTCACCCAAGGGCACTCCACCATGACCGTCATGCCGCAACTGCAGATCGAACTCGAGACGCCCGGTTTAAAATCCCCGACGCTAACCACTCGACCGTATAGTTATTGAATAAAGGTTAAAACAGTGTGGCAAGGTGAGAAATTGCTTATTATGAGTAATTGCTTCTTCTGCCACACTGTTTTCAAATATCGTTTACTGCAGAGGCGCGTCAGAGAGCGTCTGTAAGTGGGAAAGTATAAACAGACATCCCGCGATTCAGACGACCTTCACCTCCATAGAGAAAACGTCAGTTAACCCTTTCCCTTCTATAGACGCATTTTGACGCGTCTAAAACAGACGTCTTTTGAAAACATTGTGACAAAAGAAGGAATTAGTCAAACACAAGCAATATCTCCTTTTGGCACAATGTCTTCACTTTTTTCAGTTATGTAGCTATAATTATACGGATTTTCCATATTGGTAAGTAAAAAACATTTTCAAGGTCGTCTTCTGCAGATTTCTTGTAGGTGGGAAAGGGTTAAAAAGAGAAATATCGTTAAGCTCTCTATTAACGTTATTTTCAGATATCCAGACTACACGTGTTCAACTTTTTCCTTGTAATGTGTTTAACGCCTTTCTAAACAACCTTCAGTTATATAATGGTACATTACTACTGCTACTGGTTCATATATGAGCCGTCCCGCGAGAAAACCAACATTATGGCATCTGCGTAATGTATCGACACAAATCAATGAGTCCGCGCAGACTGATCCGGGACGAAACCTTCCGTTTCAGGAGATAGAGGTATAGAGTACTTATTCCTGAAACAGAAATTCCGCAGGAGGCGAAAAGTGTATATCCGGGTTAGCGCGCGCGAAATGCTTAGGCTGATCCGGATCGATACTTTACGCAGAGTTCACAATGTTGGTTTTATCGCGGGATGGCTCATATACCGACACGAGTGAGTGAGTCTTAGGAACCAAGGAGGGAATACTACAATGTTATAAGTCATTGGCTTGACCCGGCTGGGGACCAAACCCACAACATGGACATTTTATCTTACAGCAAGATAACTTCTTTATTATAAAGAGGATATTTCTCATGTACATTTTTTCGAAATACGCCTCATAAAATCACTTCATGTGATATATTGAATATCTCATTCGTGTTTTTGTATTATCACTTTTAGTATACGCGTTAACTAAGCTGATTATGAAGCTCGCCTAGGCTCGAGTCATATATCACTTTTAATAAACCAGTTAAGGATGTACTGAACTGAGAAGTTGAAATTTAAAAAAAAAATTGTTACATTGTTATTATATCTTCTGATTTTGTTGATAATTAAAACCTTTTTAGTCATTATACCTTTGCATAATGCTTAAAAATTTAAAACAAAATGGTTTAAATTTGTTTTAGACAAAGGGCCTAATTTGTTCGTGAGCCTTCCAATTTTTCGTGAGCCGCTGTCCAGTAGCCATGTTTGATTAAGATATAACTAAAGGTAACAATCCGCATGAAACCGGATAAGTTCAGAACTTGGGGTTGACCGCGGAATGATAGGTTTAGATACGGATTAGATTCGGATAAATGCGGCTAAATGCCTTCAGTTAGCTTAAGTTACGGATGATTACGGTTTACTCGTCCGCGCCTGAATTTTGAAACGTTTCAAAAGTTGGACGCGGATCCTTTGGACCCTGCAGAAACGATAGTTACGGACTCTGCGTATACGATACGGACCATTACAGATAGAAGGGATAGACATGGAGGAGCCATCCGTAGCATCCGCATAATCCGTGTGTGTGTCTGACTAGGGCATAACGTTATATAACGTAAACTCGCTGGTGGCGGTTTTTTTCATAGTTTGGTGTTTGCCTTGTAACAAAAGACTGGAAACCAAACTAGTAGTGTCATATATATGCTATTTAAATAATTGGATTTTGACACTCCCTGAGAGGGCTTTATGTTATAAAACCTATTTATGAATTCTCTGACTAATTTGAACATATTGAGATATCGCACGGATCATTCTAACTACTCAAAGGCCTTCCTTCAAACATTGATATGCATTCAAACATTTACTGACCATTTACCATAAACAGTTAAACCTGTACTAAAGACCATATTTTTATAGCAGTATCCTGTCTACAGCAACCACACTTTTAATTTCCCAATTATTCATTTTCTGCATAAATGACCCTGTTATTAAAGACCACCTGTGAACTGAGATCATGTTGTTCTCTTCCCATGGGTGGTCTTTAAACACAGGTTGGACTGTATTTAGTGTTGTTTATGCTTGGAAAAACACACGCGATTCAAGATGAAGTATGTCAAACATCATAAGGAAAAGCCGAGGTTAAATTCGAACCCAAGTAGTCTTGGATCGACAGCCTTTAACTTTACCGAATAAAATATAGAGGCTCAACTGAGAACCGACAGAAGTGTTGTGTATAACGAACATCGTCAATACACGCAGACTCCAAATTAATACCGAGTTAAATGTTTCAAGGGAGAACACTCATGCTTTGCCGTTGTGTTATTCAAGCCATAATCACGTCCCCAACACATGTCTCAAACACAAATATATTGAATACATATATCGCATTTTGATTGTAGGCTTGAACGAGGAAGTTGGGACGTAAAATAGGCAGTTTATTTAGAGTTGTGCATAAATCTTATATAGTACAGATATATAGAAATATAATTGATACATCGGGTATGGTTTAATTCGTATAGACCTAACGATTCGTGAGTTAATGTTAACATTTATAACAAAGCATATTGACACTGAAGACGTTGAATTCAAAAGAAACGATAGAATAACCCTTGATTTTTAATAAGTTGTTAAACATGTTCTTTGCTAAATATCAAAACACAAGTAGCCAGCAACCCATACGATTGTACAGATGTTCACGCCGATCTTTATCTAAATCTAGCTTAACCCTTTCACACTTGTAGACCCTTTTCTGACGACTCTGCAGCAGACAACTTTACAAAAGATTAGTAAAAAGATAAGTTGCTCATACTTCAATATATAGAGAGTTTGCATACTGTTTGTCTAGATGTACCGAATGTCCTCTGCTACAGATTGTTTATTTGTGGGAGAGCGTTAAATGTCGTACATAACAGGACAAGATATATCACTTTCAATCGAGAACAGAAGAATGTGTATTTTAGAAATCGCCAATTGTAGGTCAAGTGCTCACACCATGAAGTTACCACTAGTGGTGCATTCTTGCTGAATATGTACATGCAACTGTTTTCAAGTCGCGGGTCAAAGTGGCATCTATATGTATCCCGCCCATCGCTGGATTTGCATCCCGGAGCTGTCAATCCAGGATCTCGAAACCCAACTTCGCAAACGTTGTACCCGACATTTGACAACATCAAATGCGACAAGCGTCATTCGTCAACTACCAAAGGGCTAGCAAGATAGTGGAAAAGCAACCTTTTGCTTGAAAGACTGATACGAGGAACACTGGTGTGGGAAAGTTAGGAAACTCGTAAACGTGTATACGTGATATATGGCTTCGAGACAGGCAACGGGTAATTTAACTTGAAGTATCAGGATCGAATCTCGAGTTCAATGAGACTGGATTGATTGATGTCGTTAAATCGTCGTTTTTCAACAATATTCCAGTCAGTGTTGAAAAAAAGCGGCTTTAAACCTTAAGCAATGAATCAAACTTCATTGGATTCGATATTCGATCCTGAAAGTTCAAGTTACACTTCCTAGTGCCTGTGTCAAACACACTGATTTAATTAACGCAATACACATGTGTTTCATTAATAGTTTAATTATCCAACAAGTAGTACATCTCGAAATAGCACATGCATGGACATGCTGACCCAATTGTGTTGGAACAGCGGTTGTAACTACATGCACTTTTTGACTAACATATTTGAAATTGAAGGGGTATTTCAACTGCTTAACACACGCCGTAGATCCCATACGCAAACTAGATGGAGTATTTTACATAATCAAATAAATCGATATGTTCTGTCCGATACACTCGATTGCCGAATGCGGTTTCTGCATCATAAATAAAAGCCATGTGATGCCAAGTGATGCATGAGACACGGGTAGTTCTTAACGATTACTTTTGTATTTGTTTGTGATGTTTGCCGATGGGCGTGGCTTAATATACGATCTACATTCACACTGAATAAGACACATTAGGTGTTTTCAGATGATTCATAAGAGAACACTAGTCAGGAAATTTATTAACCGAATCAACCAAGGTTATTACTAATTCTAACTAGCATACGCCCGAATGCTCAGTGTATTTTTCAGAGCTCTAGATAAGGGGTGTTTTGCATGTTCTAAATTCTTATTTGACACTCCAATCCTATGTAGGGGGTACTCAAAAGAATTGACTCAGTGAGACGATTTTTTTGAGTACCCACATTATAGGGTTTGATTTAATGATAAGAGATAAATTGTGGGGAAAAGAACTCCTTATCTGGACCTTTGGATCTTATTATACCCCTTTTTCCCGAAAAGCGTATAAAGGTACCCAAACGACAATTTCAATGTAGTTTTCACACTATTTCGCTTGTATGAGTCAGCTACACTAATATACACCAATATGACTTGCCGGACATACATGTACCACTACCTTAGCATGTTAAGTGATGGTGTCTTTGAAAATAACCACGTACGTACATAGCTTTGTATTGGGAAGAGTCCACAGCCTTTTCCATAAATATTACTGCCATTGTGATAAGCGTCTTCCGTCGTTTACCATTGAGCTAACAGTCTATGTGGAAAAGCAGCCAGTTTCTTGGAAAGTATGTTGTGTAAAGTACTGGTGTGAGAAAAATGAGTAGGTGAACTGGCAGCCGTGGTATGACTAACACACTGTTGAAAACGGTATTATGCCCCACTCAATCAATATCAATAAGTACAGTATATGTGATGAGTTCAGCTACACTGCTGACCTTGGGTTTTACGCCAATTTCAACATTATTTCAGTTATATCACGGAGACTGTTCACTTATTCATGATACCTGGGTAAACAAACCAGTACTAGACAAGGAAATGTGCCTTGTCCAATAGCCCTCCGCCCTAACCGTCAATCTCATAAATGGATACAGGCGAGTTCGTTGCTGACTTATCTCTAATTATTAAGATTTGCCGATCTCCGCTACCTAAGTAGTTAGCGACGCCGCGAGCTCGAATCCCGGCCAAGTCAAAATTATTTCCGCCGATGTGAGAAAATTCTCTATGACAATCGTCATTCATCTTCAATAAATAGGCTAACAGTCTATATGAAAAATCGGACAGTTACTTTGAAAGAAATGTGTGTGGATTACCGACGTGAGAAGCAATATGAAAAGTTGTGGAAAACTGAATTTAACCCCTATTAATCCATTAATCATTCAAAAACCAATAAATAAGTGGGAAAACAGTTTTCAGACTAGACCCCCTTTCACCTGACGAGGTTTATTGTTGTAAGGTTCATTGCGCAAGGATCGACGGAGAAGCGTCATGAATTAGAGTATCACCAACAGTATCCAATCTAGCACGGTAAAGGGGATTATATATTTCCAATTCATGGGTAAGTCACCAGTTCAACTGGTCTATATATGCTAACGCCAATGAAACAGTCGAAATGCCATCCTGAGCGCCATTTGGTATGATGGATCGAATCCGCGACCTTCCGCGCCATCCAGAGCGCCATTTGGTATGATGGATCGAATCCGCGACCTGCCGCCGGCACACTTGAAAGACGCTCTACCACTACACAGGGAAGTCGACCACGAAATTGTATAACGCTCATGAATGACATTTTAAACCTTGGCCTATATTTGCAGTTTGAATACAGTCAATCACCTAAACAAACGCACCTCCTGATTGCATATGTATGGTTTAGTGATATTACAATACAATGTATCAGGTTACTATTTGAGTCGAAGTTTTGAATGAACGATTCATACCAGAAAAGGTTTTTGAACAAGGGTCCTATTTATGGATTTATGCCGTTATACGACGAACAGTCACCAATACCCAATATTACTTGCCGTACATATTACCACATTAACAAGTAAAGTGTTTATTTGTTTAAAAGGAAACGTGTACGTACATAGCAGTGCATTGGGGAAGAGTCCAAATACTTTTCTATAAATATTGAAGTACAAGTGTTGAGTTGAGCTACCTATCTGATCTGACTTTGGATCGGTGGCACAGTCTTCGTCATTTATTTATTTATTGTTTAGTGGTGTTTCACGCCGTTTTCCACATTATTTTGGTTATATCACGGCGAAAGTTCACTTATTCACGATCCTTTGATAAGCAAACCAGTTCTAGACTAGGACATGTGCTTTGCCCTATAGCACACTTCGATGACCGTCAATAACATTAATGAATACAGGATAGTTTGTTACCGACTAATCTCGAATTAATACGATTTGCCGAGCCCCGCCAGCTAAGTATTTAGCGACGCTGGCTGTAAATCTAAAGGCCGCGAGCTCGAATCCGAGCACGGCAAAACTTGTTTCGGCCGTTGTGAGAAAATTTAATTTGACAATCGTCATTCGTCTTCAACCAATAGGCTAACTGTCTTTTTCGATAAGCGGCAAGTTTCCTTAAAAGAAATATTGTCGAAAAGCAGCTAGTTGCTTGGGAAGATTGTTGTGTGGAGGTCTGGTGTGAGAAAACCAGGAAATGCATGAATAGGTGAACTGACCGCCGTGATAAAACTGAGAAATTGTTAAAAACGGCATTTAACCTCAATCAATCAATCACTCAAATCAATATAAGAAATGCGTGTGGAATACCGACGTGAGAAGCCAGGAAACGCATGAATAAGTGAACTGGCTGCCTTAATATGACAAAATATGAACAATTGTTTAAAACCGTATAAAATCCGAAACAATCCACCATCATTCAAAAAACAATAATTAAGTGGGAAAACTTTTTTTTAGACTAGACCCCCTTTCACCTGACGAGGTTTATTGTCGTCAGGTTCATTGCGCAATGATAGACGGAGAAGCGTCGTGAATAAGAGTATCACCAACAGTATACAATCTAGCATGGTAAAGGGATTTGGACCTGTGATCATTACATTTATATATTTACGTCCATTGTTTAACGCCGCTTTCAACAATTGTTTCAGTTATATCACGGCGTTTTCCTTATTAAGTTACCAGTACTACCGGTCCATTTATTCTGGTACCAGCCAATCCCTCGTAATACAAACCCCTAAGTCCCGAGCACCAATGAAATGAGGTATAGAAAGGATTTTCGTAGCGGTCAGTTGTGAAATCCTCAAGCATTCTACAAACCGGTTTCAGAATCGACCGCTGCCTAAACTTCGCCTTTTTAGTTTGTTTGTATGATGTTTCTTGAGAAGGTTAACTTGCCGCCTTAGTATGACAACATATGAAAAATTGTTGAAAACTGCATTAAATCCCTATTAGTCCATCAATCATTCAAAAACCTATAAGTGAAAACTGTTTTCAGACTATAGACCCCCTTTGACCTGACAAGGTGTATTTTTCTAAGGTTAATTGTACAATGATCCACGGAGAAGCGTCATGAATGAGAGTATTACCAACAGTATCCAATCTAGCACGGTAAAGGGGATTTGAACCTGTCTAACGTGCGACCGTTATATATTTCCGTCCGTTGTTATGGTATAGATTGATAAATTGTTTGGTGTTTAACGCCGCTTTCAACAATGTTTCTGTTATATCACGGCGTGTCCTGGGTAAGTTACCAGTACTACTGGTTCATTTATTCATTCTGGTACCAGCCAGTCATTCGTAACGCTAACCCCTCAATCGAAATGCCATCCTAAGCGCGAATGAAAGAAAGTCTTTGGTATGATGGGTCGAATCCGCGACTTCCCGCCGCACACGAGACGGACGCTCTACCACTACACAAGCATTGCGATCACGAAAATGACATTTTAAACTTGTAGTTTGAATACAGTGAATATGCACTTCCTAATCGCATGTTTATGATATAGTATTATAACAATACAATGTAGCGTGTATCAGATTACTAATTATGTCGAAGTGTTGAATTAACGATTCATACCAGGATACAGGCTTGAAAAAAAGTCGTCGTCTTAGAAAAGCTGTCATGTTTGAAAAGTGGTCGTGTTAGTAAAACGGTAGTGTTAAAAAAGCGATCATGTTATAAAAGCGATCGTGTTAGAAAATCGGTATTGTTAGAAAAGCAGTCTTCATAGAACAGTTGTCGTGTTTGAAACAGGGAAAAGTGGTCGTGGTGACGGAGTCGTATTTGAAAAATGGTCGTGTTACAATGTGGTTGTGTTAGAAAAGCGGTCGTGTTAGAAAAGCGGTAATGTCTGAGAAGTGGTCGTGTTAGAAAGGCGGTCTTGTTAACAAAGCAGTCTTCTTAGAGAAGTGGTCGTGTTTGAAACAGGGGTCGTTTAAGAAAAGCGGTCGTGTCTGAAAAGGGTTCATGTTTGAATATTGGTTGCGTTAGAAAATCGGTTGTGTTAGAAAAGCGGTTTTGTTATAAAAGCGGTCGTGTTTTAAATGGGGTCATGATTGAAAAGCGGTCGTGTTTGAAAAGAGGTCGTATTTGGAAAGCGGTCGTGTTTCAAAAGGGGTCGTATTTGAAAAGCGGTCGTGATTGAAAAGCTGTTGTGTTTGAAAAGCGGTCGTGTTTCAAAAGCTGTCGTGTTTCAAAAGCGGTCATGTTTGAAAAGCGGTCGTGTTAGAAAAGAGGTCATGTTTGAAAAGGGGTCGTGTTTGAAAAGCGGTCGTGTTAGAAAAGCGGTCGTGTAGAAAAGCTGTCGTGTTAGAAAAGAGATCATGTTTGAAAAGGGGTCGTTTTGAACAACGGTCGTGTTAGGAAAGCGGTCGTGTTAGAAAAGCGGTCGTTTTAAAAAGCTGTCGTGTTAGAAAACCTGTCGTGTTAGAAAACCGGTCATGTTAGAAAACCGGTCGTGTTGCATACGCGAGTTGTGGTGTGAATGTGGGGAATCTATGCGTGACAGATTAAGCCAGATGATATTAGCCTAGATTTAACTTCTGTTCTATAAATAAATCACAAATGTAACCTACTTGTGTTACTCCTATTTGCCGTTATACGTACGACAAACAAACAGTCATGTGACAATACAAGGTCAGCAGCGACATGTGTCAATATACCATCTATCTTGACGTTAATTGATTGATTGATTGGGGTTTAACGCTGTGTTCAACAATTGTTCAATCATATCACGGCGCCCAGTTTACCTACTCATGTGTTTTCTGACTTTCTCACACCAGTACTCCACACAACATTCTTTCGAAGCAACTAGCTGCTGCTACACATAGACTGTTAGCCGGTTGGTGGAAGACGAATGTCACTTGTCACAGTGACTTTTATTAAACGTCGGAAAGAATGTTGGCAGAGCTGGGGTTTGAATTCACAACCCTTCGATTGACAGCTCGCGACGCTACCGACTGAGCTACCGTAAACAAAGATAATTACAACATCGTAGTCGATATCAAATCTTTCAGCACCAGTTGCAATATTACAGTTTTGTGTTATGGAATCCGGCGCTGAAAGAGTTCAGTGAAAAGATGCTGGAAAAGAAACGGAAAGTGTTCTGTGTTGTTTGCTTAAAAACAAAAATGTTTGTGAAATATCAACACGCATACCGTGATGAAGATAGGGAAACATTCACAATGGATTAATTTGATCGTATTACAGACTTTGCAAAGATAATTATAATGATCACAAAACAACTGTACATTTAAATATGTGTTGTTGTTATATAGTTTATGTTTGTTTGGCTTTAAGTTAGAAGAAGTATGAAGACAAACAACTTAAACTCGGACCATTTGTCTACAAAACAAATTGTATTATTCACATGTCCATTTGTTTGGATATTTATTCAATGTGTGCCGTAAACATGTTTTTATGACGGGAATTTCACACGGAATGATAATACCATCTCAAGGATTTTTTAAATTGATTGCGACAGTATTACTTTCGAAATCACGTTCTCAATTAATGTCAAGGTCACATTGTTGTTTACCATCACGTATTAATGTTACCGGTTAGACTGTGTGATAAGTGTTTTTATCAGTATCTTTGAATCTAAATCTAATTTATTTTCAAATAATGAATTTTTAAAAAAGTAACCGTGTAAGAAAAGAATAAAGCCCTCAGTGCAAATGTAACCATAATCCTGCTTTGCGCTTTGTTGGGGGTGTAACACCGCTTTAAACATTTCCCGCATATAGAAGCTTTCTGACGCCTCTACAGCAGACGGCATTTTGAAAACATTGGGATCAAATAGGTAATTGCTCAAACCGAGCAATTTCTCCTTTTGCCACAATGTTTTCTACTTTTAGTCATAGGTTATCCATTCAATTATAGAGATTTTCTATTTTTTGTCAAAATATGTTCAAAGTCGTCTGCTGCAAAATTGTCACATGAGTGAAAGGGTTCAACAATTGTTCAGATGTATCATGGTGACAGAACGCATATTTAATATCCATGGATGACCAACCAGTACCGCTCTAGGAAATGGCAGGGTACTCAGCAGTCATGTCTGCCGCGAGGAAGGATCGAAATCCCCGGTAGCTTGGTAGAGACACGGGCTGTCAATCAAGGGGTTGTGAGTTCGAACCCAAACTCGGCAGACATTCTTTCCTACTTCTGACAAAAGCTTTGAATTAAATTCCCTTTATCTCTCTGGTTTATCCCAAATGTTTTTGGTTTAGTTGATTGATTGATTGATTGATTGGGGTTTAACGCCGTTTTTAATAATTTCTTAGTTATATCACGACGGCCAGTTCACCTTATATCTGCAATCGCATGTGAAATGTATGTGCACCTCACTTTCCCCTGTTTCGGTGGTTTAAATGGTATTTTATGCCGCTTTCAACTAGATTTCAGTTATATCACGGCGTTTCCTTGGTACATGTAAGTTACCAATTCTAAATGTACATCTATCCTGACACCGGTGAGACGGTTTATACGCTTACCACACAATCCTTAGAGCCAAAGAGAGAAACCCATTACTACTATTGTCAAGCCTTTGATATGGTAGAGCTTGGAATCACCAACTGTACACGTCAGCACGTGGCCTTAACCCTTTGACTGCTTGAACCGACGTATAGAAGTGTGTCCTACTTTTAAAGAGAAAGGCCAGCAGGCGCATGCGCACCGTCTGACCATCCATGCCCTATAATGTTGGCTGCTCAACTCAACGTTTAATCATTCTGGTATTTTAGCTACTTGGACCTTGGACCTTTCGTGGGATCTTACTTTTACAGCCCTCATACAGAGGAATAATATTTGCCAAGTTCATATATCCATCATCGCCTCTTCTGGCCGGATTGGCCTTGGGAAACTTCAGATCTTCTTTCTTAACCTATTGACATAGGGAACACTTGTTCCAGTCAGTGTTCCACGATTTTCCAGTAGAACTCACGTCCATGGTTAGTATGACGTTTGGGTCGAGGGTTAATCCTTTTACCATCATGTACATGTGTAATAGACACTTTCCTGTATGGGATACATCTAGGTTCTTGCACCCTACACCTAATCCGATCGTTCATCCAGTGTCATAAGTCCCGTGCGATCTGTACACCATCCAGATAACTAAAACCCCGTATCCTTGGCTCGGCTCTCCCGCGCTGGCACGTCCTGTCCATTCATGTGCGGCTACCGAACCGATTCGGGGTTGATTAGGCAGCATCATTTGGGACACTAGTAGGTTGTTGCAGTATGATGTCCAACATAGATGACACTTAACCCTATGCTGAGTGTTACAGCAGTGATGTCACAAATGTGCGTTGGTAGTGCCCGACAATCACTCCTTCAAGAACTTCAACTGCATGCACTTGAAAGTTTTGGAGCTAATCTATACTTCATCATACACATAGTAAGTCCTGTGCGCTACCGTCATCTAGTTTTGCCCACGAACCAACACGATTTACCAGGATGCACTAGCATATTCTTGGAGCCATAGATGATAGTTGGGTCAGTGGTGAGGACCAGTGCCAGTAGTCCATTCAATGGATGTGGGCGACTGCTGACACTACCTCCAATACTACACTCCTACACCCCGTAGTCATGCAAACTAAATAACCAAGGATACGCCGTTATCGATTTGTTTCTCTGGCGTTGACTCGCCGTGGAATTGAGATTACATGACGAAAATAATTTAAATAATGAACACTGTCACAAGATGGTCAAGGGTCGACAACTCACTAAAGTAGAATTGAACGCCGATCTTTGAATAAAAATATATGTTTAATTTACAGTTATGAAATATATACAATTTTAAATAATCAATTTCTTTCCTGACAAATCGAGAGGCAATAAAGATAAAATTACTCACGCACAACACTCAACCTGTCCAATCACTACTATCCATGATAATTGGAAGTGTTCATCACGTTGTCCTTCGGACTCAAACGTCTCCCTTTCCCGACTTCACCGAGTCGATGTACTCATATATACTGCTTCGCGTATATCCTTGGATTCCGGGACCGACAAGCCACACAACTGTGGATATATGGTTCTACACGTCCTATGACGGCACTCCTCCTAATGTCCCCCGTTACGACGTCTTATTAAGTTGTGGACTGCGTCACACACACTGGTTCTTCAAACTTCTGCGTTAGGACCTTCGATTGTCTGGCTATCGTTATGGACTAGCCATAGACATAAAACGGCTAAAATTGTAATAAATAACCATGTCTTACAATAATATCAATAATGTTCCGTAAACCTAACAGCCTACCATGTTATAATCCTATGGTAGCTCATCTCTATACCAATATCCTTTTACATTTCCCACTTCCATGCTTATCCTTTTCATACAACCATATCTTTCCCAATAGCATATTAACACAGTCTCGCTCCTAACGGACTCAGTTTCTGTAAAAAACATTCACTTCGTGAACCAGAAATTCTCTAAACAATTCAATCATGTAATAGTAGTATAGGGGCCGGTTGGGCCCCAAACAAAGATGACGTAATCGGCGGCCATTTTGTTGACCTAGTTACTATTTATAGTATCTCATTTGCATATAAGGATTGACACGAGTGAGGACGCCATTTTGTAGTTATACAATGACTGCGCATGTCCATTTTAGTTCTATATTTGGAATGACATCATGGGTCTATATTTGGAATGACATCATGGGTCTATATTTAGAAAGCTTTAACAATGGAGCAAGTGTTTCAGTAGCACCCTTCGGGCGAGACTACCAACGATTTGTCTCTAGCCTTCTACCAATAGATTCTAGCGGGTATGTTGTTGGAACCCTCGAAAATAATGGCGGGGAAATTCGACCTAACCTTTGCTACATTGTTTCGGGAAACCTGACACGAGACATCCATACGACACGATATATCCCTTTAATATGTCGTATAGTCGAGCCGAAGCACGCAGTCAAACATGTATGGTAGAGCAATAAATTTAACGTCTTACCTCGAGAACGTCCAGAGTTCAAATGACAGAGATCCCGATCTATTTTTAGACTCGGTATTTCACCATATTTTTATAAATAGATTATGTGTCATGTTCTATAAATAGATTATATGTCATTTACTATAAATAGATATTTCTAATAGTTCTATATTTAGAATGACATCATGGGTCTATATTTAGAAAGTGTTGGAGCTGGCGAAGAAATTCGACCTACCCTTTGCTACATTGTTTCGGGAAACTGAAACATCCATACGACACGATATATCCCTTTAGTATAGTCGGCACATAGTATGGCAATAAATGTAACGTCTTACCTCTAGAGCGTCCAGAGTTCAAATGACAGAGGTCCCGATCTATTTTTAGTTTCGATATTTCACAACCACTATCGAATATTTCATCAGACCAGGTGTACCAACAATAGAGCATTGAAATGACAAAGTTAATCTCATTTAAAGGCGACATACTGTCTGCGTCTGAACACCTGCAACGAACGCGTTAACACTTGTCTGAGAATAACCCTTTACACTGCTGTTCAAAAGTTTACCCTACATGATGAAAGTTATTATTATAACTATACAAGAACTTCAAAGTGTCAGTGAAGTTATACACGACTTTACCAATTTGATCATATATTTCAAATATAGAGGGAAAAGAAGCCAATTAAAGTTGTCAAATCGGTTTTTACTAATTCATTTCACTATTTACGCTTTAACTTTTTTGTTTTAAGTTATCAAATGATAGAGGACACCAAAACCTTTCATTTAAACCCGGGGTTGTAGAGAAAATATTCAGCCGTTTTCGAGTTATGTAATATGAGAGATTTTTAAACCCCCAAAATGAACTTGCCCAGATCCTCAAGTTTGATATACCGTTGGAAAGATCTCGTTGCGCCCTTTTCATATATGAAAAAATTACGAATATTTGTTCTCTAGTTATCGTCGTTTTAAATATGTGTTTGTTTCAAAGTGCGTCAAAAGTCTTCTCAATGCGTAAATGCCGATATCTCCTTTATTTCTTGTTCGAATGTAGTCGTGTTTGGACTCGTTGAAAAGGATTTCGGATTTTCCAACGATTGAGATGATCTAACAGGAAGTGACGTAATCTTTTCTTAAAATGATCATATTTTCAATATTAATTAATTTGATTTTTTTTTTTTAGGAATTCGTAACGTTGGACTGCACTTATATATTAATAGCTGTTGTCATTTTCAAAACCTGAATATTGATTAAAATTTCAGCCGTTTTCGAGTTATGTAATATGAACAAAATTAAAACCCAAAAAATAAAGATATATCATTCGAAAGATGTTGTCGCGCTCTTTTCAAATCTGAAAAAATGATGGTCCTAGGACTATTCATTCTCTAGTTATCTCAGTTTAATTTTTTATTTCAAAGCGTGACTGATAAGCCAATTTGACCCACACATCTTAAAATGATGATATCTTCCTTATTTCTTGACCGATTGTAGACGTGTTTGGATTCGTTAAAAAGGGCTCCGTAAACTCTATCAATTGAAGAGGTAAAACCGGAAGTGACGTTATTAATTAATTTGATAAGTTTTTTAGATACATCGTAACGCATAGAAGGCACTCATATATTGATAGCTGTTGGCAAAACCTGAATATTGACAGAGTTTCGAACTCATAACCCTCATCGTATTGCTCCCAGGTGTGTTAGCATTAACCCATTATCAGAGTCACCAGATTATGTTCATTTGGTGACGGAAGTACGGACAAAGACCTTTTGAAATGCTAAACACGATATATCCCTTTTGTATATCATATAGTCGAGTCGAAGCACGCAGTCAAACATATATGATAAAGCAATAAATTTAACGTCTTACCTCTAGAACGTCCAGATCTCAAATGACCGATGCGCATGTCCCAATCTATTTTTAGATTCAATATTTCACCATCGCTATCGGATATTTCATCAGACCAGGTGTGAGAACAATATAGCATTGAAATGTCAAAGAAAACGTGGACAATGGATGAATAGACTACTTTAAACCAAACGGCGCCACAGTGTCTGTAGAACACCTGCACGTTAACACTTGCCTGAGAATAACCCTTTACACTGCTGTTCAAAAGTTTATCCTTCATGATGAAAACTATTATTATGACTATACAAGCACTTGGAAAATGTCAGTGAAGTTATATGTAACTGTACCAATTTGATCATATTTCAAATATATTGGGAAAAGAAGCCAATTAAAATTGTCAAATCGGTTTTTACTAATTCATTTCACTATTTACGCTTTAGTTTTTTTGTTTTAAGTTATCAAATGATAGAGGACACCAAAACCTTTCATTTAAACCCGGGGTTGTAGAGAAAATATTCAGCCGTTTTCGAGTTATGTAATATGAGAGATTTTTAAACCCCCAAAATGAACTTGCCCCGATCCTCAAATTTGATATACCGTTGGAAAGATTTCGTTGAGCCCTTTTCATATATGAAAGAATTATGATCCTAGGACTAATAGTTCTCTAGTTATCGTCGTTTTAAATTATTGCTTAAAAGTGCGTCAAAAGGCTTCTTAATGCGTAAATGCCGATATCTCCTTTATTTCTTGTCCGAATGTAGTCGTGTTTGGACTCGTTGAAAATGATTTCGGATTTTCTATCGAATGAAATGATCAAACCGAAAGTGACGTCATTTGTTCTTAAAATGGTCAGTTTTCTGATTTTTTTTTTTTTTTTTTTTTTTTTTTTATTTAGAAATATTGTTATTGATAGTTGTTGACCCGAATATTGACAGAGTTTTAAACGTCATTGTAATGCTCGATTACCCCGAGCTATTTTTAGACTCGTTATTTCACCATCACTATCGGATATTTCATCAGACCAGGTGTACGAACAATAGGGCATTGAAATGTCAAAGAAAACGTGGACAATGGATGAATAGACTGATTTAAACCAAATGGCGCCACAGTGTCTGGGGAACACCTGTGTCAACCAAGCCTACTGAAAAATGATCTTGACCAATCAGATTTGAGAATAGTGACGTGAGTTACTAAATATATCGACCAATGAAATACCAGCCTCGTTTTGAAATCGAGTGTATAAAAAGGTGTGTTTGGACATACATCAGCATTCTAACACTAGAACTCAAGCCGTCAACATGGACAATATCGTATCTACGTTCGAAATTATGGTCAACTTGTATACTAATGCTGACGAGTTAATGAATTTTGCGGCGACGATGGGAATACAGGAATCGCCTTCAGTGAGGTTTCGTTTGTTTCAGTTACGAAACCTGGAGTATGACAACGACTTTGTCAATGGAGAATTAGATTCCATTTTACAAAATTTAGGAGGAACACTTAACACCGTCGAAGATTTGAACGATGAAGATTTGGAATTAGCGGTCGACTACATAAGAGACCAAAACGAAATAGAAGAAAGTGTGAAGGCGATCCTCTTCGATGACCAAATGGACGAACTAGCTACTGCGTGTTTAGACGATGGGGTCTGGGACCCTTCTGTAGTTCAATCAGGTAGTGGTCAACATAAATTACGCTACACCATGCGAAAGAAGTCAGAGCGAACATACGCGAAAAACGCTGCCGTGGACCGAACTTACCAGGTCAAGGTCGACGAACGGTACCACGGTCAGGAGTTACGAGATGTCAGAGAGGGGCTCCATGACATGTTTCAAGATGTCCTAAATGAGGCCCGGGGTGATTTGGCGGGAAACGATCTGGGTCGCGTCGTTATACACCACCAGGGACTTCATGATCCTATCGTCGTTCCCCTCCGAGACTGGGACCATCTCAACGCCGACGGTGTCATGGCGATGATCGAAAAAGTGCTCAACAGTAATAAAGATCTCTCAATTGACGAGAGTTTCTACATTACTGTTGGTACCATTGATTTACCAAAAGGAGCCGGGGGTCCAAGGCGTAGAATAACAAAATTAAAAGGGGATAAGAATTCTCTCCAACTGAAAACGTCCATCGTGACCATTAACAATGATGATCAACTATGTATGGCCAGAGCGATCGGGGTCAGCTGGGCCAAATTAAACAGATGTTCCCCCGAAGAATGGAAAGAGGTGACCAAAACCAGAGCCAAGAAAAGTAATTTGGAATTGGTCATGGAACATAAAAATGTTCCGGAGAGTTATTTCAAGAAGCTTAGGGAAAAAGGACGGGCTGAGCAGAAACAGCTAGCGGTTGCCATCAGTCAGATGGCTGGTGTACCCATGGATCGTCCGGCCAGTCTACATGATATAGAGGCGTTTGAAGAGCTTCTGGGTGTACGCGTTATGGTAGTTAGTGCTAGACTGGGTAATAAGTTTTTAACCAGTCCCAGTACAGACCAACAACCATGTATATATCTGTACTTGGTGGATGACGACCACTTTCACGCCATAACGAGTATAACGGGGTTCTTCAGCGCCAGATATTTTTGCCACAAATGCCTCAAACATTACAACAACAAAGAACGTCATCAATGTGAGATCAGATGTATAGTGTGTAAAAGGGATCACTGCCCAACAACGGACCATCCTATCGATTGCGACATTTGTAATATGACATGCCGATCCGAAGACTGTTTCACAAATCATAAACAAGCCCCTGTACATCAGAAAGGAAAGGGAAAAGGAAAACCAAGCGGACCTTCCCAGTGCGAAAAATGGTGGAAGTGTCCACAATGTTACAAAGTGCTGAGGACGGACAAGCGGAAGAAAGAAGAGCACGAGTGTGGAGAGTACCAGTGCTCTAGCTGCCATAAATATGTGCAGGATGATCATTTATGCTTCCTGAGAGCCACTCAAGCCAAAGAACATTACATACCCAAGTGTATCTTTTTTGATTTTGAGTGCTCTCAGGATGAGAAAATGTATTGTAATGAAGGATATTTACCCTTGAAAAACCCAAATTGTCAAGACTGTCAATCACAGGTATGTACATCTTGCTCAAAATGCCAACATTGTAAATCTTCATGGTGCGGAAAAGCTACACATCGTCCAAATTTTGTTGTAGCTCATACCGTTTGTCCGAAATGTATTGATCAAACGTTAACACCAGAGTCAGTATGTCCCAGCTGCGGTACCCGGTGCGACGAATGTGACAACACTGATTCACACGATAATGAGGACGAAGGTCCTTGTCCAGGTAAATGTGGGTTCAGGGAAGTCACTTTCGAAGGAACGGGTACCGCGGAAAAGTTTGGTCAGTGGTTATTTACGGACCAACATAAATATTTCAAAGTCATTGCGCACAACATGAAAGGGTACGATGGTTATTTTCTTTTGGAATATTTGATTGATCAATCCATGAGGCCAGACAAAATAATCTACAACGGTTCGAAAATAATGTATATGGCTGTTGAGCGCGATTTACATATCAAAGTGATTGACAGTCTTAATTTTTTGCCAATGAAATTGTCTCAATTACCGAAAGCGTTTGGTTTAAACGAATTGAAAAAAGGATGGTTCCCCCAATTTTTTAATACGAGAGAACATCAGAATTATATAGGATCTTTCCCCGAACCCCACTTTTTTGGACAAGATTTCATGAGTGAGAAAGAGAGGGGTGAGTTATTAGTATGGTTGAATGAGAAAAAGGAGTGTGTGTTTAATTTTAGGAATGAAATGTTAGAGTATTGTAGGAGTGACGTCGATATTTCAAGACAATCATGTTTAAAATTTAGAGATTTGTTAATGAGAGCGACGGGTGAAGAAAGAGAGGTTGTAAATAAGAAAGGTAAGAAAGAAAAACGATGGTTTGGTGCCGTAGATCCATTTGATTCCGTCACGATAGCGTCTGTATGTATGAATGTGTTTAGAACAAAATTTTTGGAAGAGAAATGGAGAGTCAAATTGACCGGAAACGATGAATGGGTACAATCAAAAGTCGTTGACGAGAAGTTATATGTACAGAAAGGAAATGAATGGATCTACGAATCTAAACTCGTTGGTGAAACAGTGTGTGAGAGAGAATTTGTGAGTACCGCTATCGCGAAGATTCCTCCCAGTGGTTACAACGACCAGTATAGTAAAGTGTCAATTCAGTGATTAGAGTGGAGAGCGCGTCTCGATAATGTCCACATTCAGCATGCTCTGAATGGAGGTGAGAACAAATTACCTGGAAGTCGTTACAAATTGGACGGTTATTGTAGAGAGACAAATACGGCTTATGAATTTCACGGTTGTATTTTTCATGGTTGCCCCGTTTGTTTCTCTGACAATCGCGAAGAGACGTACCATCCACTCACCCGTCAGTCTTTAGACGAGTTGTACGCTTTAACTCTAAAAAAGAAAGCCTACGTTAAAAAATTAGGGATGAAATATGTTTGTATTTGGGACCATGAATTCAAAAATGAAATGCTTACAAACGCTGAAATGAAACACTTCGCTCAACATTTAGATATATCGGATAGATTAGATCCTAGAGAAAGTTTCTTCGGAGGTCGTACCAATGCTAGTCAACTATACTATAAAGTTCAGGCTAACGAAGAAGTCAAGTACGTGAATTTCACGAGTTTGTATCCCTGGGTTAATAAGTATTGTCGATATCCCGTAGGTCACCCCTCGATCATAACTCAAGATTTTGGGGACATGAAGGACTATTTTGGTATTGCCAAGGTCAAGATCTTACCCCCTCGGGGTCTGTATCATCCAGTTCTTCCGTATAGGTCGAACGGTAAACTGAAATTTCCTTTGTGTCAGACCTGCGCGGATAATGAGAATCCCAACCCCTGTGATTGTACTGATGAACAAAGAGAGTTGACAGGTACGTGGTGCACTCCCGAAATAGAAACGGCTCTAAGACTAGGTTATCGTATTCAAAAAATATATGAAGTATACCACTGGGAAGAATCAACCCAATATAATTCTAACACTAGAGAAGGAGGACTGTTCGCCAATTATATAAACACATTTTTAAAGTTTAAACAAGAAGCGAGCGGTTCTCCGGACTGGATTAAAACTAAAACGGATGCCAATAATTATATTAAACATTATCTTGAGAAAGAGGGAGTTTCATTGGATCAGGAAAACATTTCAAAGAACCCTGGTTTAAGAGCTTTGGCCAAATTATGCCTCAATAGTTTTTGGGGTAAGTTTGGTCAAAGACTTAATATGAGACAGACCGAGTTTTTTCCACGAAAGTCAAGCCAATCTGTTCTTTCAATTGTTTTCGGATCCAATGAAACAACCTACCGATTTTCATATATTAAATAATGATATGGTACAAATAGAGTGGACCTACAAAAAGGACTGTCAACCCGAAGATAATAAAACAAACATCTATTTAGCTACTTTTACCACGTGTTGGGCTAGACTCAAACTCTACAGTGTCCTGGAAAAAGTTGACACACGGGTTCTGTACTATGATACAGACAGTGTTATTTATGTGAGTAGACCCGGACAGTATGACCCACCATTGGGTGACTATCTGGGTGAACTCACAGATGAACTTGGAACGGGAGAATACATTGTAGAGTATGTGTCTGGTGGTCCAAAAAAGTATGCGTACAAAACCAATACACACAAAGAAACTTGTAAAGTGAGGGGGTTTACCCTAAACTATAAAACCAGCCAAATGATAAATTTTGAATCTGTTAAAGCTATTGTGACAAATCCAAAAGTTCAGTCAACAATAACAATAACAAATCCAAATAAAATATGTAGGGATAAACGAAAAAGAAAACTCTATAATAGAGAGGAACAGAAAACATATCAAATGGTTTATACAAAAAGAAGAAGATTAGACAACTTTGATACTGAACCTTATGGTTTTTGACAGAATTCTTTTTTTGGGTTTACTTTGTTTTGTACCATTGTATTACCTTTTATTATATCATGTTTGTAAATATCATTTTTGTTGTAAATAAAATATCATACACATACATAATTGTTTTCTCGTTTATTTCGCAAAAGTTTATAAGAGTGCACACGACGAAATATAAGTAATCATGAATCAATGTCCAGTGTGTCAACGTCATTTTTCTCGGAGAGACGCCATGCTTCGTCATAGAAGAAATATACATGAACAAATTAACGACACATACATCCCACCACCACCACCACCACCATCACCACCACCACCACCACCACCACCACCGAATGTGTTTACTGATGCATATCCACCACCACCACCACCACCACCGAGTGTGTTTACTGATGCGTATCCACCACCACCACCACCACCACCGAGTGTGTTTACTGATGCGTATCCACCACCACCACCACCACCACCACCGAGTGTGTTTACTGATGCGTATCCACCACCACCACCACCGAGTGTGTTTACTGATGCGTATCCACCACAACCACCACCACCACCACCACCACCACCACCACCACCACCACCACCACCACCACCACCACCACCACCACCACCACCACCACCACCACCACCACCACCACCACCACCACCACCACCACCACCACCACCACCACCACCACCACCACCACCGCTGTCGTCACATCCGAATGAGAATCCTTTACTTTCGTTCGAACCATGTTCGAGTATGACGGTAGTTGGACCCACTGGCTCCGGTAAAACCTGGTGGATGTATCATTTATTACGTAACCTCGATACGATGTATGCTAGAGAACCACCAACGAAAATTGTGTGGTGTTATGGAGTATATCAACCTCTCTACGACATGATGGAACAGACCATTCCTCGTTTTGAACTACATAGTGGCTTACCATCAACGACTAAACTGGAAGAGATTGCGAATGGAGAACACAGTTTGATTATAATAGACGATCTCATGCACCAAGTCGTAGAAAGTAAAGAGACCCAGTTACTGTTTACACAGGGATGCCACCATCGTCGTTTAAGCGTCATCTATCTATCTCAAAATCTTTTTCAACAAGGTAAATCGGCCAGAAGTATCGCATTAAATAGTTGGTACACTGTTTTGTTCAAAAATGTACGCGGAACATCTCAGATTATGACGCTGGGACAGCAACTTTTTCCACCATCGTCGTTTAAGCGTCATCTATCTATCTCAAAATCTTTTTCAACAAGGTAAATCGGCCAGAAGTATCGCATTAAATAGTTGGTACACTGTTTTGTTCAAAAATGTACGCGGAACATCTCAGATTATGACGCTGGGACAGCAATTGTTTCCTGGTAAATCGAATACCTTAGTAGAAGCTTACGAAAATGCTACAACGGAAAGATATGGGTATTTAGTTTTAGACTTAACGCCTATGGGAGAAGACAAGTATAGACTGAGAACAAACGTGTTTCCTGGAGAAGATCCTGTCATTTACACGAGATTATAAGTGGAAGTACCGTTCCTATACAATAACGATGAGTCGGCTTATTAAAAAACATTGGAGTTATTTACAACTGTTGATGAATACCACGTCTAAACAACAAAGGAAACAACTTTTGGATACCATTACCAACGATCAATTAAGAGCGTTGACAGAAGTGATAGTCAACTTACTCCAAAGTATACTACCCATTACACCCTCTCATTAACCAAAGCTCAAAAGACATAGAAATATTATCAGACGTTTGGGCGACACGACGATTAGTAGTAAAAAGAAAAAGGAATTGTTGTGTAAACAAGGCGCAGTAATTGCCAACCTGTTGAAATCTGTGGAACCCGCTCTCAAAGACTATATACAATGAAAAGTGTTCAGAAATCGATACTTTTATCTTACGATACATATCAACGTTTACTGGATCGTTCCGACACGACACCACACGATGATGGAGGAAGAGAAATCCCTGAAGAGACGACTAACTTGACTAATAGTGACATTTTGGAAGTGCTTCCTAAGAAATATCGATCTAGGGTCGAAGCTATCCTGACCTATATATCGCGTGACCCCAAGAGTACGTTGGCTTGGAACGAGCGAGGAGAACTCATTTATAAGGGGACAACAATTCAACGATCCCATATCGTGGATTTATTGAAAGACACACAATATCATCATAAGAACTACACTCCTCTTGGAATTAATACATTTTACAAAGGTCTAGAGGAGATATATCTACCGGCTACGCTTATTGTTAAACGTGACGTTACATTACGACCACCGGGACTTCCCATTGAAAAGAAAAGAAAACAACAAAGAAAAAAGTGGATCCACTTATAATGAACTGGAAGGAGTACTTGGCGTCCATCTATTTCAATCCGAAACATCCTGCTAGTTTTGCGGGACCAGACAAACTTTACGATGTAGTGAAATCGGAGGACAAATTCAAAATTGGTCGATATAGAATTCGGAAATGGCTCCAAGACCAGGATGCTTATTCTCTCCCTAGTGGAGCCAGGAGACATTTTAAAAGATCACGGGTGATTGTCAATGGCGTAGACAGTATGTGGGACATAGACTTAATGGATATGATGTCACTGGCCAAAGATAATGATGGTTTCAAGTACATACTAGTGGTCATTGACGTATTTTCCAGATATACATGGTGTCAACCGCTCAAGTCCAAAACGGGGGTCGAGGTGGTGAACGCCCTTAGCTCGATTTTAGGTCAGAGAACCCCAAAGACCATACGATCCGATAAAGGAAGAGAGTTTAAAAACAAAGACGTATCCAAGTTTTTGAAAGGTCATGGTATTCATCATAGGTTGGCACAAAACGAAACAAAAGCCAACTACGCTGAACGTGACATTAAAACCATCAAACACAAGATATTTAGACGTATGCTGAAAACGAGAACAAAGAAATATATAGACAAGTTACAGGACATGGTCAACAGCTACAATCATACCGTTCATCGAAGCCTAGGCGATACATCAATATATGTGAATAAGTCTAACGAAAGTGAAAGTAGGCTACAACAATATTTATTTAGACAGAAAGGTCAGAAGAAGCCGACAATAAAGAGAGAGTCGAAGAACGAGTTAAAAAAGAAGAAAAGATATAAGTTTAAAATTGGCCAGACCGTGCGTATATCACACATCAGAAACGTGTTCGATCGCGAATATTCCCAAAAATGGACGGGTGAACTCTTCAAAGTCAAATCCCGTTACAGAAGAGAAGATGTGAACGTGTATACTCTGGAAGGCAGGGATGGTGAGACCATAGAGGGGACCTTTTATGAACCCGAGTTACAAGCGGTAAATGTAGATGAAACAACCGAGTATCACATTGAAAAGGTACTGAGGAAAAGAACACGTCAAAGACAAAAGGAAGTGCTTGTCCGTTGGCTACATTGGCCTAAGAAATACGATACCTGGATCCGCGAAAAAGACGTCTCGCGTTATAGTTTATAAGGGGGGATGTTCTTCACCGTGATCAACTAACTATGACGAGTCACGCTCTCATTCAGGAATGTTTGGAGGGAGAAGATCAGTTGAAGGGTCATTTCAGGGTCGTAAAGTTGATAGGCGTTGTCTTCATAGCCTTGTTTTGTGCCCTACCAGGTATTGTCATGATCAGCGTGTCCGTCATACATCGTCGTCCGGTAGACTACGAAATCCAACCCATCGATCTTAATCATACGGCTTGCCTATACGTCAAACAATACCATCTTCGGGGGAATGTTTACGGGACACTGTGTAACCAAAATGGCCTAATATTTCTGGATATTCGGCGTTTTCTCAACGGAACGGCGACCCCTATAGGAATACAATTGGAACTTCATCAATGGCTCACTTTAAAACAGTTAACGCCACTCATAGACGAGGCCATTTCGGAAGCTCGAAACTACTGGAGAACTCTCAAAACTTATAAGAGAGAATCGGACATCGACATTCATCAACAAGATGAACAACCACTATCTGTTCCTGTCCAGTAACGACTCTAAAGATGAATACCCTGATAATATGTCTACAGAATTTACGATAGAATTACCTCGAGTGTACACGTTAGAAGGTCAATGGGAATGCGCCTTGTCCGAAATCGAACCTAATGTAAATACGGACACACTTTATGTGTGCGCTGACCTATGTCAAGAGTCTTACGCTGAAAACACGATGATTCCCGTATTACGTCGATTACGTAATATTAAGAAAGGAAAGAAACCATTTGAATTTCCTGTTCTCTATTACGTTCCGGTAAAGAAGACTCATATCGATCGAATCCGAATCTTTATAAGGGGAGGAAAGTTACAGCTAATAGCCAAAGATAAAACTATTACCCGCTGTGTACTTCACTTACGTCGACGATGGATAGAGTAGAAATGTGGACACGTCATTTTCAACGGATGGCCGAAGGGAAGTTGAAACCTAATCATAAAGGACAATACGTCGTGGAAAAAATTCAGATGGGTGGGACGATGAAAGAACCCACCATTAACTTTGTGACACCCGTGGCTCAAGCTGTTGAACTAGCCAAATCAGAGTTGAAGGAAGTTTATAAGGGTAATGACGTAGCAAGAAAACAACAGAAATCTACAGTCAAAAGAAAAACCAACCAATCCAAAAAGGATACCAAGAGAAAAAAGCCTTCTAACATAGATCAACTGTCGTAATGGAAGAAATACACGGTGACAGTTTGTCCTTATTTCAAGCTCCAAAAGTTCACACCGGTTCACAGAAAACGGAATGGCTTACATTTCGGCCAATCAATCAACTGACTGAAGGCGCCGCCATTGAGTTTAATATACCGGGGACATCCAGCGCTTATATCGATTTGACCAACACGTTACTTCACGTTAATTTCAACATTGTTAAAACTGATGGGACCAGGTTGGAAAAGACAGACCACGTGGGTGTGACCAACAACATCTTACACTCGATGTTTTCACAGATTGATCTAAATATCCAACAACACCCGACTAGCGAAGTGGGAAATAATTATGCCTATAAGGCGTACTTGGATTTGCTGTTGGGTAATCCAACCCAACACGATCTAAACGGTATAGGATTTTATAAAGACGATAGTGATCATCCGGAAGACACGGACCCTGCGGGAAGAAACAATGGACTTTTCATAAGATCTTATTGGACAGCTGAAAGTAAAACGTACGATGTTATAGGACGTCTTCAAGTCGACCTGTGTCAACAAGACAGATTACTACTGAATGGAGTACCTGTCAACATCAAACTGTGGCAGAGTAAAGATCCGTTCCGGTTAGCCACTGCTACTGACGATAATGCCTACAAATTAGTCATTAAAGAAGCTGCCTTAAAAGTGGCTATGGTGAAAGTTGACCCCGAACTGTTTATCGGACAGTCAAAAACACTTAAAAACTCAGAGGCTCTCTATCCCTATACAAGATCCGTCGTTAAGTCTTACGCCGTGCCTAGTGGACAGTACTCGTTCATCACGGATGACCTATTTCAAGGCGATGTTCCCAGACAATTGATTGTGGGATTGGTATCGTCTTCGGGCGTTCACGGAAAATTTACGAAGAACCCTTTGAACTTTAAACATTTCGACTGTAATTACGCGGGATTTTTCGTGGATAGTCAGACTACACCCTCGTCACCTTTACAACCCAGCTATAAGAGTGACAACTACGTCGAAGCCTACCAGAGACTGTATACGTCTAGAGTTGAAAGCGCTATTCATTTGACACGACAAGATTTTAAAAGGGGATGCTGCTTGTACGTGTTCAATACGGAAGGAGACTTAAATGATCGATTTGCTCGGAGAGCCCATACCCGTTTGGAACTCAAATTCTCAGAAGCCTTACCCGAAACATGTACAGTCATTGTGTATGCCAAATTGCCATCGCTTATGAAGATTGACGCGAGTCGAAACGTTGTATTAGAGTCATGAATTCATCCCAGTTGACATACAGAATGAGGCGTGTAAAACAATTTGGAGGTGTTGTACCTGCTGACAAGTTACCGCGTAGTATCAAATGGAGACCTAAAGTGTACATCGTCAATACGGACAAGAGTCATCAACCGGGTCAACACTGGGTCGCCTTTTACTTTCCATTGAGAGGACCAGCCGAGTTTTTCGATTCCGCGGGACACCCACCGAACTATTACCACACACACTTTAAACGAGTGTTGCTGACCAATGGACAACCTTATATGTATAACGAAAAACGAATCCAACAATATGGAACACAAACCTGCGGACAGTTTTGCTTGTTTTACGCTATTCATAGATGTCGTGGATGGAGTATGAGACGTATTATCAAACAGTTTAATCCTGTGAACTTGGACTATAATGAACGACTCTTGAGTCGCGTAATTACTGTATAAACTAAACTATTATGATGTGATTCTTAAGACATGTGTATAATAAAATTGTAAAAAGTGTAACCATTCGTTTCTTTTTTCTTACATCCCACGCAATGAACAACAACACATGAAGTACAGTTTACATATTTCTTTATTGACCCCGCTCAATACAGTACGCCTGGGGATTAGGGCGGTCCCCCAGGGCACATATTACAATAATGGTAATTCGATCAATACTGGCATACATATAGTGAGTAATTGATTTTCATCCTTGATGCCCGTCATGAGCACTGTACCTGAATGAAAACAAGTGAAATGGATACAGTCTTTATAAAACATGGCGGCTGGAAATCGTTCTGGTTCGTAACTTCCTCGATAGTATCTGACGATGTGTGACACGTCTACAGGTCCTTCGACTTTGTAAGAGGCGGGTTTACACATGTCCTTACCAGTTGTGACAATCATTTGGATTACATTCGGTACAGCTTAACATCCCCAATTGGTTCATATGGTCACCTTGTAGGTAACAAGGTACAACCGTGTCCAATTCAGGTAATGTCTGTCCCACTTCCGTTATCAGTTCCTTTAAGCGTTTGTACTCGAGTGGTCTTAGACAGAGTCCTTTCTTGGTAGGCACCATTTCTTCCTCAGGCTTCCAATATTGTCTAATGTCTACGCATGACCCTTTAACTGTACAGTACACGTTTCCACCAAGATGTCTTTCGTAGGACTCTTTGTCTAGGAGAGCTTTGTCGACGGTCTCTGTCACTTCTACGAAATTTTTATATCGCATCAATGTCAAGCTAATTCCTTTTTTCGTAGGAACATTACCGTTCCATTCTCTTAAGTCAACCCGTAACTCTTCTTTCCATTCACTCACTTGAACGTAACGATCATTCCCCAAATCCAGTTTACATCTAAAGTTTGGCATGTTGTCAGGTTGAGTTTTAAGGCTCTTGTGACTGATATAGATGTTTCACAGTCTTTTTATACCTTTGAGTTGTTCTCTCTGTAACCTCTGATTGGTTAGTTAGAAATATCTATTTACAGTAAATGACGTATAATCTATTTATAGAAAATGACACATAATCTATTTATAAAAATATGGTGAAATACCGAGTCTAAAAATAGATCGGGACCCCTGTCATTTGAACTCTGGACGCTCTCGAGGTAAGACGTTACATTTATTGCCATACTCTGTACCGACTATACTAAAAGGGATATATCGTGTTGTATGGATTCCCGAAACAATGTATCAAAGGGTAGGTCGAATTTCTCCGCCAGCTCCAACACTTTCTAAATATAGACCCATGATGTCATTCTAAATATAGAACATTCAAAATGGACATGCGCAGTCCTTGTATAACTACAAAATGGCGTCCTCTCCTGTGTCAATCCTTATATGCAAATGAGATACTATAAATAGTAACTAGGTCAACAAAATGGCCACCGATTACGTCATCTTTGTTTGGGGCCCAACCGGCCCCTATAATACTTGTAATAATTATCTCAATCCCTAACATTGTAAATTTGCACAGATTCCATTCCTTAATTATGCCGAAAACCCCTTTGCACAATAAATACGAATTTACATACCCATATGCCGTGTGAATTGGTCACATCAACTAATTCTCACCATAACGAGTGAAAACCGTCTGGCGACTCCTATGATACTGACGATCAAAACAAATGTTTGAGTAACTTATATAGCACAAATCAACCTCTGAGCCTCCTGGTGACAGGCAAAATTCCCGTGCAAATCGTAATTCACAATCAACACCCAGTTTCAATACATTTATAGGCCAAATGAAAATAGCAACATAGTTTAACATAATTAACGATTTTAAACCCGTCAATTTCTTAATTCTCAACGGATTTACATGAAATGAACTCTTAAAATGCTTAATCTCACTTATCACATATGTATATGATAATAATTTCATAAACAATGATCTCCCTGACGATCCTGCGATAAGTTAAAACCATACGTGACCAACCTGCACTGACTGACCGTCTTTTATTTAGGCCACGCCAAATCTATTTTGTTACAAACACAAAACATCGCTATGCTTGCAAATTCAATTTTGATGCAAATACAAAGAAAACATAAACAAACTCCTAAAGTAATAACTAGAAGAAAGTGCTCCGCGGAGCACGGTGTGTCACCTGCGCCTGCTCATTGAAAGTGTGACGAAAAAATGTGACGGACAGACAGACAGACGCCGGACAAAAAAAAGTAATCCCTAAATGCCTACCATGCTACACAGGGTGACACAAAAATGAAATAATTGATAAAAATAGTAGTTATCATGCAGTATCAAATAAACAAGTGGCGAATAACAGGATATACAGTAATATTTAACCCTGAACTTCTTACACACTCAGTTTGACGCCTCTGCTTCAGACAGATTTTGAAAACAATGTGACAAAACTAGAAATTTCTCATAACGAGCAATTCTCTAATTTTGTCACTATATTTTCATCCCTATGCAGTTGTTATAATTCCAGTAAATACAAAAAGTTTCAATTTCTTTTTTTAGAAAGTTTGTTGAAGATGAGTTGTATGTTGGAAAGGGTAACTGTTGAATCACACACACAATGATGTAATCTCATTTCTATATTAGAAAACCATTGGAGACGCTAGGGCATTTCCCTAAACCCATTTACATCTGTAGACGTATTACTACGCATCTACAGCCGACACGGTTTGAAAGTAGAAAGTAGAACTCGTTCAGGATGATCAATTTTTCCTTCTGTTCCAACTGTTTGGCGGTGTAAGGGTAAACAGTCCGCTTCGGGTGCGGGAGGTCGCGTGTTCCATCCCCGGCCAGGTCATACGAAAGAAATGGCATTTCCTCCTTGGCGTTCTGGGGTGAAGGGTTAGCCTATTACGATTGGCTGGTGTCAGGATAAATGAACCAGTAGGACAGGTAAATTACCAAGTAAATGAAGTTATATAACTGTAAAGTTGTCGAGAGCGGAAGTATACCAAACAATCAATCCTTAGCGCTTAGTATTGTGGTTTAAGCATTACGAAGGACGATTTGCTGTTGTCAGGATAAATGTACCAGAAGAACTGGTAAATTACCCAAGAAAGGCCGTGATATAACTAAACTTTTCGAGAGCGGCGTAAAACAGCAAACAGTCAATACTTGGTACTCAGGTTTGTGGTGTTAGCGGTACGACTGTGTCAGGATAAATGAACCAGTAATACTGGTAATTTACCCAGGGAAGGCCCTTATGTTCATCTGTCAACCATACTTAAAATTGTATTCACGGAGAGTCTCCATGTTTTTGTCTGACGGTTTACAGAGTCGTCTGCTTCAGATCTGTTGGATTGGGTAGACAGACTTCAACAACATATGATAACAAGTTAACAATTACGGACTAGGTGCGAACATCACGATGGAAGGAATTACAGGATTGTTTTGCCTAAAGGTTTTTAGAAACGTCTGCTTAAGATTTGTTAGATCGGGGACAGACTTCAACAATATATGATAACAAGTTAACTATTAGGGACTAGGTGCGAACATCACGATGGAAGGAATTACAGGATTGTTTTGCCTAAAGGTTTTTAGAAACGTCTGCTTCAGATTTATTGGATCGGGGACAGACTTCAACAACATATGATAACAAGTTAACAATTACGGACTAGGTGCGAACATCACGATGGAAGGAATTACAGGATTGTTTTGCCTAAAGGTTTTTAGAAACGTCTGCTTAAGATTTGTTGGATCGGGGACAGACTTCAACAATATATGATAAAAAGTTAACTATTACGGACTAGTGCGAACATCACGATGGAAGGAATTACAAGATTGTTTTGCCTAAAGGTTTTTAGAAAACGTCTGCTTCAGATTTGTTGGATCGGGGACAGACTTCAACAAAATATGATACCAAGTTAACTATTACGGACTATGTGCGAACATCACGATGGAAGGAATTACAGGATTGTTTTGCCTAAAGTTTTTTTTAGAAAACGTCTGCTTCAGATTTGTTGGATCGGGGACAGACTTCAACAAAATATGATAACAAGTTAACTATTACGGACTAGGTGCGAACATCACAATGGAAGGAATTACAGGATTATTTTGCCTAAAGGTTTTTAGAAACGTCTGCTTCAAATTTGTTGGATCGGGGACAGACTTCATCAACATATGATAACAAGTTAACAATTACGGACTAGGTGCGAACATCACGATGAAAGGAATTACAGGATTGTTTTGCCTAAAGGTCTTTAGAAAACGTCTGCTTCAGATTTGTTGGATCGGGGACAGACTTCAAAAAAATATGATAACAAGTTAACTATTACGGACTAGGTGCGAACATCACGATGGAAGGAATTACAGGATTGTTTTGCCTTAAGGTTTTAAGAAACGTCTGCTTCAGATTTGTTGGATCGGGGACAGACTTCAACAACATATGATCTCTTTCTATAAACATCTTTGTTTTATATATTATTTCATTCATATGTATGTAACTAGAAACTTTGTAAAGTTTACACTACTAAATAAAGCAATCTTGAATCTTGAGTTTTTAACACATCTGCGGCAGACGTAATTTGAAGACATTGGGGCATATGGAGGAATTGCTCATGATGAGCAATTTCTCCTTTTGGCTCAGTGTTTTTAACTTTATTCGGAAAATATACTTCCATTTATATATAGATGTTCTATTTTCTTCTAAAGCTCAGCAGCTTTCACAGTCGTCACCTGCTTGTTTATTGTATGTGGGAAAGGGTTTATATAGTAATGTGTTTTTATTTAATTCTTTAATTTTGAAATAAAAAAGGAAACGCATTGCATTTTTAAAAAAGCGAAAAGTATGTGAATTTCATTGACGATTTTGTTGATTGTTTTATCTGAAATATATTTTGTTTTACCCTTCCCTTGGTTGCTGCGTAGGGCACGTTTGACAGTATACAGTTTAGTTTCAAGATATTTGATTGTACGAAGGTTTATTTTAATCATTGAAGAAACAAATATTCTGCGACTGAATAATAGTAGAGCCCCTTATGTTCAGTCTGTGTTGACGAGGGCAAACAAGCCAAGTCGTATTAGTTCGATCTCCTTATAGGTCATTCTTTCGTCCCAATGAGTGACACAAGTAATTGTGATTAGTGTAATTCGACTTTCACTTAACCGCTAAACTGGTGCACATGGTGATGTAGCCAGTTGCATTTGGAACCTGTTGTGTAAAATTGTGTTGCGTGAGAGTCAAATAACACACGTAAGTTGAACTGGCCGATTTGCTGCAACTAAGATATCGTTGAAAATCGCGCGAAACGCAAATCAATATAACAACTCAATTGTAATTAGATGACATAAAAACACCGGCCAATAGAAACTACTTTTTTTAATTTATTGAACGAAAACTATGAAAGTATGTACAAGCTAAATACAGTAAAAAAGAGTTGAAAATATTGTTGCATTATGAGCAATTTCTTTCTTTGCCACATTGGTTCCTTTTTCAAAAATCCTTGTGATGCACAGGAATCATAAAACGTCGTTATGTTGGAAACTATTTAGGATAAAACCACTGGTATGGAGTTTAAATCAATGAAAACTAATTACAGAGTTGACAAAAAAAATCATGTATTTCTCGGACATCTTTAACTGACTTTGTATATAAGATACCATTTGGTTCGTGACTAAAAGCGTTAGTCGATAATGAAGCCGACAGGCACGGTAAAGGCACGACGTTCGTTCGAGTCGCAGTGCCGAGCCCAAGTAGCTCATTCGGTTGCGATGTGGGCTGTCATTCCAGGGGTTGTGACTTCGAACCGCAGTGCCGAGCTTTGGTTGCTCAGTCGGTTGCGACGCAGGCTGTCAATCCAGGGGTTATGACTTCGAACTACAACTCGGCCAACATTCTTTCCGACGATTGACAAAAGTCACTGTGACAAGCGTCATTCATTCATCTGTAATCAATCAATCAATCAATCAATCGAGCCGAAGTTGGGTAAACGTCCTTTTCAAATATTTCCAAACTCCATTCATATTTCATCTGTGACGAAGGAAACAATGCTTTGTTGCGTATTAGTTTCTCAAATGATGCATATGCACACGAAATAGCAAGGTGCCATGAATAATCAGATTACATTTCAATATACCGATCCCAAAGGTATAACTTGAACACTTTACAATAGCACTTGGTTATGTCCATATATTGAATGATAAAGGTGTTGAACTTAAAATACTGTACACACAGTATGGTGGTCTATCGATAAAAGTGTTTTGTAAATTAAAGATTAGATGTAGATATTTCAATGAAATTGAAAGTATAATCGTACACACTATATTCTGTGTACAGTTATAATTATGTGTGTATGCTTTGACACGAGTGCTCACATATGGCATACGTATTGTGTTTGTATATATATACACTCTTATCATTCTAAATGTGTTCAGATGGCTGCATGAGTGCATGTCTCTGATGTGCATTTACCATACTTTTCCTCATTGAACGCTTTTTATTTCGTTTCGTTTAAGTGCTCTATCATGGGGACTTCATGTACATTGTTTCTCCTGTACATAAGGTTGTTAGAGACATATCTCTGATATGCCAGTGGCAGCCTTCTATATCATTATTCTGGTTGAGCAGTAAGACAGGTGGTTGTATATACAGTTAAATGGTTTATGCACGTTGGAGATACGTGCTCTTGTAACTATCTATATCATTGTTCTTCTTTTGTGTTTTTGATTTTTTTTTCATGTAGTTTCAGTTGTAGCAAATTGTGTTTCTATATTGTATATATTATAAATGTAATCTTCTTAATTGGAGGAAATAAAGATAAAAATAAATAAATAAAAAAAATAAAAAATTGAAATACACATGCGCATCTGCTATCTGGATAGTTTCTGCTAAGCCCACCTCCTGGTTTACAATGAACTTTAACCGGGTCTTTATACAATTACCACAAATACATGTTATATCAAAATCACAATTGTCTAACAATGATAAATATATTGAGAGTCCAATTCTACTATCAAAGCAAAAATAAAATCCTGTTATCTACATTTTCTTCAGCGTGATTTTACTGAAATATTGTTTAAAGCGACGCATAACATCCTACAAACGAATTAATCAATTTCTTTAAGTGTTTCACAACGCATAGGTGAAAAGTTTGAAATGCATTTCTTTTGAATTCATTTTAAATGCAAACATTTTGAAGGAATTTGTTGCAGCGGTGTCAAATGACAATTGCAGCACTGATATAAGAAAATTAGAATACTAAAAAGAAAAAGATAATTGTTATAAAATTATATTTTTATCTAACAAAAAATTCTGCCCAGACCGGGAATCGAACCCTTGTCTCACGCGTGAAAAGCGAAAGTGCTTACGGTTACACTAGCCGGAATTCGCCATTTCGCCAATCGAGTTAATTTATGAAATCATTAAACATCGATAAACGAGCTAGCGAATTATTTATAATTGAATCACCCAGACTTGTCTAACTTATTCCGTCTTCTGGGTTGTTATGGTTAATTCCGATCGAGAATCTGATGTATTTAAGCAGTAATCTAGAATGAAATACTCTAATATTTAGACTCCTGATTAACGTTACCTCTGAAAAGAGTCTTGTTCATTTTATTTTTGAAAGGATTTTTGGAAACTCCGACGCCTATGCTAACAGTTACCGTTTATGTTATATATGTCTGTTTTTTTTAGTATATAATTTATCATTATATTCGAACATCTAACTGTTTGTTTTGAATTGTCAGTACTCTTTTCTAACAATGCGAAACGCAAATGTATTTCATGTTTTTTCGCGCTAGTATATATACCATTAACTGTCCATTCGTCAGCCACTACTCTAGCACTATCATATCATGACGGGAATTGTCCATACAAAATGCAAAGCATAAGTGTTAAAGGAGCTTCACCTTCTGCATGTTCCTGTTTCACTTTCAATGGTCAAAGGTTAAATGTCAAATCGGCTAAATTATTTGTTTCGAGAATTAAAGACATCACTTAGGTGAATCCGCTACTCGAGTGCCATGGACAGATATCTCGTGTTGACTATGTCACATGGAGAGAAAAAAAGGCAGCCAGTCTCGCTGTCAGGGCAATTACTCTACCGACTGAGCTAACCGGACCGCTTACATGCACTCTCTCCAATTGTGTATAATTTCGACACGCGACATACATCCCCGCTTAACTGGAATTTCGTCACGACCTCTAAGTGTGACCTTGACATTTAAGATACATGCATGGTTCTTGTGCGCGACATGCCGCCTCATCAAAGTTTCTTTGAAATCCTATAATGCATGATTAAAATGTGGGTCGGATAAGTAAGAATCCTATCAAATATAACTCATTTTAACCTTTGACATCCAAGTGTGACCTTGACATTTAAGGTACAGGCCTGTGTCTTCAGCATGACAAGCCGCCTCAACATGGTGAACGTTTGTGCCAAAACTATTGGAAATCCTAAGATGCATGGTTGAGATGCGGGCCGGACAAGGTAATCCTATCAAACAGTACTCATTTTGACCTTTGACCTCTGATTGTGACCTTGACATTTTAAGTACAGTCCTTGGTCTTGTGCGCAATACGCCACCTCACCATAATGAACATGTGTGCCCAGTAACTTAAGAATCCTTTGATGTATGGTTGAGATGCGGGCCGGACAAGTTAGTCCTATCAAAAGTACTCATTTTGATATTTGACCTCTGATTGTGACCTTGACCTTTGAGGTACAAGCCACCTCATCATGGTGAACATGTGTAACAAGTAACTTGAGAATCCTAAGATGCATGGTTAGATGCGGGCCGGACAAGGTAGTCCTCTCGAACAGTACTCATGTTGACCTTTGACCTCTTAGTGTGACTTGATATTTGCGGCACATGCATGGGTCTTGTGTGCGACACGCTGCCTCATCATGTACATGTGTACATGTGTACCGAGTTAATTAGGAATCCTATGATGCATGGTTGAGTTGTGGGCCAGACAAGGTACAGTCCTATCAAACAGTACTCATTTGGCATTTGACCTCTTAGTGTGACCTTGACATTTGAGGTACAGGCCTGGGTTTTGTGCGCGACACTCCGCCTCATAATGGTGAACGTTTGTAACTGGAACGTGTTAGTGATGTGCAAATATTTTCTTGTTAGTGAAGCTTGCCACATCAAATCAGTGGCTTCTAAAAAACCGACATAACAACTAAAAGGGCAATAACTCTTTGAAAAATCATCGAACAGGGACGTGTTAATAATATGAACATCTTTTCTTGCTAGTGAAGCGTCCAATAAGGTTTCATACCATTAATTTCGGTTTTTGTTGAGAAATAGCCTGGACGAAATCGGGACGGACGGACGAACGTACCCATGAAGTTTATTTGTGGGGTTATTTATTTTGTTTCAAACTTGTGGGTTGCAACCCACAAGTATGCTATTCTTTCCGTAATTATCCCCCTTTTACGGAATGAGTAGCATTACTATGCAAAAAAGATACCCGTTATAAAACAAACAAAAGATATATTTATTTAAGTGTCTTTATAAAGATGGTGGGTGTGTTTTAAGAACACCCCACAAGTACTCTCTCACGCGGACGGACGGAAGAACGAAGCGGCGCCAATATGCTCCCCCGATTGGGTCGGGGAGCATAAAAGATGGGTACGTAACGCTATTATTTCTCACATTGAAATGTACAGCAGACGACTAGATAAATGTATTGCAAATCTCGATCGATGAAATAATAATTAATGTGCAGTGTTGAATACATTCTGGCAAAAGGAGAAATTGCTCATGTGTTCTAAGGTCGTCTAGTTCAGTAGCGTCAGAAAGCGTATATATGTGGGGAAGGGTTCAACGTCTAGATCCAGATTTTCAACCGCACAGTCTCATCAAGATATACACTGTTCACTTATAACCTATGCAAGCTTGTTCGAAGTTTCTGTAAATGGTTGTAAATTAGTTTAAGACGGAGCAGATGTAGATGCTGAACTGACCCTACTCTTTTCAGGAATGCCAACTTGGATATTTTCCTAAGGATAGTATCATATTTAGGACACAGAAAAATTTAAGGCCGAACCTTTGACCTTATATTTATACGCGACGGTCTATAAATTATCATTATATGCAAATAATATAACTGTATAACTAACGTCCATGATAAGCACGTCTTTAGCATACGGATTGACCGATTCTATCGTGTAGTGGTAGGGCACCGCCTCGGGTGCCTCCGGGAGGTCGCGGGTTAGATCCACGACCGGGTCATATCAAATACTTTAAAAATGGTAGTAATTACTTCTCTCCTTGAAACTCGGAGTTGCAGGGTTAGTATTACGATTCATTTTCTGATGTCAGGATAAATGGACCAGTAGTGATGGTAACTTACACAGGAACCCGTGATAAAACTACAAGATGTAGTCCCAAAATGTTACTTACAACAGTTTATTCTTTATCATACACATGTACTACTCGTCTGAGACTACCACGTCTACAGCTACTTATAATACGATTTCAGCTACGGCAACAGCACAAACAACAACATAACTACTACTGCTATTTTAACTTAGATCATTTACTCATACTTCTATATCACATATACGCATTATATTTACTAATGCTACTACAATTTACGTGTTTTGTTACTATAACTACTTTTAGAACTGTTTCAAAGGTTATTCTATGTTTATAATAATGGAAAACGAAAACGCAATGGCAGCCGCACTTTCTTCTACAACTACTGTTTGCTTCTTCTACATTTTTTGCTGCTACGAATCTTATATTTTACGTTCGCCTATCACGTTTACTACTGCTTCTACAAATTACGCTTCTAGTCTTCTTAATGAACGCGCTGACGGCAAAAGATTATTTTACTACTACAACTTATTTTTGAACTCCATCAAACAACCGCAAAAAAAGCAACAATAACAACTACTTATGCCACAATCAATATTATTATTCAATCCTACAATTATTTATTCCATATGATTTCAGCATTACGTTTGCTTCTTCAACAACAATGAATGCATCATTTTCTATATTAATTAACGCAATGACAGAAATAGTTTCTTCTACTACTACAACCAACTTATTTTAGAATCGTTTCAGCAACTGCAATAACTACAAACCAATAAAACATACCAAACCTCGTTCACTATTATTATTTAATCCTACAATTACTTATTCCATATGATTTCAGCATTACGTTTGCTTCTTCAACAACAATTAATGCATCATTTCTATTTAAATTTACGCAATGACAGAAATAGTTTCTTCTACTACTACATCAAACTTATTTTAGAAGTTTATAGTAACCGCAACAACAACAATAACACATGATTATCCTCATTCCCTATTGTTATTTGCACATACAACTACTTATGCTATCTTAGTTCATTATTACTTTTGCAACTGTATGCATCTTTTTCTATTATAATAAACAAAATAACAGCAACACGTTATTTTACTACTACAAACTTATTTTAGAACTGTTTCAAAAACCACTAGAACAACAACACAAACTACTTATTCTACAATCTACAATTTTAATATATCTATAGGTGCTACCTATTTACGAAAAAACGCAAGATAATTATACACAAAGATTAAAGAGCATACGTTGGCCATAAAAAAGGATTTATAAGTAATTGACTAGACAATACTAATGTTAATGTCATGTTTCGTGCATTATCAACAAATATTTAGAATTCGTATTGCTGTCGTCTATTATTACGAACAGAAAATAATAAAGTAAAGACTTTCAGAAAATCAAGGAATACATTTATAATGAACGAGGTTAAAACATGATGGCCAAGATGATCCTTAATCGATCAACTGCATTATGGTAAAGAAGCAAAAAGATCAGCCCTTTGCTGATGCCACCTGGCGACTGCCTTTTTCAACCAGTCAATATGACTGGAACTAATGGTGTAGGGGATCACATTTCTGCTAAACCCTTTCCCTATTAGAGACGGTTTCTGAGGCCTTTGCAACAGACGATTTAGGGAAAGATTGTCGCTAAAAGAACAATTGATCCTTATGAGAAAGTTATCCTTTTGCCACAATGTTTGATAAATAGCTCATGTATAGGAATTTGGGGTATTTCATGTTGATACCACGACGTCGCTCCATTGACGTTACGCCAAGATGAAGTATTACGGAAATGACGTCACGTCCTTCTTTGGCTACGATACAGTCAACATTTAGGTTCGGGCGTAGAAGTCTAATGCTGTCGTTTTTTTGACGAACGGGAAAACATATATCTTACAGAGTTCCATTTATGTTTAACTTTTCGTACAAATGTTAATTCCCACAAAACACAGCACTTTAATAAATATCAATTTAAAAAAAATATATATTAAAAAGACGACAATAATTTTAAAAAATCCGTGTTTTTCGTGTCATTTTATACATAACCAAAATATCGATTTAAAAAAAAATATCAAAAAGACGACAATCATTTTTTTTCCATCCGTGTTTCTCGTCTCATTTTATACATACCCAAAATGGCGCCCCCCATGGATTTGGCCAGTTTCATTTCAGAAAGCTTCATGGGTTATTGACAAGCGATTGCTAATGAAACAATGGGGTGATGCATACGTACTCGTGGTAATTGTTATCGTTCATAACAGGTACGTTTGAAACCACCATTGAACTGTATCAACTTCTTCTAATTTAATTAAACGGCGATTCCTGATACGATTAAAGAGTTTGCACTCATGCCAAATATATAATAAGAATATGACTGAATAAAACACATATATACGGTGCGAGTACTGGTTAAGTATCCAGGAAGTAGACATCTGAAGAAATGAGCCGTTACGTAGGAAAACCAATAGTATAACCTCTGCGTAATATATCGACCCTGATCATATTTTATCTGATTTCTTCGTATTACTTTATAAATAGATCGATTCTTTGAATGGAACTAAATTTTGCGCTGATGCAATGTGTATGTATATTGAATAATGATCAATATATTTACCCGTCAGCTATTTCAGTAAGGCCATAATGTGACGCTTTTTTAAATAAGATAAGGGTTTAAAAATAGAATTATCTACATACAAATCATATGTTATGAATAATCGGGCCACCAATTATAAACATGCAGGTTAATCGTCGTCTTAGGTGGAAGCATAAACAATTTCAGTCACATACTGCTGTACTAAAAACGTATAGGCGTAAAGGGTTAAACATGTACATTCCTTATATAGTCGCTTTCTGACGCCTATGCAGCAGACGACTTTTGACAAAGTTGTGACAAAAGGAGAAATTGCTCATGACGAGCAATTTGTCCCTTTTGCCATAATGTTTTCCACTTTTAGTCATTGGTTATCCGTTCAGTTATAGAGATTTTCCATGTTTTGACAAAATCTACCGCAGACGACTTTGGACATATTTGTAATGTTTTTCCTTATGCATACGAAACCAAACTGTGTCGAACTGTGAAAGGCAATCGTCTTCTTCAATGGGCTTAATTGTAGAAATGTAGCCAGTTGCCTGGGTAAAATATTGTTTGTACCAGAAGGCAAAGATACACACGTTAGGTGTTATGGTTGAAAAATTGCATTTTAATCGAATAAATCAAATAGAACCAAACAACATACTATGTCTGATAATTGTTGCGTGTGTTAATAAAGCCTGTGGCTAATAGTCGTAGCGTCGGCGATTTGGAACCGTTAGTTCCTGTGTCTATCCTCAGTCTCAGGTCATGGTGGAGTGCCCTTTGAAAGGACACATTTCCTAGCCTAGTACTTGTTTCTTTACTCAGGTATCATTAATAATCGAGCTGGAGCCTAGGTATTACGGAAATAATGTTGAAAACGACATAAAACCCCGAGGAAAATAACAAATATTATTATTCATTATTTTACTTATTTACTGATGTTTTTTCTTGACGTTGATCATTGAAACCTTTTCCACATGTGGATATATGTTGATACATCTGCAACAAGCGACATAAAGAAAGAAAACTACAAATGGGCGCAATCTGATTTCATCTTTGATATAGTTTGTTTAAACTTTCATTCATGTTTGCTTTTCTCCGGGCGTTTTGAATGAAGTACAATTGGGATATAAGGTAAATGTTAGCGTTGTTAATTAAGCGGCACACTCTTTGAAATCAACAAAGCGGCGTAAAACCCCAATAAAAAAACTAAAAAAAATCGAAATCAACATGTGGCATTTACGATCAGCGGAGATCATGATCATCGAGCATATCCGCGTAGTCTGACCTGACTCTCACTGTTCGCCAATTAGTCAGACGTTCTGTTTAACACATTTAGATCCTTTCGAGCATGAAGTGTAATCAGATAGTATTACACACGTGAAACGATAAGGGTGATTACTACCGTTTGAACACGTTACAGGAAATCGAAGTCTAACAGGTTTTGAAAATAATAGATCTATTGATTGATTGGGGTTTAACTCTGTTTTCAACAATTGTTCAGTCATATCACGGAGGCCAGTTCACCTACTCATGTGTTTCTTGGTTTTCTGACATCAGTACTTCATACAACATTCTTTCCAAGCAACTGGCTGAGTTTTTGTCCATATAGAATGATAGCCCATTGCTGGAAAACGAATGACGCTTGTCACATTGACTTTTGTCAAACGTCGGAAAAAATGTTGGGCGAGCAGGGGTTCGAACTCACAACCCCTTGATTGACAGCCCGCGTCGCTACCGACTGAGCCACCGGGGAAAATAATAGCAAATTATTACGATAAATTTACAATTTATTCATTTACATAAAAACTTCAAGTTTTAAAGCATGTTTAAACAAACAAAACATCTCAAACAAAGACATTTATATAATCCAGTTATGGTCGTTATCGTTCTGTATTAGCTTTTCTGTTTTTATAAACGACTACATGAATCGTCGTCTTAGGTGGAAGCAAAAACAATGTACTTTATTTTAGTCCTTTTGTTTTTTCTTCTTTCTTGTATTTTTTCTAAATTGATATTTCTCTTATTTCCTTCTACTTTTTCTTGACATTTAACCTTTTTTCCACATGTGGATATATTTGGACACATTTGCAAGAGGCGACATAAAACTCCGTAAAAAAATGAAAGCTACTAACGAGCCAAATCTAATTTCGTCTTTGATCTGGATTGTTGAAACTTTCATTCATGTTTGGTTTTCTCCGGGCGTTTTGAATGTCGGAATAGTTAGTTTTAACTTATTTATTTTAAATCGATTGCGAAACAAGCTTTAAGCTTATATTAATCACGCTCGATGTCTGCTTCCTGGATACTTAACCAGTACTCGCGCCGAGTGTGTGGAAAAATCGGAATAGTTAAATTGGGATATAAGGTAAATGTTAACGTGCAACTCATCGAAATCTACAAAGCGGTGAAAAAAAAAAAGAAAAAAAAATCAACATGTGGTATTTACTATGAGTGAAGATTAAGATCGTCACCCACATCCGTGTAGTATGACCTGGCTCTCACTGTTCGCCAATTCAGAGGTTCTGTTTAACCCATTTAGATCATTTAGAGCATAAAGTGTAATTCAGATAGTATTACACACGTGGAACAATAAGGGTGATTACACCGTTTTAACACCGTCACGGGAAAACGAAGACTAACAGGTTTTGAAAATAATAGCTAGATTGATTTATTGATTGATTTATTGCAACACTGTTTTCAACTCTATTTAATAAAAAAAAAATATATGTAAGGATTTTCCATACAAATGCAAATATGTTATCAAATTCGTCTACTGCAAATTTGATGAAAGTAGAAAAAGGGTTTTAACAAATAGGCTGATCTGGCACGCATAGTTTCGAGTTTCGGTCTTTCGCGTTGAATCGTTTACCTCTTTCACAAAGTACACTTTTCCATTTTGAAATATTTGGTAAAATGTAATGTTTAACTGGCAAACAATGCAGATTTCAGGAGAGAAAGCTTGTTCGGAGCTATTTCACCTGAATCTGCATTGTTTGCATAAATCTTTAATTGCCTTTGGCAGCGAAATATTTAAATGACGTGTTTCAAGTTTAAAAGTACCCGTTACTGTTTACATGTATTCCTTTATGTAATTAAACGGTGTCTTGTCTTGTATAAAAGTATTTCCAATCGTGACGTAGATTGAACTGTGACTGCCAGACGGATTTCGTTTCTGTGAAATTGAATTAACCTTCGTCCCGGTAGCTCAGTCGGTAGCGACGCGGGTTGTCAATACAATGGTTGTGAGTTCGAACGAACATTCTTTCGGACGTTTTTACAAAAAAAACACTGTGACACGCGTCATTCGTCTTTAACAAATGGGCATATAGTCTATGTAGAAAAGCAGCCAGTTGCTCGGAGAGTATTTTGTGTGAAGTATTTGTGTGAGAAAACCAAGAAACATATGAGTAGGTGAACTAGCCGCCGTGATATTACTGAACATTTTTTGGAAAACGGCGGTAAACCTCAATCAATCAAAGCTTTCTTGTATGTTTTCTACAATTAATAGCGTTCTTCTTCTTCTTTATTTTATTTATTTCCTTATGCTTGTTCTTGACGATGATCATTTTAACCCCTCTCCCGCATGTGGATATATTTTGACACATCTAAAAAAAACGACATAACATTCATTCAATGTATTGATCTCCATCCATTAAGAGAGTTTGTATATGTTTAGCTGCATGTTTACATAGTTGCCTGCTCAAGGATTATTGGTAACTTACACTGAAAAAACGCCTTGATATAATTGAATATTTGATCAAAGCGGTGTAAACACCATGCACATAAACACAGTCTTTAGATGTCTATCTGACACCAATTGTGTAGGTAATGCATGTTTATGTTCGTTTATCTCTCTCGCGGCAATACCGGGTGCTTTTGTGGCTTATTTTCGCCCACTTCTCAAATTTTATATTCATTATATGTGTACAAAAAAAGATACGACTCTTAACTCATACAATCATATATATGAATGTGAGTTGACTTACATATTGTATCATTTTTTCCTTTTGCCACACTGTTTTCAACTCTATTCAATATAACTTATAGGGTTTTCCATATGTGTGCAAAGATGTTATCAAAGTCGTCTGCTGCAACGGTGTTGTAAGTGGGAAAGGGTTTTAAAATAGGCTGAACTGGCTCACATTATTTTGCGATCAAACTTCCGGGTGTCGGCATTTCACGTTGAGTCATTTTACTCTTTCACGAAGTAGACTCTTTCATGTTGAAAATTGGACCTCTCCATTGTTTTGTGAGACAGGATACTTTGTAAAAGTTAATGTCTAAGTGGCAAACAATGCAGAATTCAGTAGAGACAGCTAGTTCATTACAAACTGTTTCACATGAATCTGTATTGTTTGAAAAAAGCATGTTATTGACTTTGTAAGCGAAAGAGTTCAATGACGTTTAACAAGTGTAAAACTTACCTGTTATTGTTTTTCTGCTATGTAATTAATTGGGCGTATTCCCTGTCTTTTGTGCAGGTCTTACCAACTGTGAGTTAGTTTAAACTGTAACTGCCAGATAGATTTGGTTTCTGTGATATTGTATAAACATTCGCCGTACTCAATATAATTTCAATAGTTATGCTCTATGATGTATTCAACAAGCTCTTTGCTAAAAAATGTTCATCAACATCAGCTTGCAAATGTCAAATCTCGGTTCTAGGTTGTTTGTTAATTAAAAAGATACGTGTTCAATATTTGCAGTTATACAAAAACACATTGATGAACTAATTAACATAGTCTCGGCATGAGTGAACGATTAGAGTGCCATCTGTTGATTTACTGTTTTGTGTTTTAAGCCGCTTTCAGCATTGTGTCAGTTATATCACGGCATTTTCTTGGTAAGTTAGCCGTACTTTTAGTCCAGTTATTCTGACACCAGCCAGTCAGTCGTAATGATATACCCCGCAACCATGAGCGCCCAGCATAAATTACTACCAATTTTAAAGTATCTGGTATGACCAGGCCGGGGATCGAACCCGCGACATCCCACACCCGAGGCGGACGCTCTACCATTAAACCTAGTATATTTTCGCATGACGTGATCCAATTGTATTTCACACGCGCCAACGCGGTCATTTTGATTTCACAGATATAGCCTGAAAGAATATAATTACATTTAATTACAATAGAAGATACGTAGTAGGACCTAGTATGAGTAATGCTTGTGTTTACTATTTTGTTATTGGTAAATCACTGATAGTTATATGCGACCTGTAATGGCACTCGCCAGGAGAGATACAATGTTTGCACCGGAGTACCCAGCTCTGTCAAAGAATACACGTGTCGATCAGATGATACTTGGCTATGCATTTGCGTTGATAATCCCGTTCTATAAATCCAAAGTATAGAATGTATTTAAAATCTGTAGTCGGGCGGCAACTCGCTCTTCTAACTTTACCAGATTATCATGTCGTGCGATGGGATAAAAATATCAGTTGAGCCCGTGCATGGGAAACAGTACAAGGTGACTTTTCTGAACAGTTAATATATAGATGACCGTGTCCACATGCTTGGTCTGATCCTAATCTACACAAGTTGACAACATTTACTAATAAGCTTGTGATAGCCATCTGTGTAGGTGTAGGTCTTGACGAGAATGTGCTGATGAACAGGATTGTCTGGATCTTTACTGTTTTCAAAAGGCAACATGTACCTTTTGTCATGCACTAGTTCAATAAGTACGAACAAAAAGCACATAAATGGGTTCTTTCGTTCAAAGGTAACAGGTGTGGGATTTATGTGGGCATTAACATATGTACGAAAAGTTTGACATAAATGGAACTCTGTAAGAAATAGGTTTTCCCGTTCGTCAAAAAAACGACAGCATTAGCCTTCTACGCCCGAACCTAAATGTTGACTGTATCATAGCCAAAGAAGGACGTGTGACGTCATTTCCGTAACACTACATCTTGGCGTAACGTCAATGGAGCGACGTCGTTTCCTGCAAAAAAAAAAAAGACCCCAAATTCCTATACATGAGCTATTGACTCACTCATTGAGAGTATAATTATTTATCAAACATTGTGGCAAAAGGATAACTTTCTCATAAGAAGCAATTGTTCTTTTGGCGACAATCGTTTCCTAAATCGTCTGTTGCAAAGGCCACAGAAACAGTCTTTAATAGGGAAAGGGTTTAGCAGAAATAAGACCCCTTACATAATTCGTTCTAGTCATATTGACTGGTTGAAAAATGCAGTCACCAGTTGGCATCAGAAAAGGGCTGATCTATTTGCTTCTTTACCATAATGTAGGTGATCGATTAAGGATCATCTTGGCCCGCATGTTTTAAGCTCGTTCATTATAAATGTATTCCTAGATTTTCGGAAAGTCTTTACTTTATTATTTTCTGTTCGTAATAATAGATGACAGCTATACAAATGACAAATATGTTTTGATAATGCAAGAAACATGACATTAATATTATTATTGTCTAGTCAATTACTTATAAATCCCTTGTTATGGCCAAAGTATGCTCTTCAATTTTTGTTTATAATTTTCTTGCGTTTTTTCGTAAATAGATAGCATCTATAGCTATACTATACTTATATAAATCTGTGTAAAATGGGAATGGTTCATTTTTCGACAAAAACATGAAAGTGTTACATCTATTTGTTCATTACACACGCATGTTACTGTAGTTACTAAACAAAGGTAAGTACAATTGTTAGCTTTATCTATCGATACACTATTTGACACGACAATTATGTGGTCTAAAGATAATGGTAACGAGGTCGAATCTTTTCGCCACCACCATCGAATAAGACAATCATCAATGCATATTGCGACCAGTGCCATAAGTCGTCTACAACATGATTCAAATGTCTACGCGGATAAGTAGCTATCTGCTTAGAAAATGTTTGGTTGCAGATAAAGATAGCTTGGGTGAACAGACTTCCCCGAATGATATTAGCCGTTTCACGGGAAAACCAACATTATGGACTGCGTAGTGTATCGATCCAGATCAGTCTGTGCAGTCCGCACATGCTAATCCGGGCCGACATATTTCGTCTCAGGTGGATAGTGGAATAGAGTAATGATTCCTGAATCAGAAAATCCACAAAAGGCGAAAAGTATCTTTTCGGGTTAGCCTACGCGGCATGCTTAGGCTGAGCCGGGTCGATACTTTATTCACAGTCCGCAACATTAGTCTTATCGAGAAAGGCTCAAGTATACTTATATAAGGGGGAGTTCGTGGCCATCTCATAATTACTCTGTCAACCGTGATTTTATTGATGTTCATATCAATACTATCCAGAACAGTTTGAGTAGTGACAAGCCCAAAAATGGTTAACTTTTTCTACACAGGGCATTTTTCAAAATGGCCGCCAATAATCTTATTTTCTACAATAACTCAATTTCTGAGGCACATAGAAACCTGATTTTGGTGTCAAAACATATGTTTTCATGGTCAATGAAGCTCATGAGACCAATAACAATGACATTGGATGTTTTGGTAAGAGCATCCATCTTGATTTTCAAAATGGCTGCCAATAATCTTATATTGTATACTATATATCAGTTTACAGATGTTACAGTTGCCCTACTGTTTTATGCACCTATCTTTCTTCAAAATGGTTTTAAAGAGATGTGTGTCCGGGCAGGGAGAGGCAACACTTCCCGTTTTGTGCCTCTTCACATTTTGTATGAACGATTGGGTGGCGATGTATGCGCAATCCTTCCAGCACTATATAGCCTTACAGGTTGTGATATTACTAGTAAGATAGGAAGAAAGCGGCCCTCAAGGCTGAACCCGTGACACACTTGCAAGGATTTGGTGCAACAGCTCCTCTAATTCCTACAATGATAAAGCATGCAGAGCAGTACTTGGTTAATGTTGTAGACGCTGGGAACACGTCCAGCAGTTTCACGGAACTAAGAGCACATCAATTTCACTTCCTAAAATCAAGCTCTCATCATAATCTTCCACCAACAAGTTAAGGCCTTGAACTTCTCATATATCGTGCATTCTACAATACATACATAACAGAACACGTCTTGGATAAGCAATTGCACATTGCTACCTGTAGAAGACCTTAATCCACTACGGTATGGTTTTACACTTGAGAATGGCGATATGTTACCATCTACATCATGGAAGACTCTGCAGTCACAGTGGAGTGTGGTGTGTCATTGTGGCAAATGTGCTGGCATAACATGCCCTTGTCGTGCAGCTTTGGTTAAATGCTGTGTGTTCTGCAAGTGCCAGAGGATGAATGACTGTAGAAATCCCTACAACTGAGTTCATACATTATCCTATTACTTCATATACTTCAATTATGCATGTTAAGGGATTGCGTTATTCATTCAATCATTGAAAAAAAACTACTCATTTTATTCCTACATGGACATCAATGTGCGTACGAGTATAACAAACAAATGTATTAAAAACAAATGTTTCATATTTAGTGATATTATTAGGTTAATTTACCCTGAAAACATAGGTAAAAATACTAAAATCATGTATCTAGGTGCCTCAGAAACTGATATATGTTATACAATTTAAGATAATTGGCAGCCATTTTGAAAATCAAGATGGATGCTCTTACCAAAACATCCAATGTCATGGTTATTGGTCTCATGCGCTTCATTGACCATGAAAACATTTATTTTGACATCAAAATCAGGTTTCTAGGTGCCTCAGAAAATGAGTTATTGTAAAAATAAGATTATTGGCGGCCATTTTGAAAAATGCCCTGATTATTGGCAGCCATTTTGAAAATCAAGATGGATGCTCTTATCAAAACATCCAATGTTATGGTTTATTGGTCTCATGAGCTTCCTTGACCATGAAAACATATGTTTTGACACCAAAATCAGGTTTCTAGGTGCCGCAGAAATTGAGTTATTGTAAAAAATAAGATTATTGGCGGCCATTTTGAAAAATGCCCTGTGTAGAAAAAGATAACCATTTTTGGGCTTGTCACCCAAACTTTACTAGATAGTATTGATATGAACATCAATAAAATCACGGTGAGATGGCCACGAACTCCCCCCGAGAGCCTGTAGTATATTGGGGTAAACATTGATCCCATAGTACTGAGGTTCTCCCATGACGTGGCAGTTATAGTTAAAAACATACGAGCACTTCCACGAGAAAACCAACAGTGTTTACTTTGCGTAACGTATCGACCCGGATCAGCATAAGCATGCCGTGCAGGCTAACCCGGGCAGACACTTTTCGCCTCCTGTGGATTTTCAGTTTCAGGAATCATTACTCTATACCCTTATCCCCCTTAGACGGAATGTGTCGGCCCGAATTAGGCTGCGTTGATCTGGGTTGATACATTACGCAAAGTCCATAATGTTATTTTGTTCGTTGAACGGCTCAAATACACTTATCGATTAACCTTGAAACGCTTGATATATTTCATAATAATTGTATTATGCTTAGATTTCATCGAATGATTAATCGGCCGGTATATTTAAAAGGCTTTAATTTATTTTTGAATATAATCCCTGACAACTGTGTATACCACTTAGTGGAAGCGTAGATTTTGTGGAGTTAGGAACACAAACTGTAAGTTAGTACCGTTTGTAAAATATATGTAACTGTACATGTATCGTTATAACAGTAGGAACATTATGCTGATAAATGTGGTTTCATTTTTATCAAAGAATAAATTCATTTGTTTCAAGACTGATAGTTTGATAATAAGATGTTAGCTGAAACAGAAAAATTAAAAATATATTTCATTACTTATTTTCCTTTTTCTTTGTTAATTCCTCTATTTGCCATTTTAACATGATGTTTCTTGAATGTTACCCACTTTGTAAATTAACTTAATAATTCTGGTTTACATATAGGCAAATTGTTCCATCACATGAGATACATTCATTTCAAGTATTATCTTGCTGTCTTTAGTATGATTTCATGTCTTATGTACAATCAAAAAGGCATTTAAGATTCATTTCATCATACATATTTATATCGTATTTACATTTTATACACATTTGGAGAATGATGAAAAGAGTTCACATTGTATATGTTTTATAATATTGGAATTATTATCATCAAAGATACACAAGTCTGTGTCAATGCATTCTCGTCCGATCATCTTAAAATATTTAACTAACAAAAACTAGTTTCATGGCCATGTATGTTTACTTTTTACGATAACGCTTCGGCGGTGTAATTGTTAGACATGTTATCTCTATAACGAGACATCGGGGCTGGAAAACTCGGTCGGGTTATACCAAATACCTTTACAAATATAAATGTGACTTTCAACATTGGTTGCGGAGATACAATCACGACTGATGGGCTGGTGTTAAGATAAGCTTACCAGTACTAGTACTGAAATTTAACCAGGAAACGTTACGATGTGACTAATATATTGTTGAAAGCGGCAAACATCACCATATATATGGTGTGTAATAACGGCCTATTTGGCTTAACATAGCTGATATAATGACCAACTGAGTTAATATATGTAATCATCTCGACAATTCACGATTTTTTAAAAGATATAAGGCGCAACTCAATTTAATTTGAATAAAGAAGGCAAAGATAATTGAAAGGCTAAACCGCAAAATATATGTCTGGAATAACAGTCCACAATGGGAATGATTCGTTGTGGAAGGTGATTGAATCGTAACCTGTTCAAGTTGTTAGAGATAAGCTGTTGATGTGTCCAAAGGGGAACATGTTTATTCAGCTACTTAAGACAAGATAAAGTATTGCTCATTAAATTAACAATATTACATATGATATATTTGAATATCGAAATAATATGCCAAATGTTTTATCAGTTGACATATCTGACTAAGCAAAGCATGATGAAGGCATATTTGACAACTGAAGCTTGGACAGATCTTTTGATAGTAGTATATGCTCTCTTCTGAGAATTTTGAAGTTCCTTGGTGTTGACCATTCCGGGGCCGATTTGCGTGGTTTTAGACATAATCAAGGATCCCACGTCTTCTTTTGTTTCCGGATAAACATTTCATCGCTCAGTCTTTGGTTGTTTATGGCAATAAACTACGTATGAACTATATATATATATATATGAAGGTTGATCTTGACCTGCACATTTCGCGAAGGATATACTAGTCGCCATCACGAGGTAAAGGGGTTAACTAGGGACTCATGTGTGGGTTAGATGTCTATGTTATGCTCTTTTGTAAATGTACAGTCCCTTAACTATGTTTACATGTATTTTGTCACATGTTTTAAGGTGTGTGGGTATACATATCAATGCTTTACAACACTTTATTCTTACACATGTTTGAGAACATTATGAGCATACATGTAGGTGAAAATGTAATTAACTCTTTCGTCGCCGTAATTCTTAATCGGAATCTTCCATCTTAACATGACCTTGACACAGTTCAAGACGAAATTAACAAAAACGTTAATGAGGAAGACCTTGAAAGTATGTGCAAACTGTTCAATACGAACATGGGTGAGGGCCTGCATTTTCAAGTTTTTCGTCATGGGCCAAATTCAATCAATTGCAGTCGCAACTTCCCTCCTGGACTTTGTCATTCTGCGGTACATTCCGCAACACTAGGATCCAGTAAATTTACCATAACATTAGCAGAAGCTGCCGATATCAAGGTTAGCCATAATTCAATGTTTTGTGTGCATTTACAGTCTAAAGACCGACTAAGTAAATAGCATTTCGAAAGAAAAGCAACAGTCGAATTTAAACAGAGAAGATACTATTTGCGAAAACGAAAGTCCTATCGGTCCCTATTTACAAAATTTCGAAACAGTGCGGAAAAAGCAGCCTCATTCACAGCTTAATAACACATATATGTCATGTCACTAAAACACAATTAAGAAATGAAATGTTAACAGTAGTTTCAACATAAACAACAACAACTCAACCTAAATTTACAATTCTTTACCGTTTATCCGCAGAAAATAACCTTCTGAATCCTCTTTGACCATTGCATTCCCGATCAGCCTGACATACTTTTCTTGCATTGATGACGGAGATAGATGGTTCAAATCAATGTACAGTTTATTGTGTAACATATGAGAGACATGAATGGGCGGCCTAAGTTCAATTGGACTCTTCTTAATGAAAAATGCTAGTCGATGAACAAGTAATATCAAGCGTTTATCACCAACAATGACCTGGTGAAAATCATTCACTACACTTTCATCGCAGGGCGCGGACTCGTCAGACAAAGCTTCTCGTGAAATATAGACTCTTCAAGGAGAAATTGGAGACCGAAAGAAAACAAAAGGTATATGGTAAAAGGCTGAAACATTAGAAATCATACAAAAGGACATAATTTGATACAACAAACCTGTAATTCTTCTCCAAAAATCATAACAAAAGCCAGGCTAAAATGCAAAATTCAACAAGAGTTTCCTTAGAAATCTGCCATGTGTGTGATGTGTGGATATCTCCATTGTTCTCATATACATTTGTCCATAACAAATAGTAAATCCAGAAAGAGTCAAATCTCAAATTTACCTATAATGTGGCGATTTCTTCAACAGGACCGTCTGACTTTCTTTTCTTTAGCTGTCAAAACAGTGGCAAGAAATCACTGAAATGATAAAAAACATTTTGATGCAACAAAGGGAGTAAGAATTATCCTAAATCATTGTATTAAGTCTGATTTGGGCAATTATTAGCACTTACACACTGCTTGCACGTTCGCAAAGCAATGCAGAAACGGATCAGTTTTATCCATAACTCGAGAATTCACTAAAGAACGCAGGGATTAAGCCTAGAAATGATGAGCAACTTTGGGACCAAAACATGTATGTAATGTGAGGATGCATTCGGAAATGGCACGTTTCCAGCTCCTTTTCGCACAAAGCTCAACTGAAAAATGATAACCTTGGCTACATGCAATACAATGCTCCTAGCTCTCATGCCATCGTTTCTCTTTCCTGATCATACACAAGTAGACTTTGGGACCAAAACATGTATGTAATTTGAGAATGCATTCGGAAGTAGCACGTTTCGAGCTCCTTTTCGCACAGAGTTCAACTGAAAAATGATAACCTTGGTTACATGCAATACAATGCTCCTACCTCACAAGCCATTGTTTTTTCTTTCCTGATCATAAACAAGTAGACTTTAGCCCCTAAAACATGTATGTAAGTCAAATTACGCTTAATACTTCCGCGGGCCTCTTTGATCTACAGTACCGTAGTCCGTAAAAAAAAATGTGTTTGCCTAGAAATGATTGTACATCTGGCCCAGACTGCATTGGATATGTGACAATGGGTGTACATTCTTTGTAAATATGTAGATGATGAACTGGAACTGTTTGATTTGATCATTTTTGATACTTTGACCTTGTGTGAAAGTGAAAGTGGAGGATGTGGAAACCTAGTTTCAGCCTAGCTGGATTGCGGCAAAAAGGACGGTTCCCATCTTCACAGAGCGAGTTCTTTCTTGCATAATGCATGACTCCACATTTCCTATGGATTATTTTGAAGGTAAGAAGTATTTTTTTTCAATGATATAGGTGTTCTACCTGGGAAACGCTTAGAAAGTGTGACAATCGAGGGTTGAAGCTGGTTGGTTTACATGTAAACAACGAAGGAATTTATTTGGTGTATTGTGACCTGTAATCTTAGAATTCATTCGGAAAAAGCACGTTTCCAGCACCTTTTCGCCCAAAGTTCAACTGAAAATTGATAACCTTGGTTACATGCAATACAATGTTTTGATACTTTGACCTTGTGTGAAAGTGAAAGTGGAGGATGTGGAAACCTAGTTTCAGCCTAGCTGGATTGCGGCAAAAAGGACGGTTCCCATCTTCACAGAGCGAGTTCTTTCTTGCATAATGCATGACTCCACATTTCCTATGGATTATTTTGAAGGTAAGAAGTATTTTTTTTCAATGATATAGGTGTTCTACCTGGGAAACGCTTAGAAAGTGTGACAATCGAGGGTTGAAGCTGGTTGGTTTACATGTAAACAACGAAGGAATTTATTTGGTGTATTGTGACCTGTAATCTTAGAATTCATTCGGAAAAAGCACGTTTCCAGCACCTTTTCGCCCAAAGTTCAACTGAAAATTGATAACCTTGGTTACATGCAATACAATGTTTTGATACTTTGACCTTGTGTGAAAGTGAAAGTGGAGGATGTGGAAACCTAGTTTCAGCCTAGCTGGATTGCGGCAAAAAGGACGGTTCCCATCTTCACAGAGCGAGTTCTTTCTTGCATAATGCATGACTCCACATTTCCTATGGATTATTTTGAAGGTAAGAAGTATTTTTTTTCAATGATATAGGTGTTCTACCTGGGAAACGCTTAGAAAGTGTGACAATCGAGGGTTGAAGCTGGTTGGTTTACATGTAAACAACGAAGGAATTTATTTGGTGTATTGTGACCTGTAATCTTAGAATTCATTCGGAAAAAGCACGTTTCCAGCACCTTTTCGCCCAAAGTTCAACTGAAAATTGATAACCTTGGTTACATGCAATACAATGTTCCTAGCTCACAAGCCATCGTTTCTCTTTCTTGATCATAAACAAGTAGACCCAAAGAGGAAAGGGTCAGACTGCAAAATTCAAACTCATGCTTTACATCAAATGTTTACATTTGTAATCTTTAAAGACAACCCTTAGCCCAGAAATGTACCTAAAACTCACACAATTTTTTCAGTACAGTATTGCTATTCCGGCTACAAGTGTAATATGACCCTTAATAATGCGATCGCTCATCGCCTTTGCTATGCTAAATTGAATAACGAAATTGAAAAGCTGAATTCAGATGTTCCTGCATACAATAATTTATCCTCTGAAACGACAAAGTGAATTACAATATAAATAGTTATCAATCCATATATACTGTACACATCTGATGAAGGATATAGACAAGATAGTCGAAAGAGATCTCTCGGGTTATATTTCAAATAACTATTTCTGGGGTACCACCTTGTTTGTAGTGAAAGAGCATCTACCTCGTATGCGAGAGGTTGAGGGTTCGATATCAGAGATCATACAACATATTATATTGAGTAATTGCACCACATGTTTATTTTAAATTACATCATTACTAGTATTTGTATCGTGTGTTTTATTGGTACTACGTTAGGTGTTGTTGTGTTGTATATATATATCCGAACTAGCACTTCCATGCATATCGTACCTACGCCACTTATCCTTTTAGGTAGCATTGAACCTTAACCCTTACCCACTTTGATATTCAGTTTGACGTATTTACAGTTGAATACATTGAATCACATTGTGACAAAAGATGAAATTGCTATACATGGTCAATATTTCCACTGCCTAACATTTGTTAACTGTATTTGATCAATAAACTTTCAGTAATAGATAGTGTGCGAGGATACTGTAGTCGTCTGCTGTATAGTTGTTGTTTTCGGAAAAGGGTTAAAAATGGAAAAAAAAAAATCAATTCAAATTCAATATAAACATGTCTCCCAGGTGGTCGGTTTTACTATTTTGACAAGGAAGAATGATACATATAGTATTTTTTTTTTATCTTTTGTAAAAACTACATTTAGTTTTGTTTAATCCATTGCAAAGGGCAGTACATTTACCGATATTACAACTTACCTTGATGCGTTCCTGTAGCATTTATGGGCATTGGCGATTGAAGAACATATTGGATATGTATCCATTCCCTCGTCGAAAATGTAAAGGCAAATATATGAGCAGGTTAAGATGTGATGTACCAAGATAATAAAAGTGTTGGTGTTTAATTTTCGCGTAATGACGGATAAGGGTTAAGTTTGCACAGAGAATATTGTTTTTTGTTATAACCGAAACTCTTAAAAATTGATGAATTACTTACAATTAATTAAAGTTTGATTAATAAGATGTTTTTTTTTTACGCATCTTTTAACATTATTTAAGTTTATATATTGGAGTTTTCTGGGTAATGTACCAGTATTACCGCAGTTATTGAAATTAACTTTTAAAATTCACTTGTTCGAAAATCCTAAATAGTTAGTTTTGCTATATATTACATGTACAAGTACACTGGCCAAAGGAGATTGTTTAATGTTCCGAACCAAAAGTTACTGGCCAGGAACTATAGAACCACTGTTAATTTACCAGACTGCTACCAGTAATATTTAACCCTAATACCGATGGATGAGTCGTTATTTTATCCCCGAAACCCTTATCACCTATATGGGGAATCAATGTATACCATTAATAATGTATTTGGTATGACCAGACCGGAAATCGAACCACAGGTTGATTTGAACTTTCAGAAAATTAAACTCGTACTTTTTCCCGTGGATGGGCTGTTCGTCTGTTTTATTTTACTTTTAACGGTAACTGAAATTAACCTGATGACCAATTGTCTTAGCTTGAATAATTGTTATTGAATAGATTGAAAACATTGACGCTATATAAACATTTGCTCGTAAAGGACAATTTCACCTTTTAGTCAAACTGTCTTCAAATGTCATCTGCTGCAGATGCGTCATAATCCGTCTTCACGTGGGAAAGGGTAAATGAAAGAACATATTGTTATGACATTGCATAGTTAGCCTGTATGTTTCAAAATAAGCAAGTGATTTATCGAGTGAATTCTGAAATATGTTTTTCCTCTTCCTTGAACGGAGGATGTCATCTGACAAATACTTATGGATAGGTAATCAATCAAAATGTTCAATATAAACTGACCATGTATAGGCCCTTAACATGCTACAGTTGAAGTGCATGCGTGTTTGTTTAAATATGTACATGCAGGTATATTTTATTACTATTTAGTGCCGTATATAACTGCCAAATGTTGCTTACGTGTGGTGATGTTTACTGATCAACTTCGGAAAATTACCAGGCAGTTTGAAAAAAGAGGTGTAGTAATATGGAAACTGTCTCCCCCTTCTTCCAAAGAAGCTCTGAGTGTTTCAGTAGGAAATATTTCATATGTAGTTACAACAGTGAAAGGTGAACACACAGGTCCTCCAGAGTACGCAAATTCCTAGCTTAACCATCATTTTCATATATGTACAGTACATGAATGGGTTTCAAAATGAAGGATGTACACATTTTCCTGTTCATTAGGCGCGGCTTATTTGTTTGGCATGTTGATTTACGGTTAACTCCTTTAAACCTTTAAAACATATTGTAAAACATAACCCGTTTTACGATTAACCCTCCAGATTTAAAATACAATCCTTAATACGCTGATAAAGCTTTCTGCAAAAGAATAACAGCCTCGTTACAACAAGAATTTCAACTTTAAAAACAAGTGATCGTTTAATATCTAAACTTGACTAATCGACTCCGTTAGTGTTAATTATTATAATTTTATAGTTTGAAAACCACAAAGGCTCATAACTAAATTGCGTTGAATTAGTTTCTCACGATACATACGTAATTGTGTAGATCACATTAAAAACGTACTTAGCCTTATTTCCCTCCCAATTAGAGTAACCATTATCTTTTTAAATTAAAAGTGTAGGCAATACCTAATAATCTAGACCTCAGTAGGAGAAAGTAATACAAATGTCGGCTGAGTACATACACTATTTTTCGAAGGAAATTCATGAAGTAAGTAGATTTTCTAGATAACAAGTCAAGTCGTTTACATCTTCCAAACATATTACGTTGGAAAATAAACAAAACAAAATGTATTTCTCTTTTCTGTCTTAATAATATTTAACCCAAAATCAACTGTGGGCCATATCTAGTCGAAACGGAGGGAACTAAGCGGATTGTTAACACTCTAGAGGCCCCATTATTTGTTGCAACACTAAGTCACTATACCAAGTTTACTACAACTAATTTTGACATTCGGGAGAACCCATACTTTTGTTTTACTTCAGCAGGTTGAACCTTTTTTAAATGTGTGTCTTGGTTACATCTAGGCTAGTTTAAAATATGGTCACATCGAGTCAAAACTAGGTAACAAATCTAAATACAGGGAATCTATTGTGTATACTCCAGAGACGATGTGTTTTATATGAGATGACAGTGTCACATAGGATGAAAACTAGATGAATATACCAAATGTTAAAAAGCATATTGTGGAAACTCTATAGGCGTCATGTTTGAATCTAGATTGATGAAACTTTGTCAGAATGCTGTCCTAAATATAATCTAGATTAAGTCGAAATGTGAGTCCTGTCTAGTTGAAGCACCAGGTCACTGGATCAAATTGTACTACTCTGGAAGCCGCATTTCTAATTGGGAATGCTCAAATTTTATCAACATGTTTGTCGTGAAGATGCAACGACTCGAAGGTAGTGATATAGCGTCCGCCTTAGGTTCGACCCCCGTCCGGATCATATCAAATACTTTAAAATGCTTGTGATGGCTGCCCTCCTTGGTGCTGAAGGTTGCCAGGTTAGCATTACGACTGACTGGCTGGTATCAGGATACATGGACATGCAGTACTGTTGACTTACCCAGAAAACGCCGTGATATAAATGAATTGATTAAAGCGATGTAAAACACAGAACAGTCACTTGTCGTGATGATACCTAGCGTAATTGTAATTATGGAACATGTCTGGTAAAACACTAGGTCACTAGGCTATGCATGAGGACAATATTTAAAAACGTGTCATCTATATCACGGCAACAGTTCGCCTATGCATGGTACCCTGGGTACACATCCAAGTACTAGGCTAAGACATGTGCATTACCAAAGGGTTCTCCACATGACCACCGTGACCTGGGATCGAACCTGGAACGCTTGTTTCAAAATCCACGACGCGAACCACTCGACCAGGACGGATTCCATAGATATATATTGAAGTACGATAATACATATCTGTCAGTAATGATTCACTTAACGCTTTCCAATAAAAAAATATGCAGCAGGCGACTTTAAAAACATCTTGTCAGAAATATTTAAAAAGTGGTCTGATGTAGAGGTGTCGAAGCGGTTATGTATGAGGGAAAGGTTTAAATGAGGTTTTCTTCGAAAAAGAAATCGAGTAATGGTTGCTATTAAAAAGAGGAGTAAGACTGATATTAATTACTTTTTTTTAAATATATATTACGGTATAAAATAAAAAAAATGCTTTCAGAAAGTGTCTTTGTCAAACAGTAAATAGTATTGAGATTTATTTATTGACGGTAAGGATACTTATCGCTCTTATCTGTGTCCTTGATTGAACCCTTTCCAACATACTGATGCTTTCTGACACCTCTGCAGTAGACTATATTTGAAAACATTGTGGAAGAAGGAGTCGTCGATTGAAATGATCAATTTGTATTGTTGTCACAATGTTTTCAATATGTTTCAATAATTAAGCTACCCTTTATAGAGATATTCCATATATTTGCATATATACTTTGAAAAACGTCTCCTTCATATGTGTTGTATGTGGAAAATGGATAAGTAAGTGCAGTAATACATTTATAAACCATGTTGAAATAGAAATAGTAATAGTAGTAGTAGTAGTTGATGCCTTCTTCTTCTTCTTTGCGTGAACGCCGCCTGTCTTCGTACACTGTCGTCACGGCAACATCAATGAAGGGTGCCATCTTCTTTATCTGCATATTTGTGTATTCTGGCAACACACCTTTTAGTTTGTGCTCTACCAGGGAACATCGTTGCAGTAAATGCTTTTAGTTTTGTTGTTCCATGTCCCATGAACATTACGGTGAAAGGTACATCTTGAAATATGTATGTATTTTGTGCGTTAAGTATGTTGTGTCCCGTGCGTAACCAGGATCTGGTGACGTGTTCCTGTCAGTCTAGGAGATGATATACATCCTTGGCTGGTCTACGCATCATTAGTTTTTATCATCGTTACCTCCTCTTCATAGGTGATGCTGTTTAATGGCTGGGGATCTTTTTCTCCTACATGTTCACGTATGTCTGCCATCTCGCAGACACCTTTTTAATGTTAAGCCGCTTGTATATTCTACATCCCCCTTGACTATTGATTTATTTTTAAATCGATACCCTAAATTATACTTTTCAATGAATTTCTAAATATAAATGCCCTCATTTACGTGTATTTAATAATTATTTGGTAAGACTCTTATCAGAATGATTGTTGACGATTTGTAATAGTTTACGAAAGGAATAACGATATATAGTGTTTTGGCGTGACATTCACATTTTTTTTATCAAAAGGCCAATGGCAAACTGTATGAATTGATCCATTGTGTCATGATCCAATGGTCTTTGAGGGTGACCTGTCATTTAAGACAACATTCGTTGTTCAAGCGGCCCTTTCGCAAATATAATTTCCCGGTAAAACGTCGAAATCAAGGGAGATCGTCAATATACGTATAGCGGAAATGTGGTTGAATTATCAAATACTAATATGTCTACTCGAACTAAATGTAAGACAATAAAAATGTGTACTAATAAATTAATAGATATCACTCTTATATCAAGTTTTGGGTTGATCGTCTAACAGGTATTACGTCAACGGTAGGGGAAACCAATGTTCTTACATTGAGTTAAGCTCCACTGGCTGAAAGCCAGTCGAGCTTATGTCATAGAGAATTGCCCGTCGTGCGTCCGTGCCTGCGTGCGTGCGGTCGTTCGTTAACTTTTTCCTTTAAACAACTTCTTCTCCCTAACGACTTGGCCAATTTGGTTGAAACTTCAAACGCAGCATCCTCTCAATGTCCTCTCTTAAATGTCTTCATTTTTCTTTTGATACATCCATAACTCCATGGCAACCAAAAGAAAAAAATAGTGAAAACTTACAAAATCTTCTTCTCCGGATTCCTTGAAATTTTGATTGGTTAAAAAACATGGCCGCCAGGGGGCGGGGCTATTTTGCCTTAAATAGCTATAGTGAAAACTTAAAAAAAATCTTCTTCTCCGAAAATGTTTAGCCGATTTTCAATAAATTTTGTAGAAATTTTCATTGGGTGACCCTCTATCAGATTCCTTCAAGCCATGTTGATTTGTCGAAAAACATAGCCGCCAGAGGGCGGGCCTTTTTTGCCTTATATGATCATAGTAAACACTTAAAAAATCTTCTTCTCTGAAAGTGTTAAGCAGATTTTCAAATAATTTTGTAGAAATGTTCCTTGGGTGATCTTCTATCAAATTCCTTCACCATGTTGATTTGTTGAAAAATATGGCCGCCAGGGGGTGGGGCTATATTGCCGTATATGGCTATAGTGAAAACTTAAAATATCCTCTGCTCCGAAAGTGTCAGGCCGATTTTCAAATAATTTGTAGAAACATTCCTTGGGTGACACTCTACACGATTCCTTTAAGCCATGGTGGTTTGTAAAAAACATGGCCACCAGGGGGCAGGTCTGTTTGGAGATTTGATTTTTGCCTTATGGCCGTGGAGCGATACTGGCCCTCTTGGGATTTTTGTTATAAAATCTAATTAATATTTATAACTCTATCGAGACAGTCTGATCTCCATCCATTTTAATCTCTATCTTTCTTATGAAGTGCACTTTCGTTTTGGTCGACTCAGTGTCACCAAATCATGTATTGGAAGATGAATATGACATGCATTTGAGTTCGATTCTGAGCGTGTAAGTTCCTCAATAAGTGTAGTAAAGTGTTTATGTACGTTCTCTATCAGATTCCTTTAGTTCATATTGATCGGTAGACAAACATGGTCGCTAAGGTGTTGGACTGTTTTGCTTACCTGGCTGAAGTAACAAATTTCAAAATCTTCTCATCTGAAACTGTCTTACCGATTTTCAATATGTTTTGCGGAAAAGTTCCTTTGTTCTATCAGATTCCATCAGGCCATGTTGATTGGTCGAACGATAGGGATGCTAGGGTGTCAAAGCAGGGTTGTTTTGCATTATAGTGCTAAAGTGCAAATGTTTGTGAAGATATACTACGATATTCCTTTAAGCTTAATTGATTTGTTGATCGAGAATATGGCCACCAGAGGTGGGGTTGTCAGCTTCATATGGCTATAGAGAAAACTTTAAAAAATGTTCTCCCCCTCAAGTGTCATACCAGATTTTCCAAGCAATCGGCTGCTTTTCCACATGAACTGTCAGCCCATTGGTGTATAACTTTTGTTCAATGTGAAAGAAAGTTAGTCGAGCTGGGGCTCGAACTCGCAAGCCCTGGATTGACAGCCCGCGTGGCTACCGACTGAGCTACCGGGGCTCGGCCAAATCTGTGTAGTGATCCCAGTATATACTATATACAATAACATCTCTCCAGCGTAACATCTGGCCAAATAAAAGAAACAGAGCTGTTAACCCTTAGCCTCATATAGACGCTTTCGGACGCCTCTGCAGCAGAAGGCTTTTTGAAAACATAGTGATAAAAGAAAAAATGCTCGAAACGAGCAATTTCTGCTTTTAACACAATGTTTTCCACATTTAGTCATAGGTTATCCATTCAATTATAGAGATTTTCTACATTTTGACAAAATATGTTCAAAGTCGTATAATGCATAATTGTCGTATGAGGTAAAAGGTTAAGAGAGGTGTCGCTGTACTTTAGAGTTTATTCAATCCCCTATAAGAAAGGCACATTGAAAAATCTAAATAACACAATGTAGGACAGTGAGAAATTGTTTTTCAGGGCTATTTTTGTCGTTTCCTGTAAATGTTCACGAAAGTGAAACGTGTGTGGGTTTTTTTACATTTATTTGGTTAATAAAAAAAATGACATTTTAAAAATGAAATATTTTTTATAACAGATTATTCATTTTGTACTTCGTACAACTGAGTGGCCCGTGGTCTAGTGCTTAACACAGTGGAAACATCCAGACAAAAGTATGGAACATCTCCATCAATGAATATATCACTATTGAATAGAGTTGAAAACCTTGTGGTAAAATGAGAAATGAACAATTACTCTTTTTTTCACAATGTTTTAAAAAGCCGTCTGTTGCAGAAGCGTCAGAAAGCATTTGGATGTGGGTAAGGGTTAAGAAGTTACACTGCATAGATAGTTTATTTAACTTATTCATCAATTGTTTGTTTGATTAGGCTTTTACTCCGCTTTCAACATTAGTTCAGTTATATCATGGCGACAGTTCACTTATTCATGATCCTTGGGTAAACAAACCAGTACTAGGCTAGGTAATGTGTCTTGCTCAAGGGCACTTTACAGTGACCGTCGTGCTACGACTGATTTACATATGTGAGCCGAGCCGCGGAAGCGGATGTGTTTCCACGCGCGTCCGATTATATACATCGTGTATTGAAGTAAACGTAATGTTGCTTATTTGCGGGAGGTCGCGGTTTCGATCTCCGGCAGGGTCATACCCAAGGCGTGTAGTTATGGCTACCCTTTTTTGCGCGCGGGGTTACGGGGTTAGCATTACGACTGGTGGAAAACACCAAACAATCAAGTAATAGGGTTTCAATTAAAGTGTAACGTAACTCGAACTTTGATGATTATGTGCGACCGAACTGGTTAGATTAAGTCCTTTCAAAGTATGCGCACTTGCTCCTAGTCCCGACTTTGCATGATACAAGCCTTTTCTCAAATGTGTTTGATATCTAGTGTCCGTACATTAGTCAGTATATGTTATCGATTGATTTGATTGGAGTTTAACGCCCTGTTTCAACACCTTTTTTCCCAGTTATATCAGCGTGGTATATTCACCTCGCCATGTGTTTATTGACCTTTCTTTCCATATCCGTTATTCACACAACATTACTCCAAGGCAACCGGTTACACTTCCATATATTCTATACAATTCATTTCTATACTATCCACCGTTTCGATGGTGTAGTGGTAGATATTTCGCCTCGGTTGAGGGAGGTCGCGGGCTCGATCCCCGGCAGGGTCATGCCAAATACTTAAAAATGGAAGTAAGAACAGGTCTCTTTGGCGCTCAGTATTGCGGGGTTATCAATACAACTGACTGGCTGGTGTCAGGATGAATGGACCAGTAGTACTGATTACTTACCCAGGAATCGCAGTAATATAACTGAAACCCTGTTGAAAGCTGTGTAAAACACCAAACAATAAATCAATCATCGAAGAGGATTGACACTAGTAACAATGGCTCTTGTTAGAAAGAGATCACTGGCCGTGCAGGGGTTCGAATCAGGACCTTTGGATTGATAGCCCTCGTTATTACATACTGAGCTAAGGAGGCTCTGTTTACTTTCATGCAGATCATAACAAACTGTTTTCCCTACTTTAATGGAAAATAGGTGTCAATGTTTAAGACACAATTTTATGGCATGTTGCCTAAAAAGCGATTAACCCTTTAGAGACATACTGCAGACGTTTGTTGACGCCTGTGCAGTAGACAACGTTTGATAACATTTTGATAAAGGGAGAAATTGCTAATAATGAGCAATTTCTCCATATTTCACAATGGTTTCAACTCTAGTCTATAATACAACTATTAGTTATAGAGATATTCCCTATTCGTGCCTAGATTATTCAAAAGTCGTCCGCTGCTGATTTATTATACGGTATATATGTATGGGGGAAAGGGTTAAATGTATTCGTGCCCTACGATTTGCGGTCCTATTTACTCTCTGCAACGTGATAATATTTAAGTAATTAGAGGAAAACCTAATGGGGCTACGAATCTAGTTTTTTATATAAAGATGAATGTGTCACTAAAGTATATATATATACGATTAGTAAAGGTTCTGATGACACTGTGCAGATGCACAGACTCGCCTATAGTTTCACTGTACAGTCGAACCTGTGCTAAAGACCACCTCTGAATAGCAAGTCCCTCTCTATAGCGACCATACTTTTCGTTTCCCAAATACTTATTTTCTGTTTAAATGAACCTTCAATTTAAGTCCAACTGTGAACAAAGACCATGGGTGGTCTTTTAACGCAGGTTTGAATGTTTACGCCGATGCAGTAAGACTCAAATTCATTGACGCAGCTCGAATTTTCTAAAATATAAATTCACATTATAGATTTAAATTAATCAAAGTAATTCATTTAAACATTGATGTGAAGGTTGTTTATGTCTTCATTTGAATTAAGGAAAATAATTGTATATATAAAGACAATAGTTTGACAGGCCATTCGGCCTTCGTGATTAATTACTACACACCTGAACACAAAATCGTGATAAAAGAGCCGGTATATCATTCAAAATGATGTATCTTTCCTAAATGTAATGAGATATAACTGAAATGATGTTGTCACATCTGCAGCAGACGACTTTTGAAGACAATGTAACAAAAGGAGGACCTTTTGTACGAAGGACGACACTCTACTACTGAACCACCGTCTTCTACACCATACATTTGCAGTAGTGGACCTTGGTAACATATAGGTTATAACATTTCTTAAGTTGAAAGTATGATTAGTGAATAAAGTTTAAAACAGTGTGGCAAGCTCATTTTGCAACACTGTTTTCAGAGAGCGTCTGTATGTGGGAAAGGATAAACAGACATCCCTTTATTCAGAAGGCCGTACCCTCTATGGAGAAGACGGCATTTAACCCTTTCCCACCTATAGACGCATCTTCAACGTTTTCCTTGTAATCTGTTAAATGCCGTTGTCAACAATTCTTCAGTTATATAATGGTACATTACTAGTACTACTGGTCCATTTATACCGACACCAGCCAGTCAGTCTTTGGACCCTAAAGGGACAGTCAATACTACAATAGTATAAGTCTTTGACCAGTATGACCTTACTGGAGACCGGTAAATGGACACTCTACCTATTATCACCTGTAATAAACGAGTTTACTAAGATGATATGCCGCGAGCTTTGGCGAGAGTCATATTCAGCTAAGTTAACGAGTTAATTAAAAGTGATAATAAATAAACACGAATGAGTTATTCTTTTTATCACATAAAGTGATTTATGAGGCGTATTTCGAAAATATGTGCCGGTTTTGTGCCAAAGTGACTAACGTTATATAATATGAATTATCCTGCTAATTTGCACATGTACCAACGTCACACAGACCATACTAACTACTCAAATGCCTCTTCCTTCAAACATTAATATACATTCAAACCTGTGCTAACTATTCACCAGATACAGTCAAACCTGTGCTAAAGACCACATTTATATAGCAGAACCCTGTCTACAGCAACCACTCTTATAATTTACCAATTACTCATTCTGCATACATTACCCTGTTATTATAGACCCCATGTGAACAGAGACCATGTTGTTCTCTTCCCATGGATAGTCTTTAAACACAGTTTGGACTGTATTTAGTTGTGTTTATACTTGGAAAAACAAACGCGGGTCAACATGACTTAGGTCAAACATCATACGGAAAAGCGGAGGTTAAATTTGAACCCATGTGGACTTGGATCGACAGCCTTGATCTTTACGGACTAAGATATAGAGGCTCAACTAAGAACCGACAAAAGTGTTGTGTATAACGAACATCAACAAGACACTCCGACTACAAATTAATACCGAGTTAAACGTTTCATGGACGGACGGAATGTGTCGGTCCGGATCAGTCTGCGCGGTTCAGGCTGATCTGGGTCGATACATTACGAAGAGGCCATAAAGTTGGTTTTCTCGCGGAACGGCTCATATTGCTTTTTGGTTATAGCGTTCAACGAGGAAGCTTGGACGTAAAATAGGCAATTTATTGAGAGTTGTGCATAAATCTTATACAGTGCAGATATATTGAAACATACTTGATACATCGGGTATGGTTTAATTCGTATAAACATAACGATTCGTGATTTAATGTTAACATTTTTATCAAAACATATTGACACTGAACTCGCTGAATGCATACAAACGATAGAAAATCAACCTTTATTTGTAACAATCTGTTAAACATGTTCTTTGCTAAATATCAAAACACAAGTAGCCAGTAACCCATATTAAAATAAGATTTCACAGAAGTTCAAGCTGACCTTTATCTAAATCTAGTTTAACCCTTTCACACGTGTATACCCTTTTATGACATCTCTGCAGCAGACAACTATTGAAAAAGAGAGCAAAAAGAGAAGTTGCTCATACTTTAATATATAGAGAGATTTCATATTTGTTGTCTAGATGTGCAGAATGTCATCTGCTACAGATTGTTTATTTGTGGGAGAGGGTTAAATGTCGTCTGCTACAGATTGTTTATTTGTGAGAGAGGGTCAAATGTTGCCTGCTACAGGTGGTTCTTTTGTGGGAGAAGGTTGAATGTCGTCTGCTACAGATTGTTTATTTGTGGGAGAGGGTTAAATGTTGTCTGCTACAGATGGTTTATTTGTGGGAGAAGGCTAAATGTCGTCTGCTACAAATTATTTATTTGTCGGAAAGGGTTTAATATCGTCTGCCACAGATAGTTTATTTGTGGGAGAGGGTTAAATGTCGTCTGCTACCTATGGTTTATTTATTGGACATGGTTAAATGTCGTCCGCTACAGATTGTTTTTTTGTGGGAGTGTGTAAAATGTCGTCTGCTACGGATGGTGTATTTGTGGGAGAGGATTACATGTTGTCTGCTATAGATTGTTTAGTTGTTAGAGAGGTTAAATGTCGTCTGCTACATATGGTTTATTTGTGGGAAATGGTTAAATGTCGTCTGCTACAGATGGTTTATTTGTTGGAGAGGGTTAAATGTCGTCTGCTACATATTGTTTATTTGTGGGAAATGGTTAAATGTTGTCCGCTACAGATGGGTTATTTGTGGGAGAGGGTTAAATGTCGTCTGCTACATATTGTTTATTTGTGGGAGAGGGTTAAATGTCGTGTGCTACAGATGGTTTATTTGTTAGAGAGGGTTAAATGTGGTCTGCTACAGATTGTTTAGTTGTGGAAGAGGGTTAAATGTCGTTTGCTACAGATGGTTTATTTGCGGGAGAGGGTAAATGTCGTCTGTTACATATTGTTTATTTGTGAGAGAGGGTCAAGTGTTGTCTGCTACAGGTGGTTTATTTGTGGGAGAAGGTTGAATGTCGTCTGCTACAGAAGGTTTATTTCCGGGAGGGGGTTAAATGTCGTCTGCTACAGATTGTTTATTTGTGTGATAGGGTTAATTGTCGTCTGCTACAGATAGTTTATTTGCGGGAGAGGGCGAAATTTCGTCTGCTACAGATTATTTATTTGTGGGAGAGGGTTAAATGTCGTCTGCTACATATTGTTTATTTGTGGGAGAGGGTTTAATATCGTCTGCTACGGATGGTTTATTTGTGGGAGAAGGTTAAATGTCGTCTGCTACAGATTGTTTATTTGTGTGATAGGGTAAAAAGTCGTCTCCTACATATGTTTTTTTTTGTGGGAGGGGGCAAAATGTCGTCTGCTACAGATAATTTATTTGTGGGAGAGCGTTAAATGTCGTCTGCTACATATTGTTTATTTGTGGGAGAGGATTAAATGTCGTCTGCTACAGATTGTTTATTTGTGGGAGAGGGTAAAATGTCTTCTGCTACAGATTGTTTTTTTTGTGGGAGAGTGTCAAATGTCGTCTGCTACGGATGGTTTATGTTTTAGAGAGGTTAAATGTCGTCTGATACAGATGGTTTATTTGTGGGAAATGGTTAAATGTCGTCTGCTACAGATTGTTTATTTGTTAGAGAGGGTTAAATGTCGTCTGCTACATATTGTTTTTTTGTGGGAGAGGGTTAAATGCTGTCTGCTACAGATTGTTTAGTTTTTAGAGAGGTTAAATGTCGTCTGCTACAGATGGTTTATTTGTGGGAAATGGTTAAATGTCGTCTGCTACAGATGGTTTATTTGTGGGAGAGGGTAAAATGTCGTTTGCTACAGATGGTTTATTTGTTGGAGAGGGTTAAATGTCGTCTGCTACATATTGAATGTCGTCTGCTTCAGATTGTTTATTTGTAGGAGAGGGTTAAATGTCGTCTGCTACAGATGGTTTATTTGTTGGAGAGGGTTAAATGTCGTCTGCTACAGATTGTTTATTTATGGGAGAGGGTTAAATGTCGTGTGCTAGAGATTGTTTATTTGTGGGAGAGGGTTAAATGTCGTGTGCTAGAGATTGTTTATTTGTGGGAGAGGGTTAAAGGTCGTGTGCTACAGATTATTTTTTTTGTGGAAGAGAGTTAAATGTCGTCTGCTACAGATTGTTTATTTATGGGAGAGGGTTAAATGTCGTGTGCTAGAGATTGTTTTTTTGTGGGAGTTGGTTAAATGTCGTGTGCTAGAGATTGTTTATTTGTGGGAGAGGGTTAAATGTCGTGTGCTACAGATTATTTTTTTGTGGAAGAGAGTTAAATGTCGTCTGCTACAGATTGTTTATTTATGGGAGAGGGTTAAATGTCGTGTGCTAGAGATTGTTTTTTTGTGGGAGTTGGTTAAATGTCGTCTGTTACAGATTGTTTATTTGTGGGAGAGGGTTAAATTTCGTCTGCTACAGATTGTTTATTTGTTGGAGAGGGTTAAATGTCGTGTGCTACAGATTGTTTATTTGTGGGAGAGGGTTAAATGTCGTGTGCTACAGATTGTTCTTTTGTGGAAGAGGGTTAAATGTCGTCTGCTACAGATTGTTTATTTGTTGGAGAGCGTTAAATGTCGTGTGCTACAGATTGTTTATTTGTGGGAGTTGGTTAAATGTTATCTGTTGCAGATGGTTTATATAGGAAGAGGGTTAAATGTCGTTTGCTACAGATTGTTTATTTGTGGGAATGGGTTAAATGTTATCTGTTACAGATGGTTTATTTAGGAAGAGGGTTAAATGTCGTCTGCTACATATTGTTTATTTGTGGGAGAGAGTTAAATGTCGTCTGTTACAGGTGGTTTATTCAGGGAGAGGGTTAAATGTCGTCTGCTACAGATTGTTTTTTTGTGGGAGAGGGTTAAATATCGTCTGCTACAGATTGTTTATTTATTGGAGAGGGTTAAATGTCGTGTGTTACAGATGGTTTATTTGTGTGAATGGGTTAAATGTCGTGTGCTACAGATTGTTTATTTGTGGGTGAGGGTTAAATTTTGTCTGTTGCAAGTGGTTTATTCAGGGAGAGGGTTAAATGTGGTCTGCTACAGATTGTTTATCTGTGGGAGAGGGTTAAATTTCGTCTGTTGCAGGTTGTTTATTCAGGGAGCGGGTTAAATGTCGTCTGCTACAGATTGTTTATTTATGTGAATGGGTTAAATGTCGTACACAACCGGACAAGATATATCGTTTGAAATCGAGAACAGAAGAATGTGTATTTTAGAAATCGCCAAATGTAGTTCTTACACCATAAAGTTACCACTAGTGATGCATGCTTGCTGAATGTGTACATGTAACATGTTTCAAGCCGCGGGTTAAAGTGGCATCTATATGTATCCCACCCATCGCTGGATTTGGTAGAGACGCGAGCTGTCAATCCAGGACATAACAACACAATAGGAATCAACATGTGATATTTACTATCAGTGAAGGTAATGATCATCGAGCACATCTACGTAGTTTGACCTGACTCTAACTGTTCGCCATTTAATCAGAAGATGTCTAAGGAAACTTTTATTTAACAGTGCGCATCAATTTGAGCCGTCCCGTGAGAAAACAACAAGTATGGCCTCTTCGTAATGTATCAACCTAGATCAGCCTGCGCAGTCCGCGCAGACTGATCCGGGCCAACACATTACGTCTCAGGGAGTAAGAGATATAGATTAATGATTCCTGAAACAGAAAATCCTCAGGAGGCGAAAAGATTTTATACGGGTAAGCCTTTCTCGACATGCTTAGCCTGATCCGGGTCGATACTTAATGCAGAGTCCGCAGTGTTGGTTTTCTCGTGGAACGGCTCATTTAGATCATTTAGAGAAGGAAGTGTAATCATATAGTATTCCGTCTCAAGGGTTTAGAAGTATAGAGTAATGATTTCTGAAACAGAAAATCAACAGAAGGCGAAAAGTGTCTATCCGGATAAGCCTTCGCGTCATGCTAATGCTGATCCGGGTCGATACTTTACGCAGAGTCCGCAATGTTGGTTTCCTCATGGAACGTTAAGTGAGATCATGTGGAGAAGGAAGTGTATTCAGATAGTATTGTGCACGTCGAACAATTACGGTGATTTTACACCGGTTATGTATAGATATATGTAAAACACGTCACGCGAAAACGAAGATAAACAGGTTTTGAAAATAATAGCAAATTATTACTATCAATTTACAATGCAGTACAATATATTTTATTCCATAAAAACTACAGGTTTTATAGCATGTGTTATAAAACAAAAAATCATAACACAGACATCATATAATCGAGTTATGGTCTTCCTCGCTCTGTTTAACCCTTTCCCACCTGCAGACGCATTTTGACGCAATAGCAGCAGACATCTTTTTAAAACATTGTGACCAAAGGTGAAATTGCTGATGATGAACAATTTCTCCTTTGGCAACAATGTTTTCAGCTTTATTTAACAAATCATCTATCTTTTATGGATATTTTTCAGGATTGTTTTACTATGCTTTCAAATTTTGTCGATTGTGGGTTAAGCTTTTCTGATGTTATAAAGGACTAGACGATATTGATATGTTTTGACGGATTAATCCTTTCCCACATACACATGCAGACGACTATTGAAAAACAATGTAACTCGAGAAGAGCAATTACTACATTTGTCACAATGTAAACATATCTAGACTAATCTGGCCGACACATTTAGTTTCAGAGGGATAGAGTAATAATTCCTGAAACAGAAAATCCACAGGGAGCAAACACTATCTGTCCGGGTTAGCCTCCACGGCATGTTTAGGCTGATCCGGGTCGATACTTTACGCACAGTCCACAATATTAGTCTTCTCGAGAAAGGCTCAATTATGCTTATAAAGGTAAGCATTGATGCCATAGTACTGAGGTTCCCCCATGACGGGGCAGTTATAGTTAGAAACATATGAGCACTTCCACGAGAAAACAAACATTGTGGACTCTGCGTAACGTATCGACCCGGATCAGCCTAAGCGTGCCGTGCAGGCTAATCAGGGCAGACAGTTTTCGCGTCCTGTAGATTTTCTGTTTCAGGAATCATTACTCTATACCTCCGAATGACAGAGCCGGAGGTTCATCGTTTCCGACGGAGCTTTCAAAGCTCGACCAAGTTTGGTTTCGTATGCATAAGGAAAAACATTACAAATATGTCCAAAGTCGTTTGCTGTAGATTTGGTAACAACATGGAAAATCTCTATAATTGAGTGGATAATCAATGACTAAATCAATGACTCATCATGAGCAATTTCTCCTTTTGTCCCAAAGTGTTCACAAGTCGTCTGTTGCAGAAGCGTCAGAAAGCGTCTATATGAGGGATGTACATGTTTAACACTTTACGCCTATACGTTTTTAGTACAGCAGTATGTGACTGAAATTGGCTTTGCTTCCACATAAGGCGACGACTAGCCTGCATGTCTATAATTTGTGAATTATATATTTGTGAATCGGTGGCCCGATTATACAATACAATGTGATTTATATGTAGGTAATTCAATTTTTAAACCGTTATCTTATTAAAAAAGCGTCAATTACGGCCTTACAGAATTAGCTGACGGGTAAATGTATTGATAACTATTGAATATACATACGCATTGCATCAGCGCAAATTGAGTTCCTTTCAAGGAATCGATCTATATATAGAGTAATACGGAGAATTAAATTTGAATATACACGAACATAATTCGAATTTAACCAGATTAAATAACATTATGAGTTCACTGAATTAGTTGACGGGTAAATGTGTTGATTTGTGTGGAACATGTTTGCGCATGGTATCAGCCCGAATTTAGATCCTTTCAAGGAATCTATCTATATATATCTATAGTTTGTCATAAAGTTTACATGTTTTGATAATGCAAACAGAAGCGAATAATATATATATGAGCCGTTCCACGAGAAAACCAACATTGTGGACTTTACCTAAAGTATCGACCCGATACAGCCTAAGCATGCCGTCCAGGCTAATCCGGACAGACACTTTTCGCCTACTGTGAATTATCTGTTTCAGGAATCATTACTCTATACCTCTATCCCCCTTAGTCGGAATGTGTCGGCCCGAATTAGCCTGTGTCGATCTGGCACGATATTTTACGCAAAGTCCATAATGTTATTTCTTTCGTTGAACGGCTCGAATACACTTATCGATTTACCTTGAAACGCTTGGTCTATTTCAAAACAGTGTCTATAATTGTATTATGCGTAGATTTCATCGAATGATTAATCAGCCGGTATATTTAAAGGACTTTAATTTCTTTTTGAATATAATCCCTGACAACTGTGTACACCATTTAGTCGAAGCGTGGATGTTGTGGAGTTAGAAACATAAACTTTAAGTTAGTACCGTTTGTAAAAAATCTGTACCTGTACATGTATCGTTATAACGTTAGGCACATAATGCTGATAAATGTGATTTCATTTTTATCAAAAAATAGATTCATTTGATTTAAGACTGATAGTTTGATAATAAGATGTTAGCTGAAACAGAAAAATGAAATATATTTCATTACTCATTTTTCTTTTTCTTTGTTAATTCCTCTATTTGCCAGTTTTACATGATGTTTCTTGAATGTTACCCACTTTGAAAATTAACTTAATAAGTCTAGTTTACATATTAGCAAATTGTTCCATCCCATGAGATACATTCATTTATTATCTTGCTGGCTTTAGTATGATTTCATGTCTTATGTATAATCAAAAAGGCATTTAAGATTCATTTCATCATACATATTTATATCGTATTTACATTTTATATATGTAAATAAATGTTGAAACATATTTGGAGAATGATGAAAACAGTTCACATTGTATAAATTTAAATTTGATTTGATATCATAGTGACATATGTTTTATAATGTTGGAATTATTATCATCAAAGATACACAAGTCTGAGGCCGTGTCAATGCATTCTTGTCCGATCATCTTAAAACATGTAACTAACAAAAACTAGTTTCATGGCCATGTATGTTTACTTTTTACGATAACGCTTCGGCGGTGTAATTGTTAGACATGTTATCTCTATAACGAGACATCGGGGCTGGAAAACTCGGTCGGGTTATACCAAATACCTTTAAAAATATAAGTGTGACTTTCCTCCTTGGTTGCGGGGATACAATAACAACTGATGGGCTGGTGATAAGATAACCTTACCAGTACTAGTACTGGAAATTTAACGAGGAAACGTTACGATGTGACTAATATATTGTTGAAAGCAGCATACATCACCGTATACATGGTGTGTAATAACGCCCTTTTTAGCTTAACATAGCTCATATAATGACCAACTGGGTTAGTATCTGTCATAATCTAGACAAGTCATGATTTTTAAAAGAAAGAAGGCGCAAATAAATTCAATTTAAATAAAGAAGAGAAAGACAATCGAAGGTTAAACCGCAATCCAAAATAGGGATGGTTCATTGAGGAAGGTGATTGAATCGGAACCTGTTCAAGTTGTAAGAGATAAGCTTTGGATGTGTCCAAATGGAAACATGTATATTTAGCTAATTAAGATAAGATAACGTATTGCTCATTTACTTAACAACATTGCATATGATAAATTTGAAAGTCAAAATAATATACCAAATGTTTTATCAGTTGACATATCTTACTAAGCAAAGCATGACGAAGTCATATTTGACAACTGAAGTTTGGACAGATCTTTTGCTAGTAGTATATGCTCTGTTCTGGAACTTTTGAAGTTCCTTTGTGTTGACCTTTCAGGGGCCGATTTGCGTGGGTACGCCGTTTGTCGACATAAATAAAGTTATACACCGGCGACATGACATCTATTCATGATACCTGGCTAAACATATAAGTACTAGTTTGTGAAACTTGTCTTACCCATGGACTCTCCATTATGAACGGTGCGTGCGGCAATCCAACAGGGGACGCATGGAACTACCCACGCCCTTCAACCAAACGATAATCACTTGGCCATGACGGATTCATTAATTTCTTTGGTATGATTCGACCGGGGATCGTTTAAACTAAGTGGCGAACAGTAACGCCTTTGGTAAGACTGTGTGTGGATGTATGCTCAGGCAGAGGTCCATAATGTCTCTCTTATTATTAACGCAAACCCTATATTGTTGGTACTCAAATTAGTAGTCTCACTGATACGATTCTTTTGAGTTCCCACAACAAAGGGTTCGCGTGTCAAATAAGCATTTTAGAACTCGAAAAGAAAAAAAACCACTTATCTAAAGTTCTAAATGCTGATCCCAGTATTCATTCGTCGAATGTCGGATCTCCCGTAGCCCAATGTCTGATTGGAATATTTTTACTATTCCAAATCAAATGTTTTAACTCTTTCATAGCTTTAACAATATGCAGTGGACATCATTGAAGATCTAGGAAAAGCATGGACAATCTATACTCAAGGAAGAACTTATGAGTATTCACACACTTTGATCTAAACAAAATTGTTCACAATAAAGGGAAAAGTGTACCCCTTTGCCATGGACGGGCAGCTATTATAATATATCAGCAGAGAAAAATTAAAAAATATTCAATGCGGAAGTATTGAACGAATTTACATTATATATATATATATATGTAATAGCAAAACTCTTTTTTTTCATAATGGCATTGAAATTAATTTCTTCCTTTGTATGTTTTCAAACATTGCATTCAGTGATTTGAGTCTTTAATCTTTATAGACATTTGATTTCACTCTTTCAGGCGAATAAGAAATAAAGATTATTCAAATTGCTTCAAACTTTAAGTAATATCAAAACATAATTTCACAGTTTAGTTCTGAAGGTGAACCCCTGCCATGAATAGTTAATAAAACTTATTATTGTAGAAATAAATCGATCATTTGAAATTGTTTTGTGACCTTTAATTTAATGCATAGTAAAATGATTTTAATTTAATTCATAGTAAAATGATTTTACTTTAAATATTTCTCACACGCAGACACATTTTGACTTTTTTCCAAACAACCTGACAAAAGGAGAAATTACCTAATCTAAGCACGTCCTGCTTGTGCTACAATGTTTTCAACACTTATAAATGATTGATTGGGTTCCCATAGTTGTCTAGATGTTTACTTATACGTCATATTTGATGTTCGCACATTGGAGCTCAGGAGTGCAGGATTAACATTACGACTGACTCGCTGGTGTCCCGCGAAAAAAAAACCAATATTATGGCCTCTGCGTAATATATCGATACTGATCAGTCCGTGCAGACTGATCCGGGCCGACACATTCCGTCTCATGGGAAAAAGAGGTATAACGTAATGATTCCTGAAACAGAATATCCACAGGAGGTGAAAAGTGTCTATCCGGGTAAGCCTGCGCGACATGCTAAGACTGATCCAGGTCGATACTTTACCCAATGTTGGTTTTCTCGCGGGACGGCTCATTTGTTGTATACAAATGTACATGTATGACAGGGTTATAGAATAGCCATCTCCGATTGAACTTGACCGCTTCGGTGGTTAAGTAATAGTAGTAGAGCCTCCGCCTCCTTGCGCGTGGTCGTGGGTCGATTCCCGGCCTGGTCATACCAAAGACTTTAAAATTATAGGGACGTTGTTCTGTTCTGCATGTCCGATGGGATTTCAGAAATCGGCATTAATGCACCGAAATGCACGATTGATTGATTGATTGAGTGTTGATTGTTTATTGACTGGTTCGGGGTTGAACGCCGTTTTCATTAATCGATCAGTCATATCACGGCGACCAGTTCACTTACCTGAGTGTTTCCTAGCTTTCTCACACCAATACTCCACGCAAAGTCTTTATAAGCAACAGGCTGCTTTTCAACATAGACTGCGAAAGGAATATTGGCCAACCTGGTATTTGAACGCCAACCCTTGCATTTACAAGCCAGCTTCTCTATCTGCAGAGCTTCCGGGGACTCGGAGGAAATCATGATCCAAATTGACCAATCAGAAGCCAAAATTGGAGTTCATGTCTAAGCACCGAGAATGTTTTTTACTACAGTCTCCAGGGGGGAGTTCGTGGCCATCTCATAATTACTCTGTCAACCGTGATTTTATTGATGTTCATATCAATACTATCCAGAAAAGATTGGGTGACAAGCCCAAAAATGGTTAACTTTTGCTACACACAGTGCATTTTTCAAAATGGCCGCCAATAATCTTAATTTTTACAATAACTCAATTTCTGAGGCACCTAGAAACCTGATTTTGATGTCAAAACATATGTTTTCATGGTCAATGAAGCTCATGAGACAGTGGTACACATTATTCATCTCTGTAAACTTTGAAAGCAGACCAGAACAATTTGAGAGTCCAGATAATGGTACTCTTCGAATTGCTGCCATGACATCTATCAAGAAGGCTGACTCAGGTGTGTGGAGATACACTACAGTATGGTTTTACACTTGATAATGGTGATATGTTACCATCTACATCATGGAAGACTCTGCAGCCACGGTGGAGTGTGGTGTGTCATTGTGGCAAATGTGCTCGCATAACATGCCCTTGTCGTGCAATTTTGGTAAAATGCTGTGTGTTCTGCAAGTGCCAGAGGATGAATGACTGTAGAAATCCCTACAACTGAGTTCATACATTATACTATTACTGGTTCTGTATGCATGGTCACTGCATTCTTCATAGACTTCAACTATGCTTGTTAAGGGATTGCGTTATTCATTCAATCATTAAAAAAACAACTCATGTTATTCCTACATGCACATCCTTTTACGAGTATAACAAACAAATGTATTAAAAACAAATGTTTCATATTTAGTGAATTTACCCTGAAAACATAGGTAAAAATACTAAAATCATGTATCTAGGTGCCCCAGAAACTGATATATGGTATAAAATATAAGATTATTGGCAGCCATTTTGAATATCAATATGGATGCTCTTACCAAAACATCCAATGTCATGGTTATTGGTCTCATGAGCTTCATTGACCATGAAAACATGTTTTGACACCAACATCGGGTTTCTAGGTGCCTCAGAAAATGAGTTATTGTAAAAAATAAGATTATTGGCGGCCATTTTTAAAAATGCCCTTTGTAGGAAAAGTTAACCATTTTTGGGCTTGTCACCCAAACTTTTCTGGATAGTATTGATATGAACATCAATAAAATCACGGTTGACAGAGTAATTATGAGATGGCCACGAACTCCCCCCTAGAGCCAGGAGTATTTATAGTTTCGCTTCAAATCGACGTTCTTCGACCAGGGGCTACTTCCTTGTCTATTCTAAATTCTAAGTGCGCACTGCCGATGGTCCGGTGTATTTATCCATTCCTAGTTCCGATTCCACCGGTCACAAAAGTAGCTTGACCCCATTTCGCCGGACGCGGCTAAAGTAAGATTTTATTTCATTTTTGTTTTAAGGGGGTGAACGCTGAAGAGCTTAGGTATGAAGTGTTATGCAGACATTTTTATTGGATAACCTATGTGGCCTGATAAAAAAGCAGTCAACTAGACCTGTTTTTCCTCTCCTTTTATTAAATTCCGACTGAATTCTTCTAATGCCTGTTGATGGAATACAGTGGTGCAGTGATAAATGATGGACCTCTCGAACCAAAGATCCGGATTTAAATCCCGTGATGAGCGAATTCTGCCTTTGAGATTTTTCCACACAAACGGCGCGAGTACTGGTTAAATTTCCAGGAAGCAGACATCGAGCGTGATTAATATTTAAAACTGAAAGCTTGTTTTGCAATCCATGTTAAATAATTAAGTTTATATAAGATTATATAACAATTTGTTTGATTTGTTTTTTTACGCCGTTTACCACATTATTTCGGTTATATCACGTTGAAAGTTCACTCATTTATGCTCCATGCGTAAACAAATCAGTACTAGGCCAGACAAAGTACTTTGCCCAAGGGCACTTCACCATGAGCGACCACCGCGACTGGGGATCGAACATTGGACACCCTGTTCCAAATCCCCGACTCCAACCAGTCGGTAACGGCGGATTCCTGATCAAATAAAGGTGAATTGGTGTGAAACTAATGGGGGTAATGAGTCCAGTTACTTTGTCTATAAATGCGTCTATGTCAAAGTTACATGTGGACGGTCAGTGAAGGCTCTGATTACACCGTGCGGATGTACAGGCTCAACTATATTTAAAGGAAAATGTTTCAAATTATCTGTAATAGGTGCGGTAGGATATTAAATAGCTCGTCCATGTGACACCACAGTGGTATTAAGTCACGTCGATTTCAAATGAGTCACGTTTAGTTTAAACTTAGTTATTTAAATTGATTGCGAAACAAGCTTTCAGCTTACATGTATATTAATCACGCTCAATGTCTGCTTCCTGGAAACTTAACCAATACTTGACCCGTTTGCGTGGAAATATTCAACAGGAAAACCCCGCTCATCACGGGATTCGAAGAGGCCGACGCTCTACCACTGCACCGCTGTCATCCACGTTTGGCGATATAGGGTAGTACTAGTAAGGTGGTATCTGCGTTAAGTCACAGTGAACATTCATGGAACCTTGTTCATTTGCGCAGACTCATCAAAGCCTTCACTATCCGCTTGCATATTGTATAGACCTTGATATAACTGATGGTATTAACACGCATTGCAGTCCGGCGTTTGATACTCTCGTATCAGCGGCCTATTGTGTGGTTCCGTTATGAGAAGGCAATACGATTTTATCCTTTTCCCACGTACAACACATATACAGCAGACGACGAAACGAGCAATTTCTCCTTTTGCCACAATGTTTTCAACTCTAACCAGTTTATTTTACTTTCATTTATATAGATTTTCTGTGTTTTTGCCAAGATGTTTTCAACGTCGTCTGCTGACTATTTGCTGTATGAGGGAAAGGGTTAAATAATGATAAAACTTAACCGATTAGTTTAACAGTAATATAATCATTTATTACATGACCAGTACATTAAATTTGACATGGTAGATAAGACTTCAGTATCAAAGTGCTGCGATACGGTAAATAGAAAGATGAAATAACACAGATATTGATATCGATCTTGTTATTTCGTCTCCGTAAAAGACCAACATTCAATTTTCATGCTAATTGGGGAAGTTAATTTCCCGTACACAAGAAAACGGCATTCGATCCACGCCGGTCGAGTCGTACCAAGGACTTAAACAATGGTAGTAATGGCGTTCACACCCTAAAAACGTTCAGGGTTATGGGTATTTTATAACGACTGACTCGCTGGTGTTATGTTAAATGAATCCGAAGAACTGGTAAATGATCTTGGTAAGACCGTCATATAACTGGAGAAATGTTGAAAGCAGCATAACACATTACTCATAGAAACAAACAAACCGTTGCAAACCGCTAATAGATAGACACGGTACATGTATCTTTGTGAATGTTCGTGAATGTTCGTGAATCGTCGTATAACATATTCTCTCTAGGTAATCCAGTCGAAGAACACTCATAAATATACAGTGTCTATCTATTCTCCGAGTGTTGTGGTCCGACTTATGAATTCAATGTCCGTGATCAATAAATTTACAAAATAAAAGGGTATACAATCAAACACGCATGTGTACTGATGATAGAACAAAAACAGACGGGACAAGGGATGTAGCTCATCTTGAGATTATTCTCATTTTCCCATAATATTTTATAGATGAGATCTTTAGTGTCAATAATGTTTCGTTGTGTGATGGCCATTCCAATTTTTATAAAGCAATTTTATATTTGATAATTTGCGTGTAATAATACTCGTCGTCTATTTTTAAAATAAGTTAAAATAAAAACTGACTAACCGGGAGTTACAATTCCAAATTTCTGTAATATGACGTCATTCTATTATCGTAATGCCAATGGTGAATAAATACCCAAAAGGCAAACGACAGAAATGATAGGAAAAAATAGTTTGACTCGTTACAAAAGTAGTTCCGTAAATTATAGATATATATGTTTTAAGTTCAGTTGCTGATTCTATTTCTCGAAAAGAGTGGTTCAGATTCTGGGAACTTGCTCCCAATGCCAAACAAGACCAACAACACGTACCGGGTAATTTGTTAACAGTAGTATACCAGTATACAATGTGAAGCAAACATACTGTTAGACGATTCATTATCTGCACATACACTATTGGCCTATAAAACAGGTTTAGCAAAAAAAGAAACCCTACAGCAAGTTATCGTTGTGACCAAAGGTCACCTAGTTAAATTAAATTTAGTGTTCAGTTCATAACAATTATATATTTATCAAACCGTTCAAGCACTTTTATGATACAGGTATTAGCTATGGATGAAAGATAAGGACAGAACGAAGTAATTGACTGTTTCAAACAACAATTAAGGTGGTCTGGCATATTCCAATCTTCCAATATTGTATGATTTATTAAAACTGGTAATCGAAATATTGCAATAAATTTGTCAAATTAGTCTGTCTAAGTCTAGTTACATATAATTGTGCTCATGTTCACATACCAAAAACTGCGATGTTTAAACAATCATAAGGCCTGAAAGACATACTTGTTATTGAAAGGGAACACATACGTGTGCTTAACATATGATTTTCTAAAACAGATCCGAAATAGGGGAATGTACAGCAATCAAGATAATGAAGACAGGTAGTGAGTTATGTTTCTTTTTGAAAAGAGTTTATTTATTGAATGTTGAATGTTGATCCGAAATGGGACATTCAAATGTGTTTACATTGGGTTGAACAGCTTTTACCTCGTTAACTATTTTGGTGCTATTGGGATTATATCAAATATAGATGTTTGTACAAAAAAACAAAAAAACATTAAGGAATATAGCAGTATGTATATGTCAAACTTGGGTTATATAAATTGCGATTGATTCTACAGTTATTATATTAGAAGTTCTGTAATGGAGATGCCTTTCATTAGAAGAAAGGATTGACATTGTCTACCGGTACTGCGAAACAAAGATACCTGCGACAAATTTGACTAAATCTAACATAATTGATTTCAGCTTGAAAACTAGTGAATTCAGCGTGGGTAGAACGTTCGGACATAGTTCTACCACAGGATAAATCAATTGATACTTAAGGTTTAAACCATGACTCCAGTTTAGAATTGTCGATATGTATAAAAGAACGACCAGAAAAAGTAAACAGTTCACTATATTTGCCATGGATGGACAGGGGCATTTGGGTCGGTCGGACCTTAAGAATACTCGTAATAAGGTGGCAATACACAGTTAAAATGCTCTCTTCAACAATATTGTCTGACTTTCTTCTCTATAGCTGTTAACACAGTTGGCAAGGAATCAATGAAATGATAAAAAAAAAAAATTATTCAACATAGGGAGTCAGAATTATTAGAAAATATTTAGCCTGGAAATGAGCTACGTTGGGACCAAAATCTGCATTCGGAAATACCATGTTTCCAGCTTATTGTGCACAATTATCAACTGAAAAATAGTATATTTCTGTACATGATGCTCCTAGCTCACAATACATCGTTTTGCAATCCTGGCCATACACAAGTAGACTCAAAGAAGAACAGGTCAGATGGCAACATTAAAACTCATGATTTACGTTCATGGTTTACATTTATAATCTTTTACAACAACATTTAGCCCAGGAATATACCTAAGACTCACAGTTTTCCAGTGCAGTATTTCTATGTTAGATCCTTGCACTGGCCAATACAAGAGTATCGACCCAAAGTGTCAAATGACCCCTTAAGAAAAAATTACTTTGTATGTGATAGGCAAAAAACACTGTTTATCAATAAACACACTAATATAAAATAATTTCAACCCTTTTCACTATGCTGAAGACGCAGATTTTTAAACGATTTAAACCCTTCACTAAATTCACACATTTTATCAAATTTTCTGACATTTTGTTAACATTACTTCCCAACTGTAAGACATGAATGAATTGTTCTGGTATGCGTACAGGAAAACGTTTGATCACGTTTTCTAATACGTATGTGCTCTGAGAGCTGGTATTGCACTGAATGCATGCTTTTCTTTTTACCTGAACAAAATATTTTAAAAAAATCTCCACTGTTCTATCGTTTCAATGTGCATTTTCAGTAGATTGTTCAAAGATATTTACATTATTTTAACCTGACAGACCTGCTGTTGAACATAAAAAGAAATACATATACAGATAGAATCATAACGAGTTCACTTCGAAAAAGAAAAATAGCTTTTTATCATTTCTGAATCAGTTTAACCCTTTCCCAATGTATAATATACATAATGAAAGGGAGATAATCCCCTACAGTCAGTCTTAGTTTAAACAGTAATTATAATAAAATAGTGTTGTAAGATAACAATTCAATGTTTAGAAAAAACATCATTTGCTAGGCATTTCAAACTACAATTAAACTATCACAGGCTCTAATTGATTAGGAATTCCTTTTTATTTTTGGTAAATAAACGGAGGCATTTACAATTTGAGACTTTCTTTGGGGACAATCTTGAGTGTATATTAATTTGTGTTTAGCTCCATTTTGAGACCTTATAGTTTTATGTTTTAAAACACCTAGTCTAGCCAGTAGTTCTGAGTTAAAATCTCAGTGGGGACAAAATGACAGTGTAGCTAAATACATGCAATTTAATCAATTAACTGAAATTTATATTTGGTTTTAGCAAATCTGAGCACAACATGCTTAATGTGAGCTTTTGTGATAATCCTCCATCCATCATGCAATATCCATCAACATCCATTTATTTAAACAACAACTGCTTTAAGATTACTTGACCCCTTTAAACTTAACTGCACTGAAATACTTTTTTGATGTCCTCTTTAAAGATTACAGGGAATAAGTTCTGTGTTTCATTCTGGCAACTGCAAGAATAATGCCAACCAATAAAAAGTGGTACAGCGTAAAAAACAACATCTTAGATAGCACCGTCGATGCCTCGTTTGACATAATCTCATTCTGCACTGTTCACTATCACCCATCTTCGCAGTATGGTGGCAATGGGTGTATTGGCAGCCTCTGCGTTGTCGTCGTCGTCTTAGTCGTCTTCTTCCTCCCCTCTACCACACACCCTTCGACCCAAGCCCGTAACAGAGAATGCAATGAAAGTCAAGATACATATTTGAACATAACAGTAAACATGGGAAAATGACCAAGGTGGTAAACCATGTCCATATATTTACGTGTGTAAATACAAGGGCCAATGTGGAAATTGTAAATAGGATTGGGCTGTGTATTTCAGTGAGTGTAAAGGTTAACACTTGCCGCCTGGATCAGGAACGTAGATAAAATCTACGTCCCTGTCTCGAGGTAAAACCTCATCAGATACTACACAGAGTGAACATAGATTCAGAACATCATGCAGGTGTACTTAATAAGTGGCAGTGATTCCGGCTGTTGTATCTAAGATGTGGGTTATCAGACATATACAAAGTATTGGCATGTTTAGACATTAAAGCACACAGCCTCACAGTTCTTCGAGGGAAGTTTAACTCACTCAGTGATAAAATGTCTGACCTAAATAAGAGGCAAATGATGGCAAATCAAGAGTACTTACAGAAATAACATCACTGTTATAAGAGGAAACTGCAGCCATTCACACTCAGTTTTAAGTTTCGTACTTCAGGCGGCCTCAAGGTAGAACTTAGAAAGCAGTACAGAGTTTTCCAGCTCCTTTTCGCACACTGTTCAGCTGTCAAATGATACATGCTCATAGCTCAATGCATCGTTTCGCTTTCCTGGCCATTCACAAGTAGACTCAAAGAAGAAAGGGTCAGATGGCAAAATTACTTTTATAATCTTTTGAAACAACCCTTAGCCCAGAAATATACATAAACTCACACAGTTTTGAATCAAAGTGTTATATGACCCAAAAGAACGTGATCGGACATCGCTGTTGCTATGATCAATTGAATAACGAAATCAAAAAACAGAATTCAGATGTTCCTGTATACAATAGTTTATCCCCTAAAAAGATAAAGTGAATTACACTATAAATAGTTATCAATACATATATAGTGTTCACATCTGACGAAGGATATAGACATGATAATACTAGTTAGAGGTCACTGGGGATATATTTCAAATAGCTATTTATGGGGTACCATCTTGTTTGTAGTAGTGGCAGAACGTCTACCTCGTATACGAGAGGTCGCGGGTTCGATATCAGAGATCATACAAAATATTGTAATTGCACCATTTGTTTATTTTAAATTGCATCATTACTCCAATGTGTATCGCGTGTTTAATTGGTATTACTTTAGGTAATGTTCTGTTGTATATTTACATCCGAGATTGCACTTCAATGCATATCGTACCTTCGCCACTTATCCTTTTAGGTATCATTGAGCCTTAACCCTTACCCACTTTTATATTCAGTTTGACGTATCTACAGTGGAATACATTGAATCACATTGTGACAAAAGATGAAATTGCTATTCATGGTTAATATTTCAACTGCCTAACATTTGTTAACTGTATTTGATAACTATACTTTTTATAATAGATATTGTGCGAAGATACTGTAGTCGTCTGCTTGTTAAAACCGAATCTCTTGCCAAAATTGTTTTATTAATAAATCAAAGCGCCGATGGCACTGTAGTGGCGATCGTATAGAAAAAAGCAGTATCTCGGTGTAGGCCTTGCAATTTTCAATAATGGTGCACACTCTGGTGCGGATAAATTTGAAAAAAGCTGCATCTTTTGACAGTAGAATAATGTTAGTTTTTTTCTTGTTCTTTCCATCACCAACTAGGTCATCTGTAAGTAATCAACTCTATGCATGAAACAAAACGCATCAAACGGGGCGTTTACCTGATTTCGGCCGAGAGAAATGATCGATTTTTCTCTTCTTCATTCTTGCAATATGTATTGTTTCCGTATTCTTTCTGCTATAATCAAACGCTTTATAAACAAGCGTTCAGCACATTGACTCGCAAGCGTTTGCCAGTCGTCGTAATCTAAAGCTCTGAACTGATTTGATGAAAGTCAGGAATTTAGAAGCAGACCTTGTCGAAGACACCTAAACAAAGCATAAGTCATCGTTAATCGTCGACTTTCGGTGAGTGCTAGCAGCGATCGAAGAATACTCCTGAGAATAATATGTATTCATATATTTAAAAAAAACACCTTTAATAATTGTTTGATTGTGGCACAGATTTGAACCGGCGATTTTGACAAAACGACTCGGCAATGATTCGCAGGGTGTCGGTCCTTATTGAAAACCCTGAAATTTATTATGCGAGTTATAGAACACGCAATGATATGTATTATCTGCCCAAACATGAAGAAAGATAACATTTACATAATTTAACTCTATGTAGATATTATCTCAATAAATCTCAAATTTTAGTATCAATCCGGTACCAAAGTGGCACTGACATGAGTATTAGTAATCGTGTCTCTATATCACTGATGGAACCATTTTTGGCGGATTAACGGATGTAGGTTAATTGGTTTTCAGTAAGGAATAAAAAGTCAACGGGCTGTACACAACTGACTATGTAAATATTTTCGTTGTTGTTGTTTCTGTTAGCATTGTGGCGATTGTCAAATCAATCGCCACAAACATGAATTAATAAGATGTGGGTTTTTTAAGCATCTGTTAACAGTATTTAAGTTGTTCATATAACGGAGTTTTCTGGGTAATGCACCAGTATTACCGCAGTCATTGAAATTAACTTTAAAAGTCACTGGTTCGAAAATGCTAAATAGTTGGTTTTGCTATATATTACATGTACAATAACACTGGCCAAAGGAGATTGTTCACTGTTCCGAACCAAAAGTTACTGTCCAGGGACTAAAGAACCACTGTTAATTCACCAGACTGCTACCAGTAATATGTAACCCTAATACCGATGGATGAGCCGTTATTTTATCCCCGAAACACTGATCGCCCATAAGCCTAATCAATTACTACCACGTGTTATGTATTTGGTATGACCAGACCGGGATGGAATCACAGGTTGATTTGAACCTTCAGAACATTTAAACCCGTACTTGTTCTCATAGATGGGCAGACTGTTCGTCGTTATATTTAACCTTTGACGGTAGCTAAAATTTACCTGATGACGAATTGTTATAGCTTGAATAATTGTTATTGAATAGATTGAAACATTGAGGCTAAATAAAAAATTGCTCGTAATGAGCAATTTCTCCTTTTTGTCACACTGTCTTCAAATGTCGTCTGCTACAGATGCGTCAGAATCCGTCTTCACGTGGGAAAGGGTAAATGAAAGAACATATTGGTGTGACATTGCATAGTTACCCTGTATATTTCAAAATAAGCAAGTGATCTATCGAGTGTATTCTGCAATATATTTTTCCTCTTCCTTGAGCCGTGAATGTCATCTAACAAATACTCATAGATAATCAATCAAAATTTCAATATAAACTGACCATGTATAGGTCCTTAACAGTTGAAGTGCATGCGTGTTTGTTTAAATGTGTACATGCAGGTATATTTTATTACTATTTAGTGTCGTAAACAACTGCCAAATGTTGCATATGAGTGGTGATCTTTACTGATCAACTTCGGAAAATGACCAGGAAGGTATGAAAAAAGAATATTTGTAGTAATATTGAAACTGTCTCCATCTTCTTCCAAAGAATTCTCTGAGAGTTTCAGTAGAAAACAGTTCATATGTAGTTGCAACAGTGAAAGGTGAACACACAGCTCCTCCAGAGTACGCAACATCCCAGCTAAACCGTCATTTCCATATATGTACAGTACTTGAATCGGTTACAAAATGAGGGATGAACAAAATAACTCTTTTCGATAAGCTCGGTTTATCTTTTCGATTTACGGGTAACACTTTTAAACCTTTAAAACATATAATGTAAAACATAAGCGTTTTTACGATTAACCCTCCAGATTTGTTACAATCTTAAATACGCTGATAACAATTCTGCAAAAAAATAACACTCGCGTTACAAAGAGAATGTTAACTTTAAACAGAACTGATCGTCTTATCTAATCTTACATAATCAACTCCGTTAGTTAGAATTGTACAGTTTGGAAGTCAAAAAGGCTCATAACTAAAATGCGATGAGTTGAATTTTCACGATGCATACGGAAAAGTGTGGATCTCACTAATATCGTACTTTACCTTATTCCCCTCCCTATTATAATAACCAGTATCTTTTTAAATTAAATGTTTAGGCAATACTTAATAATCTATACCTTTACATCGTTTACATCTTCCCAACATATAACGTTGGAAAATAGACAAAAACAAATTGTTTTTCGATTTTTGTCTTCATATCAAACTTTAGAAAAATGTAATTGGTACTCGAATGACCACCGTTTTAGCTCATTAGAATGTTTGTCTTTGTTATTTGTAATCTAAATGGTTTGGGTAATCACATGTTCATCAGCAGGTTGCTAGGCCATATTAAGATAAAAAATATTGTACACCTAAGAAATGAGTTAATTATCATAAAAAAAAAAAAAAACAGTATCCATTAGTTTGTTTCAATGATGCCCGATATTGAACAGGTCTATTTAATTTAGTTCCTTCACAATGAGGGTTTTCTCCCTAGAAAAGTTAAACTGCTTTGATAAATTTGAGAGCAAAAACAAACACAAAAAATGCTCATAATGCGCAATTTCTCTATTTGCTGCCAAAACTGTTCCATTGATACAAATATAGGCATATATGATAATGCTCGATCTCAAACTTAATTAGGCTACACTTTCAACATTGATTGCTAAGTGACGCTAGAACGTACAGAGGGATGAACTCGAACGTGTCTAACCTGTACACTGACAACGTGTCCTTTAAACTTTTGAAAGCCGGTCTTATCATTTAGACGCTTATCATCTAGACGCTTTCATATATTGCAATAACTACAAAATAAAGCTTTTATTATATTGAGATTTAAGAACAATCAATTACCAGTCTTGCGGTCTATTTTTAAGAACATTTTGGAATTTACAGAAGCCTTCTATTGCGTCATTGAAACAAATGCAGCTTCCCGTTTTTAGGTCGCTTTTCATTTTAGTCAAGTTGGTGAATACGGACTAAAGGTAATAATAGGCTATTAAGATTTAGTACGAAAATAGAATTATGCAGTGTTAGTGAATACGGGACCAGGTATGAAATTAGCACTGACATGATTGTAAACCTCGTAGGTCTTTTCTGAATTACAAAAGTAGTTTATAGGCCTTTTTATTTTGGCGAAGCGTTCTATCATGAACGCGCCGAAATTACATAATCATACAAAACATGTATGAGCGCATAGAAAAGTGTACAAACGAAAGCTTATCAAATAATCAGGTGATACACACAACAGTTACCATTTGTTTTTGTAAAGTTTATCGATAGCATCACAAGAGAAAAAAACAGTATATAACAACCATATATAAGGGAGGGTGGGTGGTAAATAAAAGCGTCGAGCTATTGCTAGGAACAAGCGCGCACTGCTGCTAACAAACGGTCGACTGGAACCGAGAAACCCCGAGGGATAGGTCATGTGACCCTGGAATTAGGTACGCCGCTTGATTGTCTGTCTAAACGAAATTAAGAAACTTAATTCTATTTAAACAAACAACCAAGACAAATGAGGGGGAAACTGGGAGCTTTATTAATAACTACGATCCAATACTAAAAACCAAGCGCACTCAATTAAAGACAAATACATACAAAACATGTATCTACATTCAACAGGTGCATGTAAGCGCGCCGAAATTACATAAGCGTTCAAAACATATATGAGCGCATAGAAAAGTATACAAACAAAAGCATATCAAATAATCAGGTGATACACAAAACAGTTACTATTTGATTTTGTAAAGTTTATCGTCCACATGTTGTACCCACAACTTAGGAGTAGAAGTAGGTAGGAATTAAACATGTTTCTGCATATGCTTTACATTTTTGAACCATTAATTGACATCATTTTCTATATAAGATTGGTAACAAGTCGAACGCCAGTCACCCAGAAGTTTAATGCAGTGAGGAGAAAGTCCAACAGAATAACAAAAACTTGTGAACTCTGTAAGAGTAACGTTACATAATGAGAGACAATGCCGCACACGGCCTATAAACGTATCCGAGGTTAATACAGTCAGTTTATTGTTCACGCGGTACATGAAGGCGGGACTATCCATGTCCGCACCAAGTGTTTGTTGTTAATATCTGAAGATAGCTTGTACCGGGCACAATGCGCTATTCTTCAATCGAGGAAACTGGATGTCAAAAGTTCTGGACTGAAATTGTATAGCTTTACTCCATCGAATGTGTAGTATCAGGCCCCAAGGGAAAAAATAAGATATCTCGCCGTCGTAAATGTTTAGTAGTGTCAAACTGTGATGCTGAGTTAAGTAGAACATTGCTGCGTCTTAAGAGGCCATAACACATTGTGAGACAAACGACCCACACTGTAGTGTCCAAAGATGAGGTCATATTCAAGTACACTAGTATGTTTTTCAACATGTCTGGCGTAATAGGTTTCTTTCGAACCACCGAGTCACCGAGATGGCGTCTAATCCCATTCAAGGTGCACGATAGTTGAACGTTATCCTTTAGCGGGTTAAGCAGTTAAGAATTATATTAAGATATTGTTTCCTTAAATTGTATTTAATTGTCCTAGCAAGAAACGCTGCATAGCGACATATCGTAACGGATGAAGCAGGGAATGGTGCATATCTCATTTTCTGACAGAATGCTAAGTAAGAATGTCGATGGGTTCTATAAGTCCGTTTGGTGTTTTCTGAGAACGTTCGGCTGTTAAAGGACGCGATATCCTTATCAAGGTCAGATTTTAGTGTCCTACTGCTGTCTGTAATGAGAGGAATTGTATGTTATCAATATAAGACATCAGCCTCGGCACACCACCCGGTTCATGCGACTTACTAACACTGTCTTCCAAAATGTTTGATTCTCCGCTGTAATACACAGCTCTGAGGCGGAAATTGAAAACTGCTTAGAGTCAGAAACGCGACGTGAGGAATCAATTACAACAGAGTGTTTGGAGCTGCCCTTATTTATAATGGAACAGGCCACGATATTGTCACAATGTACAAACACTTTGTTGTTGTCTAGATCAGGAGCCCACCTCCGTACTTCAGATTCAAGCGCTAATACTTCAAGATAATTAATTGGCAAAGTCGCTGTTGTTGGGGACCACGGTGTATGAACAATATCTCCGTGATAAAACAGCCAGCAGCCATCTTACACGCATCAATGGCAATAGGTGTTGCCGGTCTGCTATCTACAATAGGCAAAGTGCCGTTAAATGTATACATAAAGTTTAACCACCATATCAAATCAAGTTTCATATCATAAGTAACTAATGTCCGATGCCAAGGTTTACGTAGTGTTTTAGCCCGGCCGGGTAGCTCAATTGGTAGCGTATCTGACTCGTGATCTGGAGGTCACGGATTCGATACCCGGTTGCGGCGACATTCTTTCGGGCGATGTTTTCCATTGCCTCTCACCTCTGATCTATGTGAGAAAGTAGTCAGTGGCTTCGAAAGAATGTTGTGTAAGTACTGGTGTGGGAAAGCCAGGAAAACATGGGTAGGTGCACTGACCGCCGTGATATGACCAACGCTGTTGAAAGCGGCGTTAAACTGCAAACAAACAAACAAACAAACAAACAAACGTAGTGTATTCGATCTGTCAATCAAACGCCGCATATGAAACCGGCCGCCATAAATGCACTGTGTAATCCATTTAAGCTTCCCAGCTAAACTTTGTATTGCACGTTTTGTCACTTTCTTTGACACCAGAAAAGTTTGCATAACATATTTAATATCCTTTAACTTGGGCCCTCGAATACAAAATGTCATGCTGTCCGAATTAAGGATAATTCCTAAGAATACGAGTTCACGCTTTGGCCCGTCAATCTTATTATACTTTATATGGAATTCAAGACGGCGTAACAGGCGCAATAGTTCATCCAAGGTAGCCATGCATTCACGATAACTCTTGGCAACAATTAAAAAGTCATCAAGGTAAACAACTATATTAGGATGTCCTAGTAAGCCATAATAGCACGAACAGCTTGAGTTAACAGATTAAATATTTCTGGGGATCGCGAGGCACCAAAAGGAAGTCGTTCGTCAATCATGTAAGTGAATTGTTTATCACCCTGAAATCGCCATTTCAGCCCCGTGGCTTTTCATAATTAGAGGGATGTATCTTCAGGCTTCGATACGCATTAGCTAGGTCAATTTATACAAAATAAAGTCCTGGGGTCACTAAGTACTTGAAATTATTTGTGGTAGCAAAGTCATTGAGAGCATGTCCGAAGTGTCATCATGAAAAAATCTTACTTTTAACGAGTCTTTCTTTGAAATGGCTCCTACAGCTGAAACAATATGGTGATTGTCCAACCAATCGCCACACAAACGATTTTGTATGCAATTTTGCCTTGTTGTCAATGACGCTTTCGGTGAATCGTTTTCGTGCTTATATGATACATCGAAAGTGATAAATTGTTGATAAGAGATCGTGTAAAGTAATATTTTAAACCACCCTTGCCTTGCAGGTTTTAACGCATGTTCTACTCGATTGTAATATTTATTGTTCAGGCTGATGCTGATGTAATTTCAATTGTAGTGGCAACGTTGCCATGTAACGGCGGGATCCATTGCACCCCGTTGAAATGTCTTTCAGAAAAATTCTAACACTTTATTTTAACATATGACATTTAAGTCTCCCAAAGTGAGGTTTTGTTGATGTTTAAAAACAGGAAAAAAAGAGATGAGTTAATTACTATTCCATATTCATCATTGATTCCGCTGTAACCTTCAATTTATTTTAATATACTTGTGATTAATAGAAAAGTTCAGATCTCACGGCGACTTACTACAAAAAAGAGCAGTTTTAAGTTAGATCCATCATATACCGAACTCTTTATATAAACTTTTCTTTGCAGCTGGTAAATACTTTTCGTTTTACCGGTTAGAACGAGACGAATACATTTTACATTTATTGCGACGTCAGGGGTAACAGTTCACTTAAACTAATATATACGACTTTCACATGCCTATCAGATATAAGTCCTTAAAAAGATTCCGACTTTAAAGAATGGAAAATTAACCAAGCCGATGTATGTCTGTTCATTGACCGTCGAAAAATGATGCGACATCGTAACTTTTCACTTCAAACATTATAATATTAATTCAGTACATCAGGTAAACTTTTTTTCAGGACCTAAAATGGAGAACAATGGAGAGGAAAATCTTGATAGAGACACTGCTTTTTCCACAAGTACACACGAACAGCGTGGAAGGACTCGACAGAAGTGTCATAACTTCATTGATTTGCTCAAAGTGATATGTCAGATAGTTACATTGGGAATCGCTATCGCTCTTCTGATAGCTCTAGTAGTTCAAAGAGATGAAAAACCCGAACAATTTAACCAAACCTGTCTACAGTGCGAAACGTTAACCACTTTAGTTGATAGATGGGCATGGAAGGATGTATCTGAAGACAAACAAACAGATAGATGTTGTTTCAAGAGCGACACCGGTCTTATTGAAATGCTCAAAAACGTAAATAACACATGTACATTAGACTATTATATAATGACCGTTTTAATGCAATAATTGTTAGTTGCACATGTTGTAATTGTTTCAATTGTAGGGTTGTTTTAAAGACGTATGTTTGTATTAACTATAGCAGTCAACTTGTATTGCTGAGAGGTTTGGTATGAAAACAATTGGTAGAAGGAATCTACGGCAGGAAATAGAATCGGTAGTACAAATGTACATGTTTTGGTAATTTAAATCTAAAATACCATTGAAAATGGCATGTGACACAGTGCAAACACAACATGGTCTAGGAGATATTTTCTAGTTACCTGTCTGTTTTAAGCTCTGGTAACAATTTTGTTCCGTCGGGCGAAAGATTTTTTAATTCTTCATCGGATTTTTTATGGAAGAAAAATATTGCTTTAACAATTCAGCAAATATATTTTTAAATTGATCAGTGATTTTGAAATGGCTCTATTGGTTAAGGAGGTTTAGGAGGAGAAGTGGTTTGAAACACAATGTGAACGGACAGGCGACGACGACGCCTGCCGGTAAGATGTCATAATTGCTTCGATTATATTTATGTTGATGAATATTTTGATAATGGTGTTAACTTGATATAGGTTCACTCAGCCCAACCTGGTTGTTCACGCACAATGTTGATGACGCCACAATAAGAAACTTGAACGTTATGTATCGGTATATTTGATCTTTTAAGTTCGATCCGTGATGGATGATGCGTGAAGTATTAATGAGAACTTTTTCTTACAAACATGAAGTCTGAAAACTAACTGTTACATCTTAAGAGTGAAAAGTGAACAGTAAAGACACCAACGTGCTTTCTGACTTTAATAACAATATTTGTCTATTGTATTACAGTATTTCGAGAAACGTATTTCCGGCTGTCAATCTGGTGAGTAGGTTTATTACCGTCCTTTGTTGTTTTTTTATGTTTAAGCAATCGTGTAAATTCAAACTGATTGAAAAAAAAACATTTTCCCACAGTTTCTTAAAATCCCTTTAAACTATGTGACGATTAGTGCGAAGCCGTTTCGAATTTACTAGTACACTGCCAGTCACGGGTAGTTTGTCAAAGAGTGCGGCTCTTGTCGTTTCAACATTCAAAATGTCTTCTTCTACAGAAACCGAACGGCTGCAGGAAAATGTTGAACAGCTAAACACTCTGGTTTGGAACCATCGCCTGAATAATATAACTAACGTCACCTCGATACCTTCGTATACACACCCGGATCTGTCAACGCTGATGCAGTTGATTAATAACGTGTTCCACAGAAAACGTTCTGTACTGTACCTAACAAGCGTTAACACAGTTATTGCTGAAGGTAATATTATTTGTATTATCCGATCCATATTTTCTTGTGATTTTCTTAAAGGGGAAGGGGGCAGGCGTAGAAACAGTTGTCTTTTTTGATGGTCCTTGGGTAAAAAGATAATAGTAGTAGGCTTGGAAATTTGCCTTGACCAAAGGCCTTCCACCATAACCGCCATGACGATATTTTCAAATGGTTGACTATTTTATATCAGACAAGAAACGTGCACATTTGCTTGTGGTTGTAACTGTCTTCCTTTAGCGTTTAGATTAGTTATTCATATGTATACATCAACATTCGCAGGTTCAGATCCAACGATTGCAAGGAATAGCAACAACAAACAAGGTCACATTTCGTTCTCCAATGAAACATGACGTTCTGTGAATCTCATAAACACAGTTCTTTATTTAATATCAATGTAATCTTTTTAAAATGTTTGCCCATCGCGTATTTTTTGGATGGTAAAGTAAGGTGTTAGTGTAGTCGAAATTAAGTTCTACCTACGATTGATTACAATAGAAGCCTTTCTTATGTTTGTCTAGAAATAATCTTGACAAAGAACATACTTCAAATACGCCAAACCGAAATATATACTTTTCGAGAACATCGATTTAAAAATACGTATAAAATGTACAATCTGATTACCGCGTAAATGCTCTGTAAAATGTAAGATACACATTTAATCTAGATGCGTTATGAATGTGATTTATTGAACATAAATCACACTGAAACCCTTATCATTGACTTTGTTTAAACATCTGAAGAACTTAATGAAATAGGCATGTGTGGAGGAATTATATGGGGGGGGGGGGGGGGGGGGGGGGTGGGGGGGGGGGGGGGTTTATTATCATGCTATTGGATTCTCTCCGAGTTGTAATCCTAACAATGTACCCGTTTATCAAAAAGAGAGCATTTGTAAAAGCATGTACACCGGATGATATAACATTATTAAGAAGCTGATTAGAATAGTACAAAACCCTTCTCTAGCTAGGTATCTTCCTATATAACATAATCTGATGATGGCTTCACCTCTTAAAGGTGTAGCAAACCTCTTCCTGTCGGTTATCCCTTATATAACAAAAAATTTCTTATGTGTATAATGACTCCTAACCACCAGGACATATCCATCTCAAGTCAAATTTATTCTCTGAATGTTTATTTCAAAATACCCAGAAATGTACTATGGTGATCACACTTGGTATTTGTTTCTGTTTAGCAACATTATGTCGTAACAATTGCATCGAATCAAAGCATGCAGCAACTTGCAACTTAAGTAACTTTGGCATAAAATATTGTCTCAAAATGGTTTAGTGATCTTTGCTAAATTTGGAACAAAAATCCCAAAAGTATATTTTTTTATCAAAATGTTCTAATCGAGAATGGTCTGAATATATGTTTCAGCTTCGGTGCCTACCATACTGTCGAATGATTGACCTCTTATCACATTTCACCAGTAGAATGAAGAAACATGTGCAAATAATTCAAACAGTTATAAAAAAAAATCCCCAAATAGGATTTTTGATATGTTTTTATATGACTTCAATATGCTTAATGACCAGACTTGAAACGTTTAAAACGAACAGATGAATGGAAGGACAGAGAGACGGAAACACAAATGGGCAGATGTCAGAGATGTGAAACCAAAGTGTCTGCTTGCCTTACAGACAGATGCCAAACAAATGAGAGATTCACTAAACCTATACATTTAATTGAGTTAATATAGCTCGTATTAGCATACTCGTCATGCAAAATGTACAAACATAATCAAATATTTCTTATTCCCCCCCCCCCCCCCCCCCCCCCCCAAGCTGAACTTTGCGAATTTCTTATATGTTGTTATGTTGTTCGATTACATATTGTGCTCATCTGACATAAAATTCGTCTCTATATTATTTTGCTCAGGGTCAAAATGCTAAACAACCGTCCTACTTCACTGGTTGCATGTTTCCGAAGGTAAATTGTGTTATGAAGTTACTTATGTGTAAATATGTATATATTTATAGGTTTCAGCTTAGCGATATCATGGAATACGATAATTCAACAAGGGGATGCTTTTCTCTCCAATGACACATGTTCTGTTTCCATTATGAGCAGCGGCCTTTACGTCATATCCACACATGTGAAATTCCGTACACATGTCATCAACGACAGAACGATGTAAGTAATAGTGTATTTATTTCTAGCTCTCTGGTTAATTTTCTGGCTTGGTTAGTAAATGACAACAGTTTTCACATGGACAATAATTACGAAGAACTCTCAAGTGATACAGCATGGAAATGTAATGCTTAAGCTGAGTGTATGATATCCTTTCATAAAAACAAGTACAAACCTTTTACATTAGCATTGGTCCTTCAGCTGCATCATGAATATGGTTCGAACAATCTTATTGAAACTTTCCATTCATATGGCTTTTGCGCGTCGTACACTGAGGTGAGAAAGTTTTTGACGAGTTCAGCAAATCACGAAATCATCAGATCCCAGAATGGAAATACATCCCTAGTGGAATAAGTATGTCCTCAAATATTAGGTGGGGGTTTCACTCAAGAAAGGTTTGACTTGTGTTTGACTTTCTGTCAGCCAAAAGAGTGATTTGGCCCGCCTAGATACGTATATCCATACAGGCAAATTGGATCATGTTCAACCAACACAAATTACGTGTCTGATATGGATTGGGTAATGCTCCAATTACTTTAACGCGACATTGTTGAACTACCTGTGGTTCGAGATGATACAAAACAAGTAATACCGTTCTGGAAAGACTTTAACACAAGAATATCTGACAGAAAAGCAATTCACGTAGTCGTTGCCTATCTCCCAATCATAAACGCTAAACCCGCTGTCATGGCGACAGTATACACAACAATGCAGCAATGCCACGAGATTACAAAGGCAGTAGGCCAGAACAACCCGGTGCAGACCTTTGACCACCAGCTTTATGTCATTGCCCAACAAGTAAAGTGGTCTATGCCTGCGATTTTCCGCGCACATGTGGTAAGGTTAGGCGGATTCCACACTGTATCGTGTTATATTTCAACAATCGGGAAGATCTAGGCATCAGCTGGACTTCGTGATTTATTCGTCGATTCAGTTGCATATGCAGGTTGTACTGTAGATCAGATACTTCAAGGCAAGCAGTTTAACCGTGGTGTTAGAGCATACACACTAGCGTATGAAACTATCATGGTACTATGGTTCAAACGTACGAGCTTGCGAACGTACGAACGTAGTAGATCTCTCTGAGTTTTTTTTAATCCTTTTTTGGTAGCAACTTTATCCGTTGATCTGTACTTTCAGAGAGTTTTGTTATAAAGAATCTCCAACTTTCAAATTTTAGGAAATGTTCTTTAATAGCCGTAGAAGTAATGCTCATGAATGTCAGAGCAGAGCGTTATGGAGATTGGACTTTACATATACAATCTGTGTCATCTGTTGCCATATTCGTTCATTGCAAACAAGACAAATTATTCCCGGAGGACACCGGCTTATTTAATTGACATGCAGAATCTCCCCCCGAAGACACATATTCAGCTTTAATGTCTGGAAAGTTAGCAGTCAGACGAAAGCCTGATGTATTCAATGGTATATGGAGAAATATGGCAACAGAGAAGGCTATACTCATGGATTCGAAGAGACGGGCGGTATAGTCGGATTGACTACGCAAAAGTCTGCTCTTCTTAAATGGTCAATTACTACGCACATTCTTGCAAGGTACGCCTCTGTGATGAGGAAAATGTTTGGAATTGCTATGGCCTCCGATATTGATCATGAACACAATAGACAAACAGCGATTAAACACAATGAGCGGCAAGAAAATGATCTCATTGAGCACGTGCAACTAATATGACAGATCCATTCGAAATTGAAGCATACCCCAAATCCCTAATAAACATTGCCACGGGTTTGCATGCCAGAAAGAAAGTAAAAAATTCGTTCCTGAGTTCAATAGAGCGTGGACAAAAATCGTTTCAATATTTTGTAAATTGTTGTTTTAAAGACAACGAAACTCGCGATTTTTATTCTCCAATTTCTCAAACCTAACTTAAAACATTTGACAATATGACAACACCGTACAGTCTTAAATGTCAATTTGGCAATATGGTAAAACACCATATCTATCCTGAGCTTGTCTTTCATAGGGCTTTAGCCCTGGCAAATGTACGAGATGAAGTTAGCGTTGAAAAGGTTTTGGCCATCCATGGCGGTCGAATACAAACATTTATTTTCCATGACGATGGGTCTATGAGGAATTCATGTAAAGCAGATTTCATTCATTTATTGAAAACAAGAGGTTTGCACCTCTTTCACACTGCCTTCATATGCAAAAACTCGATCAATCCTGGTCAAAGATGGTATGGGTATTCATGTAAAACGCTACAATAGTATGGCTAAGGACTACGTTAAAACCCTCACAGAGCGTTTTGAAACTTACGGCTGTGTCGTGGACATATTTGATCGGTGTAATGTTGTACATCCTACAAAACCAGCAGAAAGAATCAGAAGCTCTATTTCAGGTGTTGGTAAGGGTTTTCAGGCAATTGAAGGCAGATCAATTCCAGATTAGAAGAAATTTCTATGTACACCCGAAAAAAAACAGGGTTTGGTCATATAGGTGACTATGCACTCGAGTACTACAATGAATTCGGGTTTCAATACCACGACGAAGTATTCGTGACTGGATCTTTTCAAAATACTGAGATTGTGAAACAATTTGGTGCTGGGACGGTAACTGACTTTACCCAAATGTTAAGTACGCAGGAAGAGGCAGACAATAATTTTACTGCATTCTCTGTTCGCTAATGAACAGATGTTAAATTGTCCAGTGGCGGTATTGTTATAAAGTCATCAGACACTGATGTTTTACTACTTTGTGTAAAACGTTTCGCACAAATGTCAAACATTGTTGAACTAAGGTTCCATACTGGATTCGTTGCTTCCACCAAAGACGCAAGACGGTTTATACCTTTTCATAATATATTCAAAGATATTGGGCCAGTGATGTGTAGCACACTACCAGCTGCTCACAATCTGACAGGTTGCGACACAACGTCTTCTTTTAAACGACGGTTACAAGGCGTTGACCCATACAGGTATCAGCATTTGTCACATCTAGATGGAGTTGATATTGACACATATGTTGAAGTGGGCAGACAATTCGTCGCTTATCTGTATGATCCAAATGCAGGGCAACATCTGTACATTATCTTATTAAACTCAGAGTGAAGTCAGCGGTATCGAAAGATGCTTCCTTAGTGAGACTACCTCCTAAAGATTTCCGCTCCATGTATCGTGTCCGTGGCGGGTGGGGGCCACGTTTGACGAAATAAAAACACTCGCTGTTCCAGAGCTGAAAAATAAATCTCACGATTCGTGAAGTAACGGTACCATAGACAACATTAACAACATTACCCAAGACGGCCGCGCAGAAGATACTGCAATGTGAAATAAGAAATCTCACAATAAATAGTATGCATGTCCGGCTTTTGATAGACGCTTGCCTTTCAATTATCCACTTAAAATTATAAGACCAAAGCGGATCGAAATCAACAATGAATCGAATACGATAAACACACATCACCACTATTTTAATGTCATATATTGACAGTGTCGCTCGTTTACCGAATTTGATAACTAAACGAATCAAATATTTAACGAAATAATTGTATATATCTTATTCATACAAAAGGTATAGGGAGTATGTTGATATTTCGTTGATATTTTTTACATATTTCGTCTAGTCAATTTAAACCTGGTCTCACTGTACTATCGATCGATAAAATCCTCATGATTGTTAGACTTACAAGCATTTCAGATATTATGTATTGCAAACAGCAAGTGATTTTATTCGCAAGACACTCAAATAGGCTCTTGGATTGAATAAAAATTGAATGCGTGACTTTTGAAATATGTGCGTTCTTCACGCACATATATATGTACGTGAAAAGGAACATTGCCCAGTGGGGGCCTTTATAGCTATGCTTTTGTTAGAGGACAATTGTTCAACATTAACAAAGGTCATACTGTACAAACCCAATGGTCTATTTAATCCTTTCCAACATACAACAAATCTGCAGCAAAGGACTTGAATACATATTTACAAAAATACATAATTATGAGGGTTTAATCATTAATTAGAGCTTAAAACATTGTGGCAAAAGACGATTTTTGTTCATGCCTTATATTGTTTGTTTAACCAAATCAATACATATTTGTTTTTCATATAATATTTTTTTTGGGGCGGGGCTAAGTAACAGTTAACTTATTCATGTACCCAAGGTAAACGAACGAGTGCAATATACATTGGCCCTGGGCCTTCCACGCATCATAACCGCCATGACGATATTTTCAAATTGATGATTATTAATATCAGAACAGATACTTTCACGGTTTATTGCGGTTGTAGCGGTCTTCCTGAAGCTTCTTATATACATCAATATATGAATGACATGTCAAGCTATTGTTCCCTAACTTTGATTATATTTAAGACACTCTTATAGCTAGCTAGACGCGTCTTTAATGTTTAAAGGCAGAGAACAGATAACACTCTGATCGAGCTAAGAAATGGCTTAGACGTACATGGGTCTTCGATGGCTGTGTATTTCCGAATGTTGTTCTTTCAATGTAGTTATTTATATGTAAACATGGAATAGCATCAACAAACAAGGTCACATTTCGCTCTCCAGTGAAACATATTCTGTGAACCTCAGTTTATCTCAATTGACTCTTTTTTAACTGTTTAACATATTTGCCGTTGTGTATGTTTTGTATGGTAAAGTTAGGTGTTTTATTAGACTAGTCGGAATTAAGATCGACATAGGATTGTTTGCAATAGAAGCTTATGTTATGTTTGTCTATAACTATCGTGACAAAGAACATACTTTAAATACTCCAAATTGAAAGATATACTTTTCAAGAAAAGCCTTTTAATTAGGCTAAACGGTATTACCTGAATACCGCATTAACCCTGTGTAAAATGTAAGATAGAAATTGAATATATATGCGTTATCAATGTGATTTATTTGACCTAAATCACACTAAAACACTTATAGCATTGACTTTGTTTAAACATCTAAAGAACTTAATGAAATAGGCATGTGTGGAGGAATTATTTGAGCGAGGTTACTATCATGTTATAAGAACCATAGTAATCATAACAATTTACCCGTTTCTCAAAAGGAGAGCTGCTGTAAAAGCATGTACACCGGATGATTTAACATTATTAGGAAGCTGATTAGAATAGTACAAAACCCTTCTCTAGCTAGGTATCCTCCTATATAACATAATCTGATGTTGGATTCCCCTCTTTAAAGATGTAGTGAACCTCTTCCTGTCGGTTATCCCTTATATAACAACATTTTTCGTTGGACATCCCCTTCTCATGTGTATAATGACTCACAACCACCAGGGCATGTCCATCTGAAGTCAGCTTATTTCGCTGGATGTTTTGATTTTTAAATAACCCAAAATGTACTATAATGATCACAATTAGTATGCCAAATGTGGAAACAAAATTCCAATAGAATATTTTTGGTCAAAGGTTTCTGATCGAGAATGGTCTGAATATATGTTTCAGCTTCGGTGCTTACCATAAACTCGAATTATTGGCCCCTTTTCAGATTTCCATCAAACCTTTTAGTTTAACTCAGTTAAGAAAGCTCGTTAATCAAATACTTCTTATTTTTTCCCCCAAAGCTGAATTTCTGATATGTTTTTTCAATTACATATTGTGCTCAGCTAACATAAAAACCGTCTCTATATTATTTTTTCTCAGGGTCAAAATGCCTAACCGGACTATTTCGCTGGTGGCATATTTCCGATGGTAGATTGTGTTTTGAAGTAACTTATGTGTAAACATTTAATCATTTGTAGGCTTATCCAAAAACTGCATTTTTCAGCAAGAGGATGTTTTTCTACCCATGACACATGTTCTCTATCCACCAAGAACACTGGTCTTTACGTCATATCCACAACAGTGAAATTCCGTACCAATGTCATCAACGACCGAACAATGTAAGTAATGGCGTAGTTTCGACATGTTACGATTGATTCGTTTGTACATATACATTATTCATGCGTAGTTCGGATCCAAATATCTCACGTACTACTGGCCATTTATCATGACACAAACCAGTCAGTCAAAATGCTAACAGTCAAAATGCTAACCCCGCGACACTGCGTCTAGGAGGGTAGCCACTACTACCATTCTTAAAGTCTTTGGTATGACCCGATCGGGGATGGAACCCGCGTCATCCTTCTCCCGATACAGATGCTCTACCACTACACCATCAAGGCGGTTTACTGTTATGTAATTATTGTTAAGCATATTCATGGCTCAAGATTAAGCAAGTTTATGTTTACTAGATCAACAACAACCACTTTTGTAAAATGAATAATTTTACAGATACTTTTTCTTTTTAACTTCGGGATGCAAGCATACTATTATATATATAGCCATGCATAGGCTACCAAGATACTTAACGACGTAAACTACATTTTGAAAAAAAAAATACCCGACATACTTCGATATTTGATAGTTCCAAATCCTGAAACAGTTGTAACTTATATTTTCAGGAAAACAGAGGTCAATATTTATATTGCCGTATTGAGACAGGGTATTCTAATACACATCGTCGACTACATGAAACAATATGTCTTTCTTGCTCGGGAAACTGAACACAGGGCGAACTTGCACTCAATGACTAGGCTGGAAAAGGGTGATAATCTTATCATCAGATTTACCAGTAGCCAAAAGTCGTATCTAGCAACCGAAATACGGGCACACAGGATTAATATGTTTGAACTTTCGTAAGGACTTATTGAATTTGAAGGGAAGATTCAAATCTCATCGTTTTTGTCTCGCTACGACGAAGTTGCGAAAGCAAGACTAAGGTGTTGCTGTTCTGGCGACGGCGACGGCGACTGTGTCAACTATTTAAGTTTAGCTCAACGTTAAAGTTACCTTTTTTAACTTTTCTGAATAAGTGCTGGTACTAGGGCTTTCATATTTGGAATATAGTTACATCTAGTAACCTTCTTCACATTGCAAGATAAGGATACTGAATGTGAGCATTATTTTTGGGGTAAAAATCATGATTTTGGAGGTTCTTGGTGGACTTTTTCTTTTTCATTTCTTGTATTTTTTAATTTTGCGTTTAGGTCAACGTTAAAGTTCTTTTTCTGGAGAAGTACTGGTTCTAGGGCTTTCATACTTAGAATATAGTTACATCTAATAACCTTCTGCACATTGTTTGCTGAATATGCTGAGTGTGACCTTTGTTGGGGGTAAAACACTTGATTTATTTGTTGATTTTCAGAATTGGACATAGTTTCTTCTTAAACGTTAGAACAGTAAACCAGACAATTAAAAACGCGTAGCCCAGGAAGTTGGGGGAAGAGTGAACTCCGTTAACCAACCTATAATAAAGGCGTAGCCTTGGAAGTTGTAGAACAGTTTTTAAATACCAAATAAATGTGTCTAAAGTTTTGTAATAATGGTAGAAGACATACGTATTTTGAATCTTGATATTTCTTTAATCAGTTAATACAATTTATTCATTCATAAAGGTTGTTTTTCAAACATATTACAGAGTTTTTCTCTACAATAATAATGTTCTTTGCTCCCTTTTCGATTACATCACCCCATGGTAAAAAGTTGAAACTTATCCAATGTTAATTCATTTTTTAAATTTCTTGTATCTTTAACTGTTAAGTTTGCACTCAGCTCAAAGTTAAGTTTTCTTTGTTTACATTTCCTAAAAAGTAAAAGTGCCAGGGTTTTCAGAATTCAGTCATATTTATATTTTATACACTTCATGACACATTGTATGTTGAAGCTAATGAGTTTTATCTATGGTTGTAGTACAAAACATGAATTTTGATTGATTCATACCTACTACATTTTGTTGTGAGAGTGACTACAAATGTTGAACACACATTTAATAAATCTTTTTTTTAAATATATTAAATCGTATTGGGGTCATACATTTGGATTTGTTTTCATGACTTTTGAGTACTTTTGGTCTTTTGGTTCATGTTTATTATTTTGTTTAGCTCAATGTTAAAATTTTGTTATTTTACTTTTTGTCTTTTACACTTGCCATGATAGTCAAAGCAGGGGACAGCGAGACATTAACTTACGCGTAATAATTGTGTTCACCGCTATCAAGCTTGACTTCTACTTGACAGTTATGACTTGGACACACACACGACTGCTTTAAAACCGTGTATACTTATATCACGTTACTTAGCTTTTAACGTTGATGTTAATAATAAAGTGTCATATCCGTAGATTACATCAAAATTGAGCTATCATGTAGCTTATTCACACAACCGTTAATCATCTTTTGGAGTACCTATATATGCCGCCTGCCATGTCATACCACTCAATTCACATATAGTTCATGTAGTTCATAATAGTATAGAACGGTTCTTTTTCCTCATCACTCCCTTTTCAAACCTTTCGTCTAGATTTTAATTTCGTTAAACAACAATTGGTCTTATTTTCTCGGTGTGAATGGATTGAGTTATATTGACCCAGTTCAATTTGATATGAATTAAAATCCTCTTTTGTCAACATATATGCACACGGGACATTCGACCGTCTTTCTTTAGCGAACGTCGCATTAAATAATAATGTTTTTTACCAATTACTCGATATCTTTTTTCTGAAATGTAAATTTGAAATTGTTCAAATCTGTTCCCCTGTTTTAACCCGACCGTAACATTCGAAACAGAGTAATAATTATTTTCGACTTATGACATGCATGCCTTAACATTATAACTTTAGAACATATGACCTTAACAATATAAATCATTTAGAACTAACCACAGCTTTCACCAATTTAGCCCATAATTTAATGAGTCTCGTATTACACTTGAAAGATATCAACAATGTTGCATTGATGATTTCGAAACTGTCTTGGGCATAAATCACTCTACGGCATTATACAAACATAAGTTTGAATATCCATTGTTCTGTAGTTACAATTGTCCACATATGTTTACAAAGCAGAAGTCTGTGAACTATATTGGGTAAATTAAAAACCTTTGGCGGCACGATAAAAGCTCTCTTTTTTGTGATCGATGGGTAACAAACAACCAATCCGATAACACTTGTTACATGGTATTGACATATCGATGTCATTGATGTGTTGTGGTTATACGCCGTCTAAAACATTTGTGCAGTTATATGACATCGACTGTTCACTTATTTGTGATATATGGGTAAACCAACCAGTACACAGCTAGAAAATGTGCCTTGTTAAAGGGCTCTCAACCATGATCGCCTCGACAGGGGATTGAAGCCAGGAGACCTCGGTTCCAATTTCCCGACGCTTACTACTCGACCGAGGTGGATTTCCTTATCATCGTATGTATTATTGATGGTGGTATGTATGAACTTATTTAAACAAGCAAGCAGAGAACGTTTAATTATAATTATAATGATTCCTAAGGAATTATCCATTAAAACAAGTCTCGGTCAGAAATGTAGTTTCTGAGTGGGATATCTTTTGCACTTCAACCAGACGCATACATAGTCAACTTCAATAAACAATTGTAAAGGTCGTTCATCAATCGAAAGCTGCCAATGTGGATAAGGAACACTATGTTCGTTCGAGAACGTGGTATAGTTTGCATATTTGCTAGATATAACATATGATCACCCTTTCAGTACGTTGCTTTGTTCAAAAGGGGACATGTTAATATAGCTTCTAAAATAAGAAAAGGTCTGGTTTATTTGCAGATTTAACACATTTCATACTGTTAACTATCACAGTAATATGCCAACTGTATTATCAATTGTTGAAACCTCTTTATCAAAAATAAAGTCGGCGAGTTTGACAACTGGCGCTTGGACTGATTGTTTTATATTTACTAGTGTATGATAGTATTCATTTACCAAAGCTTGTTGAAATGATGCAATAAATCTTAAAATATATGCATACGAGACGTACATCCCAAAAGCATTTTTGGTTGAATTGGCGTCTTTAAGAATCGCAATTTGGCTAATATTGATCATGACCTATGACTATTGAACTTATCCAAGACAATGTTGATTTTCTTTATCCAAAGAGCTGTGTCTGAATGTACCGGCTCGCTCAGTGGGTATGGGAATTAATAACAACAACGATTTATTTCAATCTCTATACAATATATTCCTGAATTCCTCATCCAATGAAATTGACTAAATGTTCAAACACTCTTCTTCTTTCCCTTTCAACAACCATTCATAACTATCTCATCATTTGGAAGTTAGCAATTAAACAGTGTATCAACGGTTAACCATACTTGAGACGATGTTATCTGACCATTGTTTAGCAACTGACTGGCTGTGAAAAGATCTCAGCTCTAATCACGTGATTAAAGATTGCCGCCTAACAAGAAATCTTAAAATATCTGATAGTGGCTAAAACCCATCAAAACAATCTGGTAACACTCTTTCAGAAATGACGAATCGTCATTATCAATAGTATCAAGAACATCTTTTAACTAAAGAGAAACATGACAGCCGTACATTTGTAGCAGAACGGTTTTTCATAATCTCTCCCTTCTAATTTTATAAGTCCTTTCAATCATTGAAGATGTCCTCTCTTAACTAAAATTTCAAACAAAGTATCAGGTTTCAGCACACTGTTAACCTGTCTGCAAAACTGACTGAAACATATATTAAAGTAAAAATACCGATGATATATGCGTTAATATACTAATTGTTTAAACTTTTATTTAATAACAGCACTTAACACTCTGTGAACAGTGTCCCGTCATTATCAATAGTATGAAGAGCATTTTGTATCTAAAAAGAAACATGACAGCCGTACATTTATAGCAGAACAGTTTTTCATAATCTCTACCGTCTAATGTAATAAATCCTCGCAATCCTTGAAGATTTCCTCTCTTAACTAAAACTTCAAAAAAAGCATTTGGTGTTTTTGTTTTCAGGCAAATATAGCTATGAGTAAATAAATCAGCACACTGCTAACCTATCTGCAAAATTGACTGAAACATATATTAAAGCGAAAGTACGATAAAATATGCATGAATATATTAATTGTTTTAAACCTTCATTTAATAACAGCACTTAGCACTCTGTGAACGGTGTCATAATCCATATTATTAATTACTCCTGGCTTGAGTAATTAATCTAATGCATGAACTATATTATCAATAGGTCTAACCATTTGATGTGAAATAAATTCTCCGCATTTGTACGGCGGTTTATTTTCTCTCTTTGATCTTCTTGGTGCTGGAAAGGGCTGTTCCTTTGCACTACTATGTTCGGTATATGGCTGTTCTGTATCTACTTCTGATACATCTGTCTCATTCTCACTGTCCTGTACTGTCGGTATTACATCTGTTTCTATATTCGTTCCGTCTAAGTCAAAATCTTTACCAATTCCCATAAAATCTTTCGATTTTTATAATAATTCTGCACTTGTTGTCTGATCTATTGTAACTATTTCTTAATTTTATCTGCTTCTCTCCTGTTTTCATCAGAATCTTCTCCTGAATCATCGTCGTCTCCACCGTCTGTATTATTCACTACACTGCATCCAGTCTCAGGAACATAGGCGTCTCTATCCTGATATGTACTACTTACATGTCTATATCCTTCGCTGTTAGCTGTTTCCATGACGTCATGACTTGCGTTTTGTTTGTCTGTAACACTTTCGTCTATGTGCTCGACAATTCTTGCTCTTCTACTTTTATTTCTCCATCTGCTATCTTGAATAACAGGTTTCTATGCAGAAATTATTTCCAGACTTTGCTGATCTGCCTTTAAACACAAGAATCTCTTGTCTTCTTAGTTGTTCTACAACTTCGTATGTCTCTTCTACTAACTTATCCGCTTTCTTGTGTTTTCCATCAAATGCTACTTTCTTCAACAGAACTCTATCGACAATAGAAACTTTTACCGCTTTTGCTTTCAGTTCATGATATTTCTTGTGTTTTCGTTTTGCTTTTGAAGCATGTTTCTCTACTATTTCCTTAGTCTGTTCCATCATTTCTTTTAATTAAGTAATATAATCTTTGGCAGATTTGTCTTTTATTTCTTCTGTAATACGCTCAAATCGTTGTCATTTGGTAACTTCGCTTTTCTACCAAACATCAATTCATAAAGCGACGTTTTTGTGTTCTCATGTGGGATGTTTTTATAGAAGAAAACAAGTACTATTTCCAATCTGGTTTTTGGTTGTTTTCTAGAGTACCAAGCATATCAAGTAGGGTTCGATTAGATCAATCTGGTGCAGCGTTTCCTTGTGGATGTATTGTGTAGTATGTTTCTTTTTAATGTCATCAAAGTACAAAGAGTTCTTTTATGATTTTACTTTCGAACTTTGCTCCTTGGTCCGAATGTAGTGTTGTTGGTATTCCGTAGGTCACAATGACATTTGTGTAAACAGTTCCGTGGATTCTTTGTTGGTTTTGCCAATGCATATTAAGTATAATGGTCAGTTATCACTAACATATTCGTAATTCCACCTTTGGATCAAGTGTCAAATAATCAAAGCACACTAGTTTTAGAGGATATGTAGTGTGAACACTTACCAATGAAGCTCTCTGATTGGTAGATGATTTCTGTCTTAAACATCGATCGCATCTCCTGACCCAATTCTCCACATTGGTAGTCATATTCCTTGCTAGTAGTACCTCTCTCTCATCAGTTTAATGGTTATGTCCGTAGCAGGATGACCTACATCATTGTACAATCCGTTAACACTTCATTTCTGTACTGGGATGGCAACATCAATTGTTCAATTTCTCTATCTTCATCTTGCAGTTTTCTGAAGAGTATACCTCTTTTCATTCTGAAATTCTGTGCTGTTTCTTCATCGTCAGGTCTTCTTTGTTCAAAACCTTCTTTGGTATTGCATTATAGATCACCGCTATTCTCCATCGTTCGATCAGTTTTCTCTTTGTGCTTTCCGTGTTAACGTTTGTCCATGTATCTCTGTTGCTACAACTATGCTGATATTATATGCAGGTAGAGTTTCTATTAAAGCTTGCGTTGTTATAGCTTAACAAATGGATTTGACTGTTTTGTCATCTATCTTTACCATATCTTCATCTTGTTTCATACTAACACTGTCATATGGGTACGTGCTCTTTGTATCTGCGTCCGTAACCTTTATGCCTGGCCTATGGTATATGTTAAATGTAAATTACCCAATAGCCGCAGCCCAACGGTGTCCCGTTGCATCTGATTTAGCACTAGTCAATATGTGCGTCAAAGGATTAGTATCGGTTAAATCCGTAAGGTGATTAAGTGTCAGGTAAACCGAAAACTTGTCTGTAACAGTCAATTTGAGAGCAAGAAACTCTAGCTTCAACGCACTGTAGTTCTTCTCGGACTTATTCAATGATCTAATTGCGTAGGCTATAACTTTCATCTGTTATTCTTGTCTTTAATTCAAAACTGCACCTAGTCTTTTACCCGAAGCGTCCGTATATAGTTCAAATGGCAACTCGCAATCTGGATATGCTTAAGTAGGAGTTGAGAATAACATATTTGTTTTACTTTTCAATTTGTTCCTGCTCTACTTCTGTCCATATCCAGTTGCATTTTGTCTTCTTCTGATTGTTTCTCGTTGTCGGTGGTAAGAGGTCTGCCAATGATCGGGTAATTTTTCTGAAGTCTTTTATGAAGCGTCTATAGTATAGTCCTCAGAGTTTGTTAACATCGGCCATTCCCTGACCTTTTGAATCGTATCAGATTCGTCTCTATCCGATCTGCGCTGACTATATGTCCTAAAAATTCTTTCTTACCAGTACAACATTACTAGCTTAAGGTGATTTAGACTTCCTTTTGATCCCAGATGAAAGTAATTGTTCTAAGTGTTGCCTCACTTATTGGATCATTAAAAGTGGTATTCGTATATGTCTTTCCTTATACGGTCATTCTGTTGTAAGATCAATCCGGTGTTTAATAATATCACAATGGCCAATGTCCTCTTCACTTTTTGAGAAATTGTCTTTATATGTTATAAGAAGGTTTTTTAGTGTTAACTTATCTTTAGCGGACAATATATTGTTCTTGTCTTTTAAAATGGATTCAATTAGATCGGGCTCATCAGATTCATCCATTTCTGTTTGATCTTTGGCAAAAGTAACCGGTTGCAATTCACAAATACACGATATTGGAGAAATACTAACCTTACGAGTTGTTAGATTAGACAAGGACACTGTAATATATTTCCGTTGTCCATTTTCAAATTGATCCAAAGTTGGTTTAATGTCTATACATGATGAATTGCCGCTCTCTTCTGTTAAAGTGTTTGGATGGTTTAACTCTTTGTCTGTATATCCTTTAGTTTGAATGGATTCATTTGGTCTAAGAGTCACTTTCTCTGGTTCGGCACTTCTTATTACTGCTATTATGTCTTGGACTTCTTTAACTCTTTTTCTCTGTTATAGCTCTGAAGCTCAGATACCATGAAGTTTGAAGCTTTGCTGTTCGAAGGTACTGGTTTCCAAACAGATTCTTGCAATCATCTAAGAATTCGTGTGAAATATTTGTTCCTAGAATAATTGGAGTTCTCGCAAAATAAGTTGCAGTCGGAACAACAAAAGTGAACAATGTTTCGGAACACCAAGAGGTATATCAAGTTGTGCTAAAATAAATCCTTTATTAGGAAGTGGACATTCGTCTGCACATTCGATCTTTAAAATGTTATCCATATTCTGTAAAGGTATTCCTTGTAAGTGTTCTGTCACAAACGATTCCGATATGATACTAACGCAGCCTCCGGTGTCCAATAATGCTCTTGTTAAAACTCCATTGATCTTAAGCCCAGATTTATTTGGTTCACTACGGTAGCTCTCGTTCGATCCAACATTATGAGCTTCTATGCTCTTTGGCAGTTCATTTGTATATGTCCTCTTTCGTTGCATTTGTAGTACACAATATTATTGTTGTTGGGGTTGTTGTTGTAACAGTTATACTGTAGAAGTGGACAATATCGATGAATATGTCCAATTTCATTAAAGTTGTAGCATGTTGGATGAAACTGCTGACTACGCAAAGGTCATTGTAGTTAATATTCTCTACCAATACCCTGATCACCTTGACCTCTGCCTCTGTATCCTCTGTTTCTTATGTTTCCTACGTTTCCTATATTTCTTCCATTTTCTCTATTTCCTCTTCCATCATTAAGTGGTTGTCTATATTGGTGTTCTTTATTCAATGTCTAGGTGATCAATCCCAGCATTAAGCGGTATCAACAACTCATTCAACTCACTCATCTCCTTCGATTGAGTTTCAACGTGTGATACTGCCTTACAAACATTGGACCTATTGTTTCCATCAGTTTTAAATATTTATGTCGGCCTGCATGCATAACGTGTTTAAGCATGGTGACATCAGACCTTTTCAGAGGCTCTAACTTAATGGCCTGTTCAAATAATTCCTCTTATTTCGAAGCAAACAATGTAACTGCTTCATTATACTGTTGTTGGCAATTATAAAACTTCCTCATAAGTGTCTCCGTTGACTCTACCGAGCCATATCCACCATCAAACTTTTGATTTAATTTTATTTAATGTTTGATGGTTACCTAAAATAATGGAACACAACTATTTGTATAAAGCATGATAATTATAAACAAGGTTGAGTTATGTTAATATATCAATCAACCTAAGTACACAATGTATACATACGTCACATAGTCCTTTACTCTCTCACTATATATACACACTATTCAATGAGTTAAACCTAGGTTTAAATTTGTCAAGAAATTTAAATTATTTTAAGTATCAAATATCAAAAATTTAACACTGAAAACTAATTTATTTTCTATTACAGAGTGAACTAACCAATCAGAACACATGTTAACATATACTAATTTAGTTTATATATGCTCTTATTTCAACACTGTTTACCTGTAAAGCTGTAAACACAAGTCTTAATAGTATTCTATAAATAGAATAAACATGAGAAAGCAATGTCACAATTTACCTATGTTTCTGTATAATCGGTCATTCTAGTCAAGCAGATAGCTCTAGTACAGTGAAGACAGTAGGTGGGATATGGCAGAGCCAATGAAAATGCTTGTTCTTAAATTTGGCGAGTCCAAACTAAGTTTCTCGGAAATTGAGAAAAAATATACTATGTGGTAAAACAAACTTCTCCTCATCGAAAGAATGGCAAATTTCTAAAAGCATCGTAATATACTTAACAAATCCGAACAGTCCATTTTGAAAACGAGACAAAACTGAATATTCCAACTTCGGAATATAATAATGGAAAGGGGCGTGAACAAAAAAGTATTAAAGTTGGAGTAAGTTCTAGGCGTGCAGTGTTTGAACTGTGCAACTTCAACGTTCTTTAGGCTCTCAAACAATCATGGAAACATACAATAAATTAATAAAAGTCTTACCACAGAGGAATAACATCATTGAAAACACAGCAAAATATTAATTAGAAAGTAAAAAAAAAGAAAAATATTCACTTATCACAATCTAAAGTTGATCAATTGTTCAGTTCATGATCATGTAGCTTTTCCATCGTTGGTAGATAGTGTGTATGTCGCCTGATCTTTGCCGGCTCTTTCTGAAGATTCGTCCACGAGTATGCGAATCAATCTCAATTGTGGGTTCTTATTGGTGTATTTCATTTGTTTGGCGCCATTTGTACCGGCTCACTTTGTGGGTTTGGGAATTAATAACACCAACGAGTTATTTCAATCTCTATACAATATATGCCTGAATTCATTCAAAGAAGACAAAATGCAACTGGATATGGACACAAGTAAAGCAGGAATAAATTGAAAAGTTAAAAATTATTTTATCCTCACCTCCTACTTAAACATATTCAGATTGCGAGTTGCCATTTGAACTACATACGAACGCTTCAGGTAAAGGACTAGGTGCAGTTTTGAATCAGAGACAAGAAAAATAGATGAAAGCTATAGCCTACGCAAGTAGATCATTGAATAAGTTCGAGAAGAACTACAGTGCGATCAAGCTGGAGTTTCTTGCTCTCAAATTTGCTGTTACAGACAAGTTTTTTGATAATTTACATTCAACATATACTATAGGCCAGGCATAAACTATACGTATGCAAAAACAAAGTGCAGGTATTCATATGAAAGTGTTAGTATGAAACTAGATGAAGATATGGTAACGATAGATGACAAAACAATCAAAGCCGTTTGTTAAGCTATAACAATGCAAGTTTCTATGGAAACCCTACCTGCATATAATATCCGCATAGTTGAAGCAACAGAGATACCTGACAGACGTTAACACAAAAAGAACTAAGAGAAGTCAGAAAAGCAAAAAGATAAGATAAACTGATCGAACATTGGAGGATAGCGGTGATCTATAATGCAATAGCAAAGAAGTTTTTTAACAAAGAAGACCTGACGATGAAGAAGCAGCACAAGAATTTCAGTATGAAAAGAGGTATACTCTTCAAAAAACTGCAAGTTGAAGATAGAGAAATAAAACAATTGGTGTTGCCATCCCACTACAGCAATGATGTGTTTAATGGATTGCACAATGATGTAGGTCATCCCGGTACGGACATAACCATTAAACTGATGAGAGAGAGGTACTACTGCCCAGGAATGACTACCGATGGGGATAATTGGATCCGGAGATGTGATCAATGTTTCAGACGGAAATAATCTACCAATCATAGAGCTTCATCGGTAAGCGTTCACAGTACATATCCTCTGGAATTAGTGTGCTTTGATTATTTGACACTGGAGCCATCGAAAAATGGAATTACAAATGTGTTAGTGATAACTGACCATTATACTAAATATGCATTGGCAATAACAACACAAAATCAAACAGCGAAATTCACGGTAGAAACGTTTTACACACATTTCATTGTGACCTACGGAATACCAACAAGAATACATTCGGACCAAGGAGCAAATTCCGAAAGTGAAATCATAATAGAACTCTGCAGTTTGATGAACATTAAAAAGAAACATACTACACCATACCATCTATAAGGAAACGCTGGACCAGAGATATTTAATCGAACTCTAATTGATATGCTTGGTACCTTAGAAAACAACCAAAAACAAGATTGAAAAAAGTATAAAAGTTCACTTGTTTTCTTTTTTAAAAGCATCCCTCATGAGACAACAAAAACTTCGCCTAATTAATTGATGTTTGGTAGAAAAGCGAAGTTTCCAATTGACATCCAATTTGAACGTATTACAAAAAAAAATAAGAAACAAATCTGCAAAAGATTACATTACTGAATTAAAAGAAATGACGGAACAAACTAAGAAATAGTAAAGAAATATGCAAGGATATAGACATGTAAGTAGTACAGATCAGGATAAAGACGCCTATTTTCCAGATACTTGCACCAGTGGAGTAAAAATAGAGATAGTGGAGACGACAAGGATTCAGGAGAAGATTCTGATGGAAACAAGTGAGAAGCAGATTAAATAAAGGAAATAGTTACAATAGATAGATCAGACAACAAGTGCAGAATTAATAAAAAGAGCGAACGATTTTATAGAAAGAACGAATATAGAAACCAATATCATACCAACAGTAAAGGACAGTGAGAATGAGACAGATGAATGAGGAGTAGATTCAGAATAACCACATACCGAACATAGTAGTGCAAAGGAACAGTCCGTTCCAGCATCAAGAAGATCAAAGAATGAAATTATTCCGCCGGACAGATACGGAGAATTTATTTCACATCAAATGGTTAAACCTATTGATAATATAGTTCATGCATTTGATTAATTACTCAAGTCAGGGGTACTTAACGATATGGATTATGAAACTGTTCACAGAGTGTTAAATGCTGTTATTAAATGAAAGTTTAAACAATTAGTATATTAACGCATATATCATCGGTTTTTTTACTTTAATATATGTTTCAGTCATTTTTGCAGACAGGTTAACAGTGTGCTGAAACCTGATGCTTTGTTTGAAATTTTAGTTAAGAGAGGACATCTTCAATGATTGAAAGGACTTATAAAATTAGAAGGGAGAGATTATGAAAAACCGTTCTCCTATAAATGTACGGCTGTCATGTTTCTCTTTAGTTAAAAGATGTTCTTGATACTATTGATAAGACGATTTGTCATTTCTGAAAGAGGGGGAGAGTGTTAACAGATTGTTTTGATGGGTTTTAGCCCATATCAGATATTTTAAGATTTCTTGTTAGGCGGCAATCTTTAATCACATGATTAGAGATCAGATATGTTCACAGCCAGTCAGTTGCTGGACAATGGTCAGATAACATCGTCTCAAATATGGTCAACCGTTGATTCACTGTTTAATTGCTTACTTCAAAATGATATTTATAAAGAATGGTTGTTGAAAGGGAAAGAAGAAGAGTATTTGAACATTTAGTCAATTTGATTGGCTGAGGAGTTCAGGAATATATTGTGTAGAGATTGAAATAACTCGTTGATGTAATTATTCCCATACCCACTGAGCGAGCCGGTACATTCAGGCACAGCTCTTTGGATAAAAGTGAACAAGTGATAGGTCATGATCAATATCAGCCAAACTGCGATTCTTAAAGACTCCAATTCCACCAAACATGCTTGTGGGCTGTACGTTTCGTATGCATATATTTTAAGATTCATTGCATCATTTCAACAAGCTTTGATAAATAAATACTAGCATACACTAGAAAATATAAACAATCTATCCAAGCGCCAATTGTTAAACTCGCCGACTTTATTTTTTGATGTATAGGTTTCAACAATTGATAATACAGTTGGCATATTACTGTGATAGTTAACAGTATGAAATGTGTTAAATCTGCAAATAAACTAGATCTGTTCTTATTTTAGAAGTTATATTAACATGTCCCCATTTGGACAAAGCAAAATACTGAAAGGGTGATCATATGTTACATCTAACACATAGGCAAACTAAACCACGTCCTCGAACGAAGATAGTGTTCCCCATACGCTACTAGTCGTGCAATACGAACACATTTATCGGTCCCGCAACGTAATATTCCTTTTATTATATACCTACGATCTATGAAGAGCGAAAAAACTAACAAATATACAGATTCAATATATTTTATATTGGGGAAACAATTTTGTAATCTTGAAATGAAAAAATGGATGGCGGATGAATATTTACTACAATACTTAGGACACGCCCCTAGAAAGTATGCTAATACGTAGGTCCCACCCAATAACATTATCAAATTACATTTCCAATGTTTTGTTGGAGAAAATAACAACATAATCTTTATTTGCGGGTTCTTATAAATTTGACACTAGATTTTCGATACATACAATAGAAACAATTTTCCTAAATAGTACTGGTTGTCTGCATATTTTACTACGAAGCGCAGATTAAAAACGGAAATCTCGCTTAAAGTAGTCCGCGCACTGTCTGACGTCACAAACTTGTATTTACACCGCATGTAGATACGGAATTTCAATCCGTCGTGGTGTATTTGCGCATGTCAATCTGCGTGTATTTCCACCGGAAAATGTACAGGCATATAATAAAAACATATATATGATAATAGCTTGAGGGTTATATTTTACGCATTGACCATCTTTTTTCGAAACGTTCTCTGATTGCGTGTTTAATTAAGTTTATACATACTACCATAAATAATATATATCTATTATTTATTTACGTATGCTGGTTTACGAAGATGAGAATCCACCGCTTCAGAGTAGTAAGCGTCAGGGAATCGGAACCGATGTCTCCTGGGTTCAATCCTCTATCGAGGCGATCATGGTTTAATGCCCTTTATACTGGTTGGTTTACCCATATATCGGGAACAAGTGAACAGTCGATGTAATATAACTGCAAACATGTTGTAAACGGCGTTAAACCACAACACAACAATGACATCGATTTGTTAATATATTAATATGTTAATACCATGTAACATCTGTTGTTCAATATGGTAGTTTCACGGTGGTTATGGGAAGGTTCCTTTGGGCAAGGTACATTCCCTAGCCCTTGTTTGTCACCCATCTATCACAAAAAAAGAGGGATGTCGATGTTGAAAACAGCTTACATTCTAAATAAATCCTTATATTTTCTCTTCATGAGCAGGAAGCTTTTATCGTGCCGCCAAATATACAGGTAGCAAGTAGAACGCTGTTGACCACCATGACCCAACACATATACTATAAACAACACGGAATAGATATATAGTGTATCACAATATATTTATTTTGTGTCTGGTTATAGAGTTGAACAATTTGAAGAAAGGACAAATAAAAACATACCGGAGAAATGCGTATGACATGGCCATAATAAAACCAATCATTTAATACCACAAGTTTTTTTAATTTACCATATATATTTCACAGACATCTGCTTTGTAAACATATGTGGACAATTCTAACTACAGAACAATGGATATTCAAATTTATGTTTGTAATATGCTGTAGAGTGATTTATGCCCAAGATAGTTTCGAAACCATCAATGAAACATTGTTGATATCTTTCAAGGGTAATACGAGACTCATTGTTTGTTAAATTGGTGAAAGCTGTGGTTAGTTCTCAAAGATTTATATTGTTAAGGTCATATGTTCTAAAGTTATAATGTTAAGGCATGCATGTCATAAGTCGAAATAATGATTACTATTTTTCGACTTTTACGATCAGGTTAAGGCAGTGGAAACAGATTTGAACAATTTCATTTTTACTTTTCAGAAAAGAGATATCGAGTAATTGGTAAAAAATAATATTTTGAATGTGATGTTCGCTAAAAAAAGGAGATCGAATGTCCTGTGTGAATATATGTTGACAATAGAGGATCTTAATTCATATTGAATTGAACTGGTTCAATATAACTCAATCCATACACACCGAGAAAATAAGACCAATTGTTGTTTTACGAAATTAAAATTAAGACAAAAAGTTCGAAAAGGTCGTGTTGAGGAAAAAGAGCAGTTCTATACTATTATGAACTATATGTGAATTGAGTGGTGATGTTGGCGGCCATGTGAAGAGTTAATAAGCGTAACTATTAAATGTATGACATGGCAGGCGGCATATATAGGTTCTCTAAACAATGATTAATGGTTCTGTTATTAAGCTACATGATAGCTCAGTTTTGCAATTTTGATATAATCTAATGATATGACACTTTATTATTAACCTAAACGTTGAAAGCTATGTCGGGTGATATAAGTATACACGAGTCCTAACTGTCAAGAAAAAATCAAGCTTGATAGCGGTGAGTTTACCGTTTATAACAAAACTATGAGGAAAAAAAAAAGAAGAAAAATATATAATATCGATTACATCATGTATATGAAAAACAATTAATATTTGAATGTTCCCTTCAAATTCAATCAGTCCGTACGAACGTTCAAACATATTAATCCTGTGTGCCCGTAGTTCGGCTGCTAGATACGACTTTTGGCTACTGGGAAATCTAATGATAAGTGTATCACCCTTTTCCAGCAAGTTCGCGTCGTGATCAGTTTTCCGAGCACGACAGACATGTTGTTTCTTGTAGTCGTCGACGTGTATAAGAATACCCTGTCTCAATACTTGCTTAATCTTGAGCCATGAATATGCTAATCAATAATTACATATCAGTAAACTGCCTTGGTGGTATAGTGGTACAGCGTCTGCATCCGGAGCGGGATGACGCGGGTTCGATCCCCGATCGGGTCATACCAAATCCTTAAGAATGATAGTAGTGGCTACCCACCTAGGCGCCCAGTGTCGCGGGGTTAGCATTATGACTGACTGGTTTGTGTCAGGATAAATTGCCAGTAGTACATGGGATACTTGGATCCGACCTACAGATGAATATCGTAAATGTACAAACAAATCAATCGTAACATGTCGAAACTACACTATTACTTACATTGTTCGGTCGTTGATGACATTGGTACGGACTTTCACTATTGTGCAGATGACGTAAAAACCGGTGCTCATGATGGAAACAGAACATGTGTCATGGAGAGAAAAACATCCTCTAGTTGAAGTATGGTATTCCAGGATATAGTTACACTGGCACCTTCCACATTTTGCATGAATGTGTATGATAAAACGAGTTATATTAACTGAGTTAAACTAATACATGTAGGTTTGATGGATCCATTTGTTTGTCATCTGTCTGTAAGACAGGCAGACACTTAGGTTTCACATCTCTGATATCCGCCCATTTGTATTTCCGTCTCATTGTCCTTCTATTCATCTGTCCGTTTTAATGTTTTCAATTTGCAAATCTGATCAAGCCTGGTCGTAAGTATGTTGACGCCTACGAAATGTTATAAAGATCATTTTTACACGAGGTCAGCAGGATAAGTAATATAAAAAATCTTATTTGGGGATTTTTATATAACTGTTTGAAATATTTGCACATGTCTCTTTATTCTAACTGTGACATCTGAAAAGGGGCAAATAATTCGAGTGTATGGTATGCACCGAAGCTGAAACATATATTCAGACCATTCTGAATCAGAAACATTTGACCAAAAAGATTCTTTTGGGATATTTTTTTCCAAATATAGCATACTAATTGTGATCACTATAGTACATTTTGGGGTATTTAAAAATCAAAACATTCAGCGAAATAAGCTGACTTGAGATGGATACGCCCTGGTGGTTGGGAGTCAGTATACACATGTGAAGTGGATGTCCATCAAAAAAATGTTTTTATGTAAGGGATAACCGACAAGTAGAGGTCGCAACATTTTTAAAGAGGGGAATCAGACATCAGATTATGTTATATAGGAGGATAGCTAGCTAGAGAAGGGTGTTGTACTATTTTAATCAGCTTCTTAATAATGTTATATCATCCGGTGTACATGCTTTTACAGATGCTTTCTTTTTGAGAAACGGAGGAGAATCCAAAACCATGATAATAAACGCGCCCGTATAATTCCTCTACACATGCCTATTTCCTTAAGTTCTTCAGATGTTTAAACAAAGTCAATGATAAGTGTTTTAATGTGATTTATGTTAACTAAATCACATTCATAATGCATATAGATTCAATGTGTATCTTACATTTTACACAGGATTTACGCAGTATTCAGATAATACTTTTTAGCCGAATTAAAACGCTTTTCTTGAAAAGAATATCTTTCAATTTGGAGTATTTTAAGTATGTTTTTTGTCACGATAATTTCTAGACAAACATAAAACAGGCTTCTATTGCAATCAATAGCCGTGTTCTTTGTCACGATAGTTTTATAAAACAAGCTTCTATTGCAATCAATCATATGTCGATCGTAATTTCGACTAGACTAATAAAACACCTAACTTTACCGTACAAAACATACACAATGGGCAAATATGTTAAACAGTTAAAAAAGAATCCATTGAGATAAATTGAGGTTCACAGAACATCTTTCATTAGAGAGCGAAATGTGACCTTGTTTGTTGATGCTATTACATGCAATCTTTGTATCTAAGCCTGCAAATGTTTATGTTTACATATAAATAACTACATTGAAAGAACAACATTCGGAAATATACAGCCATCCAAGACCCTTGTCCGTCTAAGCCTATGATTATCTCGATCTGAGTATTATCTGTTCTCTGCCTTTAAACATTAAAGACTCGTCTAGCTAGCTATAAGAGTGTCTTAATTATAAGTCAAGGAACAATAGCTTGACATGTCATTCCGATATCGATAAATATAAGAAGCTTCAGGAAGACGGCTACAACCACAAGAAACCGTGTAAGTATCTGTTCTGATATTAATTGTCATCAATTTGAAAATGTCGTCATGGCGGTTATGGTGGAAGGCTAAGGCCCATGGCACTTTTTACTCGTTTGTTTATTTTGGGTACATGAATAAGTTAACTGTAACAATATTATGCCTAAAAAATAGTCTTGTTTCTGGTCAAGGGTCTCAAAACAAACAGGGTCAGTAGGTAGATTTGTTTTTTCCCTCATAAAGACATTTACTGATTACTCGATATCTTTTTTCTGAAAAGTGATACTGACCATTTATCCTGACACAAACAAGTCAGTCATAATGCTAACACCGCGACACTTAGCCCCTAGGACGGTAGCCACTACTACCATTCTTATAGTCTTTGGTATGACTCGATCGGGGATCAAACCCGCGCCATACCGCTCCCGATGCGGACACTGTACCACTACACTACCGAGGCGGTATACTGTCATGAAATTTTTGTTAAGCATATTAATGGCTCAAGATTAAGCAAGTTTATTTTTAACAACAACAACAACAACAACCACTTTTGTAAAATGAGTATGATTTCAAAGATACCTTTTTTCGACGGGATAAATGCATACTATTATTTGTATAGCCATACCCGCTTTACATAGGCTCCTAGATATTTAACGACTTAATCTACAAATTGGAAAAAAAATGACAGGACATATTTCGATATTTGATAGTCCTAAATCCCGAAACAGTTGTCACATGTATGTCTTTGTTTTATATTTTCAGGAAAGCTGAAGTGAAATTTTATATTGCCGCATTGAGACATGGTATTCGAATACTCATCGACGACTACAAAAAAAAATATGTCTTTCGTGTTCGGAGAACTGAACACAACGCGAAATTGCACTTTATGACTAGGCTGGAAAAGGGTGATACACTAATAGTTAGATTTCCCAGCAGCCAAAATTCGTATCTAGTAAAAGAACGTGGGGCGCACAGAATAAGTATGTTTGAACTTTCGTAAGGACGACTGCAGCGATCACACTATCAGTAAGTTGTAACGGATACTATAAAGACAATATATTCATGTTTCTGTTACTTGTTGTTACTTGCATCAATCAGAACCACTTTAAACCACACCACGTTTTGTAATATTGTTTACGTAAATGTTACTTCTCTCAATTAGTAGGGTTACAGCGGTGATAATCGTATTATACCGTTTCCTAGTAGTCTGATAAGGTATTCGGCATCCAAACGTGGCTTGCACGGGATCAGTAATCTATTATTGTCGTAGTTACATGATTTTTTTTTTTTTCACATATTTAAAAGAAAATACTTTTTCAACATATTTTGGTGTTAACTTGATGAATACGTAATCTTGTAATCAAGTGTATGAACTGTTATAAGTGTTTATTGTATATATAGAATCAGTCATGCATTCAGTGCCTGTCTACCATTTTTACTACTAGTGGTTTCAGGTTTTATTGTCAAAGGAAGTAAAGGCAATTCGTACCGAAAGGCAAATCGGCCAAAATAAAATCCGCCCGAAAGACAACTAGTAAAAAATCTATCACAACTCGCGCCTTATAAAACACACCCTAAGACAACCCGCTCCAAATCATTTCTTCCTTACAGTGCTGTATCTTATGCAATACATATTTATTAATTGCAGGTTTGTGTATGTTTTCTTTGTCTTTTTCAATTTGGAATTCAAATTATCTTAGTATAATTAGACCGATATGTTATAATTGTCATGGGAGCAACTGAGTGAAAATCGTGTATACACACAAGTGATGTAGGAGAAATCCTATATCGTATATGTTAAACTCAAGTGTTTTCATACCGAAAAACAATCTAGCTACATCCATATACCAAATTTTTGACAGTTTCGGACGAACACTCAGCCTTCTGTTTTTAATGCATATCCTTTACCTTTCCTGACGACATATACACATTGACGGACATGTATATGCCTGGCTTCGCGCCTGATTGTGAGCAAATGGTTGTTGATTGTCGTTTTTGTGTTCCTGGTGTGTAATGTAATGTAACGGCGATAACGCTGTTGCCGTTATTTCATTTGAGATAATTTCATTGTATTTACTCACAATCTTTATTCATATAGTTTCAACAACAGGCCAACTTACAGGTCGGTTCAAATTTCAATATTTCACAAAGTCAGTATAAATAAAACACAATTATAAGAGACTACTGAAATATAATTCTGCCTAAACGTTTTAAACTATCATCACCATTTTGGGCGAGTTGTCTTTAGAATTTTGAATTTGAATTTTAACGGTTTTGGTCATGTATTGGCCAGTCAGTCAGTTGATAATACTAAGATTATTTTACAAGTGTATGCTCAACGACTGACTGATCAGTACATGCAGACCTCGGTAGCGAAGTGTAATGTCAATAGCAAATTATTTCATTATCAATAATTTAAAAGGGAATTTTCATTAGAACAATATGTCTTAAACATAGATATTTAGAAAGTTTGATCTTCTGTATCTTCTTTCTTGCAGTAGTTGTCATTGTTTAATGATAGTTGAAGGAAGATACAGAGATATCCCCAAAAGAATTCCGTACATGTTTTGTATTGTAAAAATGCTCTTGAGGATGAATACCATTTTATTATGATATGCCCATTGTATTATGATTTGCGATGCAGATATGACGACATAATATGTTATGTTTTCGAAAAACCTAGTATTCATACATTTTACAATCTAATGTCTTCGCAAAATGTTGATTTGATGAAAAAAAAATCTAGCTATGTATATCTATAATGCTTTTAAAGTAAGAAAAACATATCTTAATTAATTTGAATAGCAATCGTGTTATATTGAGTCGGATATTTGACCACCAGACTCTACCAGAAATTAGTGACATCGCAATTTCAATTCTTAATGATATATAATTATATCAATGTTTGGTTGTGTTTTTGTATTGAAATAAAAAAAAAATGTTATTGTATCGTATAAATAAAAATAATAATGCCTTTATAAATGAATATTGCAGTTTTGTTTAATCAAAAATGTATGTATATGTCTGTTGGTTTACTTGAAAATGTTTGTCAAATATAGTTTAACATAAAACTGGCAAACGGTACTGTAACTCGCATGACACTGACATTTTGGGTATTTGCGTGTTTACGGATATGATATATTTAATCAATTAAATACTTATTATGTGTACGTCTTTTTAGCATATGCCACCCACACCCCATAACTTTGATCCATACACGGAAACTTGGTTTTTATAGATATCAGATTGTATTATGCACGTAAAGACGTCTCTGTAAGAAATATAACAAATGTTGCTATGCGTATTGATAGGTTATTCCTAAATATCTGATCATAACAGAATGTTTCTACTGAATCTCTACCATTGATACTTAGTATTTATTGTTTTCTGACTTTCTTTCTTAGATAGTACATATCAACTTTAAGTCACCATTCTGGTGAATAATTTGATAGTTTGTCTAATTGCCTTTGAAGGTAATTAAAGCCAGTTTTTAAGATATAAATGTCATCAGCAGACAATTAAAAATAAATGTACAATTAAATACTATTTCAACGACTATTAACCCTTTCCCACATACAATAAATCTGCATTAAACGACTTTGAAAACATAGTGACAAAAACCTGAAAAATCTCCATAAAAGAAAGCTTAATTGTTAAATAAAGTTAAAAAACATTGTGGCCAAAGAAGAAATTGCTCATCACGAGCAATTTCACCTTTGGCCAAAATGTTTTGAAAAGTCGTCTGCTGCTATTGACTCAAAATGCGTCTGCAGATGGGAAAGGGTTAAGATAACTATTTTAACTGAAATATCATTGACGAATAAAAATGTTAAAGTGTTGAAAGCATTTATCCCTGCTTGAACCCGACTGTTGAGTTGAAAAAACCTGAATAATAATATCATGCATATACGTAAGAACATATGAACTTAACCATATTAATTATTGACAATTAACATCAGCTTTCACAAGTTTAACCCAAAAAATGTCTTGTATTACGGTTAATTGATCTCAAAAATGTTGCTTCGTTGTTTTTGCAAATTGTCTGCTGCTGCATATTTGTTTAATTTTGAAGGTTTGTTACCTCGGTCATAAATCACTATACTGCATATTCCTCCCGAAAAAAATTGTATATATGCGTTTCTCTGTGATTACACTTATCCACATATTTTTACAAAGCAAAAGTCTGTGACATATATTTGAAATTGTTGTGTTAAATGTTGTTTTTGTCGTGGTGTCATATTGTTTTGTTACTTTTTCTGCTTTTATGTCAACATATTTTTTCAACTGTGTATGCGTTCGTTTCTTTTTTTTCACACAAATACACTTTAAATAAAACCAACAATAAACTATGGTGTTACATAGTTATTATTCAGTCGGTTTTGTTTAAAGTATATTTAAGAAAAAAATGTAAATGGAGGTTAGCACAGCTTTCCTAGCTACCTGCATAATTGTCGACATGTCTATAGCTTTAAGAATTACAATTTAATGATGCAGACACATTATCACTTATTTCAAAATAACGTGACAAAAGGTGAAATAACCTACTCTAAGCACGTCCTGCTTGTGCTACAATCTTTTCAACACTTTTAAATGATTGAATTGCCATAATTTGATGTTTCCACATTGGACCTGAGGAGTATGGGATTAACATTACGACTGACTCGCTGGTGTCCCGCAATAAAACCAATATTATGGCCTCTGCGTAATGTATCGACCAGGATCAGCCTGTGCAGTCAGTGCAGACTGATACGGGCCGACACATTCCGTCTCAAAGGAAAAGAGGTATAACGTAATGATTCCTGAAACAGAATATCCACAGGAGGTGAAAAGTATATCCACCGAAAGGTTAAAGCCTGCGCGGATTGCTTAGGCTGATCCGCGTCGATACTTTACGAAGAGTCCACAATGTTGATTTTCTCGAGGGACGGCTCATTTGCTGTATACGTGCATGACAGGTTTATCTCTGATTGAACTCGACCGTCTAGATGGTTAAGTACTAAAGCTTCCGCTTCGGTGCGGGAGGTCGAGGGTCGATCCCCGGCCGGGTCATACCATAGACTTTAAAAATGGTAGGGACGTTGTTCTGATCTGCGTGTCCTATGGGGATTTAAGAAATCAGCATTAATGCACCGAAGGCTATTGATTGATTGATTGATTGTTGATTGACTGATTCGGGGTTTAACGCCGTTTTCAATAATCGATCAGTCATATCACGGCGACCAGTTCACTTACCCGAGTGTTTCCTAGCTTTCTCACACCAATAGTCAACGCAACAGGCTGCTTTTCAACATAAACTGCGGAAGGAATATCGGCCGACCTTCGGTTCGAACACCAACCATTGGATTGACATGCCAGCTTCTCTATCTGCAGAGCTACTGGGTCTAGGAGGAAATCATGATCCAAATTGACTAATCACAAGCCTTAAGTGGAGTTAATTTCTAAGCACCAAGAACGTTTTTATAGCTTCGGTTTAAATCGTCGTTCTTCTACAAGGGGTTACTTCTTTGTTCATTCTAAATTATAAGTGCGCACAGTCGAAGGTCCAGTGTGTATGTGCATTCCTAGTTCCGATTCCTTCGGTCAAATAAGCAGCTAGACCGACCCCGTTTCGCCTGACGCGGCTAAAATAAGATTTTATTCTATTTTCATTTGAAGGACCGAGGTATAAAGTGTTATGCAGATAGCAGATAGTATTATTGGATAAACTATTGCCTGATAAAAAAGCAGTCAACTAGACCTGTTTTTCCTCTCCTTTTTAGCTCACCTAAGCACGAAGTGCAAGGTGAGCTTTTGTGATCACTCACCGTCCGGCGTCCGGCGTCGTCGTCGGTCGTCGTCCTCTGCGTCGTCGTCGTCGTCGGTGTCTGTTAACAATTTCCTACAAATGACTTCTACTTAACCAATGAACAGATTTCAAAATAACTTCATAGGAATGGTCCTTCGGTGGTCTTCTTTCAAAGTTCTTCAAAGAAATTAATTCCAAGTAGAAATTTGGTTGCTGCGGCATCAGAAAAGGGGAAAATTGCCAAATCTTAAAAAATATTTTTGTCCAAAAGTTCTGGCCCGATTTGATTTTTTTTTTGCACAAATTTTCCTTGGGGTACCTTCTACCAAGAGTGATCAAATATTTCTTATCCGTTAAAAAAACATTGCCGCCAGGGGGCGGAGCTTATTTTCTTTATATGTGCATTGTTAAAACTTTGAAAAATCTTCTTGTCCAAAAGTACTGGCCCAATTTGAAAATTATTTTGCACAAATGTTCCTTGGGGTACCCTTTACCAAGATTGTTCATATATTTCCAATCCGTTGAAAAACATGTTGACCCAATAAAACATTGTTTTGAAATGTTTAAAAAAATCTTCTGTTCGATTTGGGCCTGTCTTCCTAGACCAATATATTGGTTTCCAAAATCTGATCCTGTTCAAATTCAACATTTTGCATCATTTTATATATAATTTATATATATATTTAACCAACGAAAACATCATGTTATTTTGGGTCGGCAAAGTGTTGGGTCTTGACCAATACATTGAAAATGATGCAAAAATTCAAGGATGAGATTTATCATAGACCCCATAAAATCGATTCTTTAAATTCACCTGAGCACTTGTTCGTGCTCAAGGGGAACTGTTGTGATCGCGTCCAATTTTCTTAAAACGACTTCTCCTCCCAAACCACTTAACGGAATTCAAACAAACTTATTAGAAATGTGTCTTGGGTGAAGGGCTTTCAAAGATGTTCAAAAAAAATCCATTCTATAAAGAACTATATAGATGTTTTCCATAGCAAAAAAAAAGGGAATTTTAGAAAATTTTCAAAAAACTTCTAGTCCCGAACGGTAAAGCCTAGGACTACCAAATTTGTTGTGTAGCTTCATCTGGTAGACATCTATCAAGATTGTTCAAATTATAGCTGTGTCATGAAAAAATGCCCCCCATCTGAGGTTGACAGTTTTACATGGGCTCAAATACATAAAAAATCTTTAAAATTCTTTAAAGGACATCTCCTTTAAACTTAAATAAATTATGTGTAGCATAATTTATTACAATTTGATTACGAAACCACCCAAGTAACTACATGTATGTATATTTACCACAATGTAACCAACTCCCTTCTGTATTCTCAGAAATTAACATACCGTTCCTTTGCATCCTCATATTCACAATTTGCGAGTAAGTCAAATCTATGATCTAAAGGAAACGAAACGCGAATGGGCTTGTTATAGCCTAATCTTGAATCTAGATGACTTGATACATGTATATAGTTTATTGGATTTCTTTATTTTTGGCCATCATGTTATTTAGTATCTTTAAATAATTATACGACAGATCGTCAGTACGCTACGCCCTGTTTATGTGTTCTTAACTCTTCCAGGTACAACAAATCTACAGCAGACTACTTTGCAAACAGACAGAAAATCCAATAAGTCTTCATAGATTTATGTATGTTCATTTAATAATATTGAAATTATTGTGGCCAAAGAAGATATTGCTTATCTTGAGCAATATCTCCTTTGGTTACAATGTTTTAAAAACCATCTGTATTATTCTGATCAAACTGAATGGCTTATCGAAAGAAAGCGATCAAATTGATCGGATGGGATAAACATTATTATGGAACGCGACACTCCGTCTTCCAAAGATGCATCCACACACCAGATTTCGTATTTGTAGGTAGAAGGGAAAAGGAGTTATGCTCCGGACAATAATTCGGACAGACATGCGTGAATCCAATATAGCCCCCACTTTACAAAGTGGAGGTATAATGACCATGGACATGTATCCGAGTGGTAATGGGTTAACACTAAGATATAACCATTAATTAAAACAATAAGCGTTTCTTTTTCACATCTTGCAATCATGCCTCCTGTTTTATTCATTGTAACCAACAATTACAGTTTGTAATCAGTTTTTCATATTCTTTCAAACTATTCGTATGATGTCATGTTTGATAGCCAATGAAATATTACCCACGCATATATAGTAGTATATATATTGTCATCGTATAATATGTTTCGTATGCACATGTACAATGTAAATCTGTTCAAGATGAACCATATACGATTAAAGCTTATATTCTGTTCTGTGTTGTTCTGTTCTGACAGAGTGATATGATGGAAACATTGTGGAAAGTGACTTGAAACACCCTTGAGAAGAAACACGCTAACCTGTAGTAGTTTGGAAAGTAGCATAACACATCGCTGAACAAAAATGTATAACCTGCCAATATCATCTGCATGGCCCTTAAGAGATTCAACTAAATTATATCTATAAACATTCATTTAGGAGAAAGTACACCAGTGTGATACCAAAATGGATTGCAAATGTGCGTATTGAACTTTTGTTTCGCCTCTCAAACGTTTGAAAGTAGCCCAAACCTAAATTGTTTTGGAATTTGATGGTAGAAGAAACTCTCTTCTATCCAATCATATCCTTGGTTCGGCTTAGATCAATATATTCAAGGACAAAAAGGGCCCATACGTACATTTTGCCATACCGGTCTCACATGAGTATTTATTAACTTTAGTGTAAATCAAATCGCGTTGCAAATCTTCATATAAACTTTACATATACATATAGCTGTACATATGAAACAGTGTTTTAATCGATACAGAACGATACATCTTATTCAGAAGTAGTAGTTCCCATAAAGCACCCCTGTGACATAGTTCCCATAAACCACCTGTACTGTGTTTATATATATATATATATAGTAATAACTATACCGTGGGTATGTACGTGTAGGGTCGGGACTGTGCTACACTTAGAAAACATATACGTCTATACAGACAGACAGACATACAGACAGACATACATACAGACAGACAGACAGACAGACAGACAGAAAGAGAGAGGGACAGACACAGAGAGATTGAGAGAGAGAGAGAGAGACATACACACACACACACACACACGCACACACACACACACACACACACACACACACACACACACACACACACACACACACACACACACACAGGCACGCACTCATACACACATATACAGACAGACTGATATACAGATAGACAAGCAGGCAGGCAGGCAGGCAGGCAGACAGGCAGGCACAAATTCAGATCAAACACATACATACATGATGATAAGCATACATAGACCGATAGACATACAAGTACATAGACAGATATACTTACAAACGCATAGACAGATACACATATAGATTGAACTTCACATGGATGTACATACATACAGACACAAGGGCAGATTGACAGTTACACAAATATGTAAACGGAGAGATAGACGGACATGACATGCATGTACACATTAACATAGATACATAAATGCAGATGGACATACATTCAGATATGCTTACATTCAGAGACACAAGAATAGATGCAGATAAACATAAATAGTGTGTACATACATACATACTGATATACACTCATGGTGATAAAATACACGATCATAGGCATACACAAACAGATAGACTTACAAACGCGTAGACAGATAAACATATAGACTGACATACACATGGATATACTTGCATACAGACAAACAGGTAGATTGAGAGTTACACCAACAGATAGACGGACATACATATCTACTAGGGATGGCAACGATTAATCGGTTACCCGGTTAACCGTACGTTTTCCGATTAATCAGTTAGTAATTTCGGTAACCGAGTACTCGGAAGAAAAGATCAAATATATACACAGTTGTGTATTTACCTTTTGTTCTTTTCAGTTTGTCACACGTATCTGACCAATCTCCTATCGCAGAGTCACCGTTCCTTACATTCACTATCAGCTCTGCAACAGGCTCAATGTCAAGATTCTTGACGAAACATGATAACTGTATTTTAATTGACATATTTGTAACTGATGTAAGCACTAACCTTTTACACTTGTGACAGGATCTTTTTCTAACTTTGCTTATCAAAAACAAAGTATTTATTAAGCAAAAAGCTACGGACTACCTTTCGGTAGTTTTACACAATTAAAGATTAATACATCTGTTATCTAGGTCGCCTATATATAGATGTAAACAAAAACAAACACAACATATGTCGGCTGTAGTTTTCAATGGTGTAGAAGCCATTTTAGAATATGGCCATGATCACGTGATAAAAAGTCACGTGAAACCCGAAAATAGTTCGAGCCTGTGACAGAGGTAAATGTAATAAACCGGTAGTGTAAGAGAGTGGTATCTGACATGAGAGGTTAATTATTCACACCTCGATCGGCCAGTGTTTACGTTACTGCGATAAAAGCCGCACTCGATTTTATTGATGATCGTTTGTTTGTGTAATTGTCAATCAAAGAACGCTTTGTTTCTTTTTAAAAAAGTTTGATGTCTAATAAATGCAGAAATTATACGATAATGACTTATTAATTATATTCGGCGTTTGTTTTGATAATACTAATTGGAGTGAGTGTGATACATTTGAATTGTTGTCTTTGTAAATTATTATTTACCAACACGATTTGAAGAGTAATCTGAAGTTTGTAACACATTTTCCCCTGAGTTGGTATTTAAATATATGCAGCTATGTACCTTTTTCAATAAAGGCAAGGGTAAATAAACCCATATGATGATGACCTTTTTCATTCGACATATTATAAATCGTATAGCAGACACTTCATTAAAAAAGATCTACAGAATATATTGCCATAATGCCGCCTGCTATATCCTTTGTCTGGAAGTATTTCAAACGCTGTGCTGGTGATAACAAAGTCAAGTGCAGTCTGTGTGGTAATGAACTGTCTTTGACTGGTGGAACCACTAACATGCGCAACCGTATTCGACTAAAACAGTGGATATTTATTGTCTATGAATCTATAGGGTTAACCGGGTAACCGGTTACAAAATTGTACCAGTAACCGGTTGGTAATATCGGTAACCGTTGCTATCCCTAATATCTACATAAACAAAAAGACATACATACATATAGGTATACGCTCAGATAGACATACATTCAGATAGGCATACATTCTGAGACACATGAATAAACACAGCTAGAAATACATAGTGATAGACATACATAATGATAGACACACATGATGATATACATACAATTCATGATGATATACATATACTCATGATGATAGACATATATAGACAGATAAAAATACAAATACTTCGAAGATAGACATGCATAAACATACACATGCATATAGTCAGATTGGCCCTTAAGAGATTCAACTAAATTGTATATATAAACATTCATTTGGGAGAAAGTACACCAGTGTGATACCCAAATGGATCGCAAATGTGCGTATTCCACTTTCGTTCCGCCTCGCAAACGTTTAAGAGTAGCCCGATCCTAGGTTGTTGTGGCATTTGATGGTAGAAGAACCTCTCCTCTATCCAACCATATCATTGGTTTGCCTTAGATCACTATATTCAAGAAAAAGACAAGGGACCATTCACATACGGTCTCAAACGAGTGCTAATTAACTTAGGTGTTAATCACATCGCATTGCAAATCTTCATATAAACAGACAGACAGCGGACAGACACAGACAAACGCACACAAACACACACTCACACACCCCCCCCCCCCCATACACACACACAGGCAGACACTCACACACACACACACATACGTGTTCACACATGAAACCCACTATATGTAACAAAACACTTGAACATGACTTCAGTACTTTCAAGAGGTTACAGAGGAAACATAAACGCATTTTAAGGTAAAATTGACATACAGAAACGCATCTGGGGGTCCAACACGTTTGAATTCTTACTTTCAGATTGCACCTGCAAATCACTACAGTGTCACGTGATCAACCTGACGCACAACAGAAACTGACGAATCAGAAAACACACATGCAACCCCCTACCAGTTATAAACACACATCCATCACCGGTTCGAAACAATCATGCATTCCACAACCGCGGTCTTAAACACACACGCATTCCACTACCGCTGTACTAAACACACATGCATTTAACTACTTAAGGACTGTGGCAAATCGTTAATATGAATTAAGGCAAAGCCTCAGAAAGTTTCGGAAAGTGCATTCAGTCTCAACAGATTTAATCACGTACTAAGCTGTTGTGCACTAACGCTTTTACTATTTGCTCAATTGATAATGGATAGAGTTGTCACCCAGGGGTAGAGAGTTCAAGTTCAAGCCGAGTGAGTCAACTTACTTCCCGAATGTCAAAGACTACTTTTACCAGTGAATATTGAACATTTCCCCAAGAGCTTTAAAGAGTATAGAACATATTATGACCATGAAGTTTGAGGGAATATCCTGATAGCCATAATAAATGCATGAATTAACATATAAAATATGTTTATATGTCTTTGGATAAATGCATCAACATTTTGTAAAAAAAAAAAAAATCTGGCAACTGAACTTGAAATCAGACAAGCAGTTGCAGAGGAAAAATGTTTAGATTTGTCATTTTACCATTTTTCTGATCCCACATTTTAGCATTGCTTTGAACTAATCAATATCCCTTGAACAATTTATGTAGAGGGTTAATTAAAGAACGTTTTTTTGCAAAACTATCTTGACATAAGACATGCAATTTAAGAGGAAAATTGTTATTTTACTCCCTTTCTGAGTTTTTTCGGCAGCATTGATCTTAAACCACTCTGGAAAGGGCAACATAATGTTTTTTTAAGCCAAATTATCTTGAAACAAGACCCTACACTCTGATAATGCCTAGCAACATTTGTTTTTATTTAATAAATATGACTTGAATAAGTGTATGGATGGTCACATAGGGAAAATTAATGCAACAGTGTTATAACTTTGAAATTATACCTGCAACTTCCTTTTCTTATGCCACATGCGGATACTATTTTTCAACCAATCAATATGATTTGAATATTTTTAGGGTTACATAAGGAACTTTCCTGCCAAGTTATACAGAAATACCAGAATACCTAAACATCGTGTCACTTTACTTCTTTTCTGATGGGGTAGTTTCCAGAATTCAACACAGAATTTATTCCTTTGAACATTTTGAAAGAGGACACCAAATCAATATTTCTGTGCAGTTCAGTTAAAATTGGTCAAGTAGTTTAAAAGCAGTCATTGTTTAAATAAATAGTTGCTGGTGGATATTGCATGATGGATTGAGGATTATCACAAAAGCTGTGCTGATATTGATTAAATTGTATGTATTTAGCTACAGTGTAATTTTTCCCCTACTGAGATTTGAACTCAGAACTCCTGGCTAGACCAGGTGTTTTACCAGTTAAAACTATAAGGTCTCAAAATGTAGCTAAACACATTTAATTTACGATCAAATTGTCCTCGAAGAAAGTCACATTTAGTAAATGCCTCATGTTCTTTACCAAAAAAAGGAATTCCTAATAAATCAGAGCTTGTGATAGTTTAATTGTAATTTAAACAAGAGCCCCAAATGTCACAAAATACGACTCTCCTGTTTTTTTGAGACCAAGTTTAGTGATAATTGTTTGTACGTCATGCAAATTTAGAGAGCGAACACTGTTAGTACAGTTTTGGCCATTCCGAGGGACATAAGTGTGTAGTGACTAAGATAACATTGTAAGTTATTGAACCTGACCAAGATATTCTGCCCATCAATAAATTGTCTAAATTTGGTGATGATCGGATAAAAGCTTCACAAGTTATTTAGCTGACAAGACCAATTTTAGGTCATTTCTATAATAAAAGGGTGATAACTCTCTATTGACTAAAGCGATATGGCTAGTTATCAAACTTGTCCGAGATATTATGCCAATACACATTCTGACAAAAATAGTGTTGATTGGTCAAAGGCTTCTAAAGTTAATGAGCTGACAATACAAATTATAGGTAATTTCTATAATTAAAGAGCGATTGACTAAAGCATTATAGCTAGTTATCAAACTTGTCTGAAATATTATGCCAATACACATTCTGATCAAATTTGGTGATGATTAAACAAAGGCTTCTAAAGTAATTGAGCTGACAAGATCAGTTTTAGGTAATTTATATAAATAAAGGGCAATAACTCTCGATTGACTGAAGCGATATGGCTAGTTATCCATTTAGTCCGAGATTTTATGCCAATACACTTTCTGACCAAAATTGATGATGATTGGCCAAAGGCTTCTTAAGTTATTGAGCTGACAAGACCAATTTTAGGTAAATGCTATAATTAAAGGGAGATAACTCTCGATATAGCTAGTTATCAAACGTGTACGAGATATTATACTAATACACATTCTGACCAAATTTGATGATGATTGGACAAAGGCTTCTTAAGTTATTGAACTGACAAAATACTGGATGCCGCCCGCCTGTACGCCTCAGGTAAAACTATAATACGTTCCGTTAAAAAACGGGCGTATAAAAACCTAACAAATTATGCTTTTCTAACATTGAATTGTTATCTTACAACACTATAATATTCTTATTACTGATTAGACTTATGCAACCATGTCCCTTATATCATCTCATGTATTTGCTATGTAAAACATGAGTATAAGAAGTTGTTCAAATGCATTTACCAGTAGAATAAGCCATGTCTTTTAAGGATTGAAATAATTTAATCAATATATGAAGATGATGAACAATTGGGCCAAATTATTTTTTAATCAGGCCAGTATTTTCAAAACAAATGTATTTCCATTGCAAAGAGGATAAGCATTAAAGAACATTCTTATGAAGGTGGATTGCAATGGACAAAGTGGTACAGATGGAGACATTGTTTAACACTTTCCCACTTGTAAATGACATTAATCGAGGGCTTGGCGTGAGACGGTTGTAACTAAAAACCTATTTTGAAAACTCTGGTTTAGGGGCCCTGTTTTGACCCCTTTGTAAACAATGCAAATTTAGGTGCCATTGCTCAGAACGAGCAATGGAACCTGAATTTCCATTGTTTACCAAGAAAAATGATTTAACGCTTATAAAGAGTTTATGGCAAGGTGATTAACCTTGGTAAAAAAATACCAATTTGAGTTACAACCGTTTCATGCCAAGCCCTCGATTTGAAAACACTGTGGCAAAGGGAGATAACGCTCATAGTGAACAAGCTTTAGACCCTAGTTTGGAAGAAACAAACAACTAAGTTTAACCCTTTCCCTCATATGGACGTTTTCTGATGCCTCTGCAGCAGACGGCTTTTTGAATACAGTGACAAAAGAAGAAATTGCTCAAAAAGAGCAATTTCTCCTTTTGCCACAATGTTTTCCTCTTTAAGTTGTCTATTCAATTATAGAGATTTTTTATCTTTTGACAAAATACGTTCAAAATCATCTGCTGCAGAATTGTCGTATGACGGAAAGGGTTAATCATATTGAGCAATTATTTCAACTCTTATCAATAATTTTACTTTCATTTAAAGAGATTTTCCATTTGTTTTGCTTAGATGTTTTCAAAATGGTCTGTTGCATATTTATTTGATGTGAGAATGGATTTAGGTTAATATATTTTATTTAAACTGATATTCCATTCTAATTTGGGGCTACACCCCTAAACTCCTGCTTCATCATTAATTCAATTATACTGTGCAAAGACAAAAAAACAAAAAACTTTGTAACAAAGAACAATAGGTGACTAGGTCAAACTGAATACACTTTGTGGCAACATAATATATAAACATTGTTTTTATGCCTGTCAGTAAAAATAATCATATTCAAGAATGCAAATCTTTTGAGTGGACATGCACAGTATATTTCACTTATATGAACCAATAAAATCTTTTTACAATTGAAGGTTATAATTTCATGCTAATCTAGTTTAACTGCCAAATTATCAAAGAATAATTTAAACAGACATCATCAATTTATTGCTTTGAAGCTTTCCCTCATATGACAAATCCGCAGTAGAAGACTTTGAAAATGTCTACTAAAATATAAGGAACATCTCTATAATTGTTAAAACCTATATAGAATGAAGATAATTTGCCACACATTGGTCAACATCAGCCCCTTTGAATGAATGTTAAAATATTTCATTTCATGTTGCCAGACGCATCCTCAACTTTTTATCGACTGAAAACAACATTAGGGGCTGCGCCCCCGAACCCCTGCAATTTCAATCTGAAAGAACAAGTTCATTTGCACACATTAAAAAAAAAATTGTTTACATCTTATTAGAAACCAGCATGTACATTCCAGCTTGCAAAATCCTTGATTGTATTGACTGTGTAGTGGACATGTACTAACATTATATGTTTAAACTTTAACCTTTATGAATCCATAAAATCTTGTCGTAATTGAAGGTAGCAACAGAGTTAAGTAAATTCTGATTGAGAAGAAACTTTTTTCACCAGTGTGCCTATAACACAGTGGACGGCCTCGGCAGTGTTTTGGTAGAACGTCTGCCTTTGGTGTGGGTAGTCCCACATTTATTTGGACTGGGATGCGGGAGGTCGCGAGTCCGATCCCCAGTCGGGTCAAGCCAAAACCTTAAAAAATGGTAGTTGTGACTGCCATTATTGATGCTCAGGGTTGCGGGGTTAGCATTACAACTGACTGGCTGGTGTCAGGATGAATGGACCAAAAGTACTGGTAACTTACCCAGTACACGCCATCAGATAACTAGAGAATTGTTGAAGGCGGTGTAAAAAACTAAAACATTTAAATACACACCAAACAATGACACAGTTAAGAGACATAGCCAGTACAGAGGTAGCAATGCCATAAAGCCAAAGTGTAACTGTACGGTGTCAGGTAAAATTTACTACTTGTTCATTGGTTCAAACCAGTACAAATGGGCAACTTGGATAGGGAATTGTTTTTTCTACAGATCTGACAAGGTTCATTAGATTCTACACATTCACACGGATGGACCCACCAATTGATCACTTATAATTGATAAGCTGATCCATCGGTTAAATGAATAAAAATTGGTATTTACTACTAAATATAAAGAAATTTTATCTTTATCCATAAAGAAGTAACAATACGTCGCTGATCTGAGAAAACCTCGTATACGGATTTGGCTCTAAAATTGTTATTGATGCATTGTGATGGCGGTAATCCATTTCATCATCTGCGAAAATACCGGAGGCGACATCCAATCGCTACGTTGTTTTAAGAACATGTGACAAAATCCGGGACTGTCGTTGGTCTGTTTTTTTGGTTCTGCGAAAATCTCTGACATCACGTACAATATTTTTGTACCTAAAACTCGTTTGAGAATTCCCGGAGATTTATTGAGAAGGCGAAATTTATCGAAATGGTAAGCAGAAACCTATTCTTTAGATGTTGTATTTCATATTTTCACGATTCAATATATTGTTAAATGTTTTGTTGGTCAGTAAATCTCGTTATTTTCTTGATTTTGTGTTTTTATTGGACATGAACAAAGCCGGTGAATTGTTGATCACTCTGGCTATGTGTTTTGTCTACAATACTGATATTTCAGGTGTATCCCTGTGATTCTTTACTTACTGTTTTTGTTTAGATTGGTTTTGGGTAACATACGACGATGTTTACTTCACGTTTTGTCTATTTTTATGTTATACGTGATTTTTTTCCACTACAAATCTGTTGCGCGTGACAGCATATACGAGATTTTCGCAGATACATGTACATGTATAGAAATAGTTATCTATATTATCGCCTTGTCTTATTATTGCTGTGAATTGTGTACATGATGAAAGCTACTGATTTGGATCACATATATCTCAAAAAAAGAGAGTCAGTGTTATTAGATTGATAATGTCTATGTCCAAGGCTTTTGTTATTGTTATAGAAATGATGATATTCTTTTAATCAATCCATCTTCTTTTCTGACATCAGTATAGATTTAGATCAATCTACGCATCAAGCACATACTTATCAAAGTCCGCACCTTTAACAAAAATGGCCAAAAAGATTTGGTTTGATAATAAATGGGACAGCCATGCTAGTAAATTAAGGTATCTGAAGGCTGACCAGTCTATTTTATAGGATAATTATGGTATTATCGTTGAACATTACAGGTATATGTCTCAATCCTCTGGCAGTGGACCTGATGACGACTGGATTTGTGATACTTGTAATCAGCGACCTATGAATAGTTGGATTTTAGAAGAACAGCTGCTTGCCGGGAATAAAATATTTGAAAAGATTCCAACGGAGACGTGTGGCTTTTCTGCTGGGGTTGTGGACTGCGATTTCACCTAAAGTGTATTTTTGATTTACCACAAGACATTGTAGGTCGATATTACTGTTGTTTTTGTGACGATGTCATGTAAATGGCTAAGAAGTAAAGATGACATGCGTTTAGATATGAAATCAGACAATGTATGTAGTCTAATTGTGAACCGCGAACGAGGGGGGTTTTCAACTAAAGTAAGAGAACTGCAATTTTTATAAAACTGTTATTATTATTTATACAGGGAAACAACACCCAGGTACATTATAGTTGAGAAAATAAACGGCAAATACAATTTTGTTGAAATGAAATATCATCCCCATTGTGAAAACGGCTGTTAAGAAAATGTTATCTCGTGGTAAGCTGTATGTAGAACTGGCGCTCAAAAAGAGTGACCTAAACATTCAACTGCAAGGGATACTAATAATAACTCCACGAAGTCCTGTCAGTCAAGAAGGCAAGCCACATCGGAAACACCATGTGTCCATAATAGACTTTATCGAATGCAAGGTGCTAAAGTGACAGATGTTGAAAGATACCTGTACTGTAACGAAGATATAAGTGATGCCACACAACAAACACCCGACGAAACAAAGACTGCACAGAAAGAACGCGAAAATGATATGGGGGTCTTGTGATTCTTATCAAATTCAAAGTTCGAAGGTTACCCCTGTTGAAAATGTCCTACATTGTTACGAAGATAACGGTAATTTCCTCAACTTACATACTGTCCAGCCAACTGGCGTTTATACACAAAAGGAACGGGAAAGTGAGTTTGCATTGCCAGATACCTGCAGTCATGATTGCTCGGAATCCGATGATTCCGTAAAATATCAGGTGATTCAGATGTTGACAACATTGATAGAAATAGATCAAAGACTAAGTCTAAACTCAAACAAGTTAAAGCAAATCAAATAGCACATGAATTAATTGATAATGAAGGACAAACAGGACGAGATAACCAAATAAATCAGAACATTTATGATACAAGTGATGAAATCCTTCCAGGATCAAGTCAAGATGAAATACTAATATATCATGAAGAGGAGGTAGTAACAGAAACAGGTCAGACTAATGATAATGATATAAAGATACCAAGAGCAAAGAAAGGAATGGAAAATCCCGATAAATGGATAAGGAATGTAAACAAGAAGCTCCGTATGCAAGGGATGGCCTACAAATGTGTTGCTAAAATCAGTGGAAAGAAGTCGCATTCAAAAGAAAGAGGTGAAAGAATACAGGGGGAACAGAACTGTAAAAGAAAAGTTATGCAATAAGTCTAGTCAACAGATGTGAATCGCTCAAAAGTAAAGGAGATGGTAGGAGACAATATACATACAAATAGCACCTTCGAGATGGAGATAACAAGGTCCCAGTCTGCAAAAATTGTTTTCTATCAACCCTTGGTATCAGAGAATACACCTAGAGAGAGTAACTCGATACCTAGAACAAGGAAGGAGATTAATGGTACCGATGTGGCTAAGGAATTCTTAGAGTCATTACCAAAGATGCCGTCGCATTATTGTAGATCGACTTCTATCAAAGTCTACATTGAGCCAGTATTTAATCTTTTGCAGATCTCTTTCGGATATATGAACAGTACTGTATTGAAAAAGAACAAAAAGTTGTAGGCAGAATATATTTGAAGAAAATGTTTGATCATATGAACTTGTCTCTTTTTCGACCGAAAAAGGACCAATGCGATGTCTGTGTTGGATACGAGAATAACAATATTCCTGAAGATGAGTACCAACAGCACATTCGTAAAAAGGAAGCTGCAAGAGTTGAAAAGGAAAGGGACAAACAGCGGGCATCACAAGGTGGTAATCTCAAAGTGTTTACCATGGACGTTCAGTCTGTACTGCTTTGCCCAAAATTTGAAGCAAGCGCAATGTATTATAAAACAAAGTTATCGGGCCATAATTTTACGATGTACGATTTGTCAACAAAACATGTCAAATGTTACTTTAAGCACGAAGGTGAAGGTGGGTTGACTGCAAATTTGTTTGCTTCATATATTTATGATCACGTAGAAAGCATCATTAAACCAGACACTGAATAAGTCATCTTTTATAGCGATGGCTGCGGCTATCAAAATAGAAACGTAACACTATCAAACACTTTATTGAAACTAGCTGTCAAACAGAAAACAGTAATTACTCAAAACATTTTGGATAAAGGTCACACCCAGATGGAGGTAGATTCGGTACATAGTACAGTAGAGAGATGTATTAAACGCAGGCCGATATACTCACCGTCAAATTACGTCGAACTGTTCAAGGCTGCTCGTAAAGAACAACCATATCAAGTAATTTACCTCGATCACACGTTCTTTGGCGATTTCAGTAGTTTGAAATATTATGAGTCAATTCGTCCAGGATACAGAGTAGGGGATCCCAGTGTGGCGGATATTCGCAGTCTTAGATACCAACCGCAATGTGTCATACAATACAAACTCTCATACAGTGATCATTTTGCCGACATACCAATACGTAGGAATGGCAAGGTTCCATCTCGTGACGAAGTTGTATTGCCATTGTATCAAAATCAACAACAAATCAAGAAAACCAAGTATGATCACTTGCAGCAGTTAAAAGCGGTTATTCCGAAAGATTACCACCCATTTTATGATAACCTGTCTTACGTTCATTAAAATGTTGTTTGTCCTTTAACCATTTCAAAAATGCATAATACATTTTACGTTTATTGGAGCAGATGACTTTTGAAAACATTGTGAGAAAAGGTGAAATTGTTTATCATGAGCAATTTCATCATTTCTCACACTGTTTTCAACTTGGTTTCAAAACGTTACTGTCTGAAGCAGACGACTCTTAACATTTTTATTCAATGAAAAGGTTCACGTAGGATGTCGTTTATACGTTTGGGATGCTCTTTCAAAAGAAAATGCAAATTTAAGTGTACATTTCAATTCTTGAACCATTTTTGTTTATACATTCAATGACATTGTGTAAAACAGTTGTAACTAAATACTTCTGTCAACATGTTGAAACGACAGAAACTTACTGTTTGTTTGAATTTTAAATTCCAGTTTCATTAAATTTGTTGCATAATTATATTTAAAAAGACACATTACAATATTTAAAAATACAACATTAAAGCGAGCTTTCAAAGTGAAACATAGGTTGTCGGGCATTTGCGAACAGCGTAGATTCTGATCACTTTGTGCATTCTGATCAGGACCTACGCTGTTCGCTTTCAAGTGAGTAAGTTGTGAATGAACCATTCAATACATAATAGCACTATTCCAGGTTGCTCGGGTAGTTTGGTCAAATCTATTTTCTAAGGCCTATTTTCTCTCGAGTCGTAGGTCGTATTTTACCTCAATTACGATGAACGATCATTTGAATTTACACAATTTTGAAATCAATACTAATTTCCCTACACGGTTTGAAATTTGAAAGCTGATAATCTTGGTGCGAAAAACATGTAAGAAGTCTAAAGCAGACATTTCTATTGGAATCTGTACGTGCGATATTGCGGAATATCTCGTATCTATGATACAAAAGCAATTTTAAATGCGAAATCCACGTATATGCACGATTATCAATCTTATAGAAACAAAGACTTACGGGTATTGGCAGATGAATAAAGACATAATTTGAAACGTAAAACACAAAGAATATTTTCGAAACAGCTTTTAATAAAAAAAATATATATTTTTTTCGCTCTCCTGAAAAGTTGGCAAAATCACATACGAGGTTTTCTCGGAACATTATTATTATAACAAAATCTAAACCATCACTATAATGTCTTCCTCAAGGCGACGCAAGATTACAACATATATGAACAGAGAATATCTTCAGTGGTTGTACTTATCAGCAGATGAACGAAAGACGAAACATACTGTTCACAACTTCAGATTTGACTTCAAGTGCGTAAAACATTGGGTACGAAACGGAATCCTTGTTTCATTTTAAGCATTAAGAAGCATTGGACATGTCTGACATGGAAAGAATGTTGCGAGGTGCTTATAAAAACTATTTATATAATCATACTTGTGAGGATGCAGCTCAAACTTACATGATAGCTCGGCAAAACACTCCAAGTCTGCACATTTTGGTTGTCTTTACAAGCATGTTAAACACGAACGGCAACTCTAATGTAACGGGAACATTGCAAATAATGATCATGTTTCGCACAAGTATGGTTTCGTGACACAAAGATTAAACAAAACAACATGACTCCCATTGGGCCTAGCAATAAACATATAATGTGACAAATTTGCCTAAGAATAAACTGAGTGACCACGATTTATGACAAATATGCCATGATCAACAGTTTTGAATGAATCACGCTAGCACCAGCTTACCTGACGGTCGTTGACTTTCAGCAGTTATGGACAGTTTAACGCAATAAATCCATTGAACAGATATCTAAATGATAAAATGACGGGTGTTTCCTGTATTTTGTTACCAACGAACGCATATCGGATCTACTAGATCGAACAATTTAATCGAGCCGATACGGGCCAGAGGTCAAGAATCCGCCATTTTTAACGTGGTTAATGAAAAGCTTGAAAGTTGAATGCGCTTAGTGACATTGTCGTCATTTTTATGGAATTGTTCTCTGAACAGAATCTTCGATACATGTTCAATGCTGTAAACATTTGATATACAGTCTGAATTCGGAAAATCGGAAGACCGAGTAGCCCCGAATTGCCCATTGATTTCGTTTTGTAACAAGGAAAAATAGCACCATAGTATATGTGACCTTTGACCCTGACCGTAAGAAGTTTCTAACCGAAACTTTATAAAATGGTGGTGAATCTGAATGTGGCGAATCGTTAGTAATTCGACCACGCATGCGTTGCCCAAACAATAGAGTAAAATGTGCAAGCCTGTTAAATCGACCTCGTAATCGAATGTTTAAAATTCAGACGCACACCGGCAACCCAAATATAGCCTGGATTTTTTTTGTTTCCAGGTAAAACACACTCACACCATACGCACACTAACACATACATACACACATGTACTCATTGTGAATGTTATGTATATATATAAAAAATGCATGCATAAATATATATCATTAAATCCTTAACAAAATATTTAAAGAAAGCGGAAAAATGCTTTATATTTCTTTTAAACTAATGAATAATATGAATTAAAAGATATTCTAAACTCTCATTTATATGCATAATGGATTCACTTTCTAAATACATGAAATGAAATAATCTTTTGATCGTTTTCCTCCATATCTAATTCACAACAGTTTTATCTGGAAACCGGAAAGATTTATACATACATCATACTTGTGTAAATATGTTACTTGTTTAGTTTGTATTGGCACGATGGACAGAACTGTCTTTTGTTTGCTAATAAACTTTATATTTATATATAAGGCAAGAAAAGGTACGAGTCGATACTAGCTTTTCTTTTCAAAACTCGTTTTACAATAAAAATGAATGCTACAAATGAACAGAATATATGCGATACGAGTAAAGTTTTTCGCTTGGATTATCTAAAATGGACTACGAACAGAATCCTTAAATTAACACGTGATAAAGACGATTTCATCAATGGACAGAGGTAATACGTACCGAAGCGGTTTAAATCTAAGGAGCCTTTATCTTAGTCCCTGTCGAGATACCTTGCAGTGTGACCTTGCAGTGTGACACTATAAATATATATTATATAAACAAAATAGCAACAATAGTATGTATATGTATTATTAATACACTCATAACGTGCCAAATAATATATAAGGGAGACACCTACTCAACCCTTAGATGGGAAAGATTAGTTTGAAGAAACAACTATTGATCAGATTGCCTCCCTTTAACTAGTATTTTGCTATTTGCCAATATCAACAATCTACTATCGCAAACGCCTTGGCGCGAATCTTGGGACCATCTATTTTACATATTTGGGGTTTAATAATAAGTAACGCCACAGACATCCAAAGGAGATGTCATTATACCGTTGTTACTGGAACAATGCAGTCCTTAAAAAGTGCATAAAGTGGGGGCGATGTATGGTAGCTGATCTTACCTTTGGCAAAGGCACTGGTAGTATATAGCAAGTAGTCTCACACTCGCAGAGGGAATACTAATTAGAGCTGAAGTACACATGGACCCTTCGGCGTTATGATATTAACGGGTGTTTGTTACATAATCGATGACAGAAGCATTTCCTATCTACTTATAGCACTGAAAGTCAGCATAGTTTCTGCATTTGAAAAAAAAGGGTGCGTTTATCCTTTCCGTCTCAACCATTGTGTACATATACTTAGGAGCGTGTGCTTGAACATAAAACAATAAAAACGTGGTTTATCTGATAGTATTGATGTAAGTATTATATCAAACTCAATCTGTATACCACCTGGTAGTGATACTTATACGTATTACCTCATAAGCCAATTTAACATGCATATGATCTTTCAGACGTGTTTCGGTTTACTTGCCTTGAGCGAAGAATGATAATTAAGTACTATAACACAGTTTATTTTAGCAATACTTGATAATGCCAGCAATACATATTTTCGAGTACTGTGGTCCGCATAAGCTGTTCAAAAGTCCGTGGTTAACTCTTATTCTGCTTCTTATTTACAACCGTATAAAGGCTTCCGAGTTACTGGTGCTGTACACCGTTTTAAACAAGTTTTTAGTTATATGGCGTTTCCTGAGTAAGTTATCACAACTACTGGTCCTTTTATGTTGACACCAGCGAATCAGTATTAATGCTAACCTCACACTAATAAGGGTCAAGTGAAATAAATTACTTCCGTTTTTTAAGTCTTTGGTTTGACCCGGACGGGGTCGAACTTCCGAACCCACGCACCAGAACTGTGATATTCAAACTAAACTTCAGACGTTTGTTTATTTAAGAACACGCAAGTTGTATCTACTGCGTACAGTTAGTTCGAACTTTATATTATTTTCCTTAGACCAGTATCAGGAAGTTTTACAGTTTCCTATTACTCATAGTGATCAACATTGATGCCTTATGTACCTACCGGTTTTAATGTAATGCCACTTACCTTCTTAAACATGTGCTCAAGTTTATTATGTTCTGTCGACATAGTAGAATGCATCTATTAGCATCAACTGTCATCAATTTAATGATGTACACGTTATGTCGGACATATGAACATGCCTGACAGTTTATTTACACATTTGGAATTTTAGTTCAGTTGACCTACTTAAAAAACACATTGTAAAACATGCGTTCTTTTGAAGTAATTTATATTTTCATTTGTTTGATATTACTGTGAAATCCCACCATTATCTTACGCTTATGAAACCGTTTCTTAAAATGACGAGGATCTCCGAACAACCTTTATCGCTACATTTGAAATGTTCACTCTTTTTAAATGCCGGGTCGGTTTAAATAACTTACTTTAGTCAAATCTAATAACTGCACCACACCGTTTCCTTTTAATATTTTGGCAATCCTTTGATTATTCTAGATGTATATACAACATTTGAGATATGTATCACATTAAATTAAAGTTTGTTAAACACTCAAATTGTCATTTATGTAAATCAACAAAAGTTCATCAAGAAATAATAATTTTGATTATCATGGGTTTTAACAAATGTTGTTGTAGTCAAACCCCAAGAATTTACATTTTCGACACGCCAATCTTATGTGCGCCAATTTACAGATTGAATCGATGTATGGGAAAACATGGGTATTCTCCACATATTTCTCAGCTGATCTAAATAGCGCGGTAGATTTTCTAACACGAAACGGTCGATTTGCATTGTATCATGTCCTCTTCAAAGATGTTTATCGTCCTTAAGTTGCATGACTTTTGATACCGTTTATAATATGCTCACCGCTTCCATTGTGTAGTGTAAGAACGTCCGCCACGGATGCAAGAGGTAATGGGTTCAATCTGTTAATGGTAGAAATGTCTTTCACGCATTGGCGCTCAGGATTATTGGGTTACAAACTTACGACTTTCTCACTGTTGTCAGGTTAAACTGACAAGTAGTACTTGTAGCTTACCCAGGAAACGATGTGATCTAACTGATATTTATAGAAAGCGGCGTAATACCTCAATATATCAAGATCAGCCTGCGCAGTCAGACTCGTTATCACTACGAATAAGTATGATTTGCTGCGAACGTACAGATGTTGAAAGTTTTTGTTTTAAAATTTAACTTTTAAGAGCAAAATGTCAAACCGTTGTCAAGAAAATGCAAACGGATCCTAACAGGACTTCAAATGAACCATCCCGCGAGAAAACCAACATTGTGGACTCTGCGTAAATAAAAAGTATCGACCCGGATCAACCTAAGCATGCCTTGCAGGCTAACTTGGACAGATACTTTTCGCCTCCTGTAGATGTTTCTGATTCAGGAATCATTACTCTCTAACTCTATCCCCCTGTGACGGAATATGTCGGCCCGGATCAGCCTACGCGGGCTGATCTGAGTCTATCCATTACGCAGAGTCCATTATGTTGGTTTTCTTGAGTACTGACAGCAAACTAGAGGTGTAACCCCATTAGTTGTACATCAACTTTTAATGATACGAAGTCGGAGAATGATAAAGACATCCCAAATAGTCAGTCAGACACGCACGGCCAATTGTGGATGGTAGTTGTGTATGTCTATACCATGCATCCAGCCATCAATTAGGAAATTAAGCGTGTAATTTAATTTGTTCTGGTGTAACAGTATACACCCATACTTATGCTTTTCTTCCTGTTTACATTGAAGTTACATTGTTGAATTGTTTGCTTAAGGAATTTAAGTATTTTGAAACAATACATCTACTTTACTTATTTCCTTTTCTATTCTGATATATTCATGTATATGAGTTCACGGAGAACACTATAATCTTCCTGTTTTCAGCTGCAGTTTAAACACTTACCACGAGCTCCATCCGTATAGGCTTCTATCCTTCTCCGGCAACCAAAGTAAAAGTGTTTCTCACAGATGGTGAATCAGACAGCGGTTGGGAGATTCAATTTAAAATTAATTATATTCTGACTTGAACATTGAGTAGATTTATGCTTACTTCATATCGCGGCCTTTACGATTTTCCATCCTGTCTTTTATAGGTATTACTCATGAACATTGAGTAGATTTATGCTTACTTCATATCGCGGCCTTTACGATTTTCTATCCTATCTTTTATAGGTATTACTCATGAACATTGAGTATACTTATGCTTACTTCATATCGCGGCCTTTACGATTTTCCATCGTGTCTTTTATAGGTATTACTCATGTACATTGAGTAGATTTATGCTTACTTCATATCGCGGCCTTTACGATTTTCCATCGTGTCTTTTATAGGTATTACTCATGAACATTGAGTAGTTTTATGCTTACTTCATATCGCGGCCTTTACGATTTTCCATCGTGTCTTTTATAGGTATTACTCATAAACATTGAGTAGATTTATGCTTACTTCATATCGCGGCCTTTACGATTTTCTATCCTGTCTTTTATAGGTATTACTCATGAACATTGAGTATACTTATGCTTACTTCATATCGCGGCCTTTACGATTTTCCATCGTGTCTTTTATAGGGATTACTCATGTACATTGAGTAGATTTATGCTTACTTCATATCGCGGCCTTTACGATTTTCCATCGTGTCTTTTATAGGTATTACTCATGAACATTGAGTAGTTTTATGCTTACTTCATATCGCGGCCTTTACGATTTTCCATCGTGTCTTTTATAGGTATTACTCATGAACATTGAGTATATTTATGCTTACTTCATATCGCGGCCTTTACGATTTTCCATCGTGTCTGTTATAGGTATTACTCATGAACATTGAGTAGATTTATGCTTACTTCATATCGCGGCCTTTACGATTTTCCATCTTGTCTTTTATAGGTATTACTCATGAACATTGAGTAGATTTATGCTAATTTCATATCGCGGTCTTTACGATTTTCCATCGTGTCTTGTATAGGTATTACTCATGAACATTGAGTAGATTTATGCTTACTTCATATCGCGGCCTTTACGATTTTCCATCGTGTCTTTTATAGGTATTACTCATGAACATTGAGTAGATTTATGCTTACTTGATATCGCGGCCTTTACGATTTTCCATCGTGTCTTTTATAGGTATTACTCATGAACATTGAGTAGATTTATGCTTACTTCATATCGCGGCCTTTACGATTTTCCATCGTGTCTTTTATAGGTATTACTCATGAACATTGAGTAGATTTATGCTTACTTCATATTGCGGCCTTTACCATTTTCCATCGTGTCTTTTATAGGTATTACTCATGAACATTGAGTAGATTTATGCTTACTTCATATCGCGGCCTTTACGATTTTCTATCGTGGCTTTTATAGGTATTACTTATCAACATTTAACTGATCCTGACCTCTGCACATCAATAAAGTAAATAATAAACTGTGTGTTAATTATCTTACGATCAGGCTGCACAGAGGTGCATGCCGATCTTGGTCTTCGCTGGCCTAAACGTCCCGATAGCTTATGTTGCCTGTACTAACTTCCTTTAAAAGGCACTCACATTGCGTTGATAGCGCCCAAGCGCTTTTACAAAATAGGAGTCAAACAAATTGCTGTTAAATCATGCAAAGATTGGCGTAACAGTTTAAATTAGACTATTGTAACTGCAAATTCTGAAGTAGTTACTTGAAAGCCAACCGTTTCCAGAATATATACACATTCTGACGCATTACAGCAGACGACTTTTAAAAACGTTGTTTTAAGAACTTGCTTATAATGGACACATAATCTTTTTTCCTCAGTGGTTTTCTTTTAACTATGTTAGACAATTCTAATTTCTTTTATTGTGAGTTTCCATAGTTCAGCCTAGATGTTTTAAAAATCGTCTGTCGCAGCTTTTGTTCATGTGGGAAAGGTTTAAGGAAGAATGTTATTACCTCTTTAACAGTTCTTCGTTGTTTCTTACCAGGAGGGAATCCGCTGCGGTCGAGTGGTTAGCGTCGGGGATTTCGAAACCGGGTGTTCAGGGTTCGATCCCCAGTCGCAACACTACGGTCATGGTGGAGTGCCCTTGGGCAAGGCACATTTTCTAGCCTAGTACTGGTTTGTGTACCCAGGGATCATGAATAAGTGGACTGTCGCCGTTATATAAGTGAAATAATGTTGAAAGCGGCGTAAAACCCCAATAAATAAATTCTTACCAGGAATTCAGATAGCAGATGCCTCTGCAGCACGCGGCTTTTTAAAAACATGGCGGCAAAAGAAATTGCTTAAAACGTGCAATTTCTCCATTTGACACCACGTTTTCAACATTACTTAAATATTGTACTTTCATGTGAAGGGAGTTTTCAAAGTCGTTTGGTGCAGAGCTGTTGCATGTGGGAAAGGGTTAAGTCGTCCATTCGCATGTTCTAGACAACATACTCGTATTACTTAGCTGTAAGTTAAATGTTATGGTTCGGGGGATCTTCTCATTTAGACGACAAAAAGGAATGACTTTCATCAATGTTAGCTAGATGATTACTTTCCTCACCCGAACCTTTACTTTACCTGATACAAATTGGCCTATTCAATGTGACATATTATCTAATTTGTACTGGAACAACCTTAAAATGAACAAAACATAGTAAAAAAAACCTGTCGTATATGTTGTTTTTGCTTTATAGTATAAATGAGCCGTTTCACAAGAAAACCAACATTATGGACTCTGTGTAATGTATCGAGCTAGATCAGCCTGCTCAGTCGGGCCGACACATTCCGTCTCAGGGAGATAGAGGTATAAAGTAATGATTCCTGAAACAGAAAATTCAGAAGAGGCTAAACTCGTCTGTCTGGGTTAGCGTGCGCGGCATGCTTAGTCTAATCTTGGTCGATACTTTACACAGAGTCCACAATTTTGGTTTTATTGTTGAACGGCTCAAATGTGTAAAACATAGTAAGAAGCACAGGTACCAGTATCGTAAGAGCTAACACAAATATTTTCTCACATTGTTTTAGTTCTTACAACACTTGTACCTGTAAGTCAGTTTGTTACTCTGGTATCAGTGGCTAAATCGGACTAGTGTTAGTTACCACTTTACAACAGGCCAGTAGAATACGTTTAAAATATGCTCAGCAGTTGTAAGTATGAAGTCGTCAATTAATACTGTGTCTATCGTAACTGAGTCACCCGACAAGAGATGAGACCTGCTGGTGTTTTGAATGTCATGGTACATGTATTATCGACCAGACTGCATAACATCAGTATCAGTTTTCGTGTCTGCATTATTTGTTTAAACAGCCCTGATATGAATACAGTTTGCGGATGTTAAATAACTGAAAACTTGATATCAGTATACATGCATTTCCGTAAAATACTTGATGTCAATTGAATAAACAATCAACATGCACTCTTATGTCACATATGCGAAAGTACATTTGTGAGGATGAAACAAAGCACTGCAGCATCAGCGTGCAGTGATTAATTTGACCTTATTTAAATCAATTGTTTAGTGCATGTCCAACATCATTATTTGTGAACCAATTCAACACGAGCTGATGAATCGTGCGTCGGGATTATGTTCCCCTAACCCTTGATTGTACTGATTGAGTTGATTTCAGTTTAATATTTGTATCATAGTGTTCTTAACCCTTGACAGCACCAAACGACTTTTAGATCATCGGAACAAAAGAGTGGAATATCTCTATGAATCAAAGTAGAATTACTGAAAGATAGTTGAAAACATTGTGGCAAAGGGAGTATGCTGATGTGTCAGAAAGCTTCTAAACGAGGGAAAGAGTTATGCATTGTAATAACCCCTCTTAACTCTAGACTAAAACTTATATCGATGAATATATCTATACGTATATCACATGAATATAATGTGAAGCTAGTATGTTTATTGTCAGATTGTTCTCGTCAATTCATGTAGATAGCTTATGACATTGCTTGATTATGACTTATATAAGTAATCGAACATTTGTGTAGGGTAAGGCGTCAGAGCAAGGGTTGCCATCTCACTCTCGATTTGAATGAGAGTATGTCTGATAAAAGTGAACTCTGTCGAAAACAAGACAGAATGCCAATCACGTAGAAAAGCTGATCTTATGTGAAATGTTACGAACACCTACAGACTCGATCTAATAATAAAGGTATAAGAGAAGTAGAGGGTTTTGTTTACACCAAAATACCGTTAACAATCAAACAATACAGCATGTTATTTAATTTGAAACACTATACAGTATTATTAGATACGTCAGGGCGTTCTAAAGTAAACTTAGATTGTAGGGATGGTAATATCTTTACACTTCACGTTTGTCCTTACAAAATCCACATATTCTTGTCGATTGGAACTATTGATTGGGTTGATTGTTATTTCATGCACATTAAACCCACAGCCTTGGAGTTAGACGTATTATTACAGCTGTCTCCTAAACTCTATGTGTACATTACTATTCGGTTTGTGCCGAGCACCGCTCACTCAGTCGGTAGCTACGCGAGATGTCATTTCATGTGTTTGAGTTCGAACATTCTTTCGGATACTTGACAAACGTCAATGCGATAAGCGTTATTCGTCTTCTTTCAATGGGCGAACAGTCTATTTGATAAATAGTTGATTTGAAAGATTGTTGTGTGGAGCACTGATGTATGAAAGCAAAGAAACACATTGGTAGGTGAAATGGCCGCTAAGATATGACTGAAAAAGGCCTTTAACGCCAATCAATCAATCAACTAACCGGTTAGTTATCTCATAGTTGTACTGCATAGACTTGCTCGTAGTCTGCTTTGAATATGCACAGTTCCTTATATCAGACACCTATAAGGAAATTTGCGATAATACAACACATAGATTGGATAGCACAGATGTATAGGTATACTGTAATGCACACTTGCATTTAAAACACTTGCATCTACGTTGGTTTTCCTGGAGCATGTGTATACAGACTTGATGTACAATAGTGTTTTAGCCACTCTAGTCGGCATCATATTTGTTTTGTTTCTTTGTATGGTGACTAACGCCGCTTTCAACATGTTTTCTGTTGTATCACAAATGATCTGGGTAATTCATAGTGCTTCTGGTTCATTTATCCTGTCACAAACGGTTCAGGTGTAATGATGCTTACCTCACAATCCTTTGCGCCTGGGGTTGGATGTTTTCGCGAACTCCCGCATCAAGGCTGTAACCAAAGGGTGCAGATACGTTGGAAATCGTTATCGTCTTGTGATAATAGGCATTTAATCATTTCAAATTGTCGTTAAACATTGTCACTCTAAAGAATTACTGAGCTCCACCTGCTTGGATTATCTTTATCTAAAAGTTAAATTGGAAAACAATATATTTGAAAGCAACAATTGACATGAACATAAACTGTAGATAAGTATGTGTATATATAATGTTTTATATTGGATAACACAACATTCAATTATACGCATTTCATTTGAAGCAGACGAGTTTTGAAAACATCTGACAAAATAATAAGAGAGAAAGCTGGCAATGAACATCTTTTTCAATAGCGACAATATTTTCAACTATATATTCAAAACACAAGCTTTTAAGTGTAGATAGTGTCCATAAGATTGACTCTATATTCGTCGCTTCCTTGACGCTCAAAGTTGCGACTGATGAAACGGTGCCAGGCTTAGTAATACCGCTTTTATTAGTGAGATTCACAGGAAACGCCTTTATAGCAGTGAAACACTGCATATTTGTTGGTTGTGGGAACGCTTTACAGTTCCTTTCTACGTCTGCCTCTTTTGATCAAGGAATGTAATGGTCGATAAAAGGTAACATATACGCGCGTTTTCGTCAAATACTCCCCTTTTCAAAACCGTTTTAATCCTATCCAATGTGTAAACATTCGCTTACAGTATGTGTACTCATTGCACCTGTGTTGTCAAATCATGATTTGTCCTATATTTAACAAATATATAGCAGACGACTTTGACAACACATGTGTAATGAGTACACATACTGTAATGTGTACTGTAACACGTATGTGTACTCATTGCACATGTGTTGTCAAAGTCGTCTGCTATATATTTGTTAAATATAGGACAGATCATGATTTGAACGTATCGTAAACTAGTCGTACACTTCTATCGGAATCCTTTAAGGGACGGTGATGACTAAAATACCTTACACTTATAGCTAAATGGTCGTTATGTCGAACCAAGCCAAAGTAGCTCAGTCAATTCCGGTTTTGTGAGTTTGCACGGATAAGAATACTGGTCGCCGTCATATGACTATCAAATTGAATGAAAACGGCAATATACACAAATCAATCAGTATACAGTACATATTAGTCACCAATATACCCAAATCAATCAATATACAGCACTTATTGGTCACCAATATACCCAAGTCAATGAATATACAGTACATATTGGTCACCAATATTCCCAAATTAATCAATAAACAGTACATATTGGTCACCAATGTACCCAAATCAATCAATATACAGTACATATTGGTCACCAATATACTCACAAGAACAGCTACTTCGGGACATGACGACCAGCATCCATCAAGATCAGCATGTTTCTTCGCTCTGTCATATCAGAATTCGCCCTGTTTGGTATCTTTTCGTAAGCTTCGCATAGAAACATTTAAAGGTCGCTTTTGACTAAAATCCTTTACAATTATGTAACTTTGATCGATATTGCCAATATGTCAGAACGTCTTAAGTTCGATTTCCATGTGAGGTTTCTCATTTAGTATACAATTTATCATTTGTACACGGAGACATCCATCAAGATCAGCATGTTTCTCCGCTCTGTCAGATCAGAATTCGCCCTGTTCGCTATCTTTTCGCAAGCTTCGCATAGTAACATTTAAAGGTCGGTTTTGACTAAAATACTTTACAATTATGTAACTTTGATCGATATTGCCAATATGTCAGAACGTTTTAAGTTCGATTTCCATGTGATGTTTCTCATTTAGTATACAATTTATCATTTTTATCGACACGGAGACATCGTTTCATACTCCTACGTAGACATACAGGCAGTGATTTTATCAATTGAAATAAATTTAGGATGTTCGTCTTTAATATTCAAATTGCAAATGTTGTAATGTTATCGTTTAAAGACGTATATTTTTAAGCTTTAAAATGTCTTAAGAATGTTTACGAAACACGAGCCAATCTTTGATATGTTGACATCGTCTTGTTTAATTTATTGGACTATCGTATCGTCCCACACTCTTATAATTTTCTTCAACGCAATTCAGAAGCACTACGCATGCTTCGTTATGTTACTAGACAGACGAGAAACAGTGGTTACACAGAAAACGAAAGAAAGAAAATACACGAACTTACAACTAAAGCGGTGATGTATGCTAACTAGATATATATAGATATATATCTAGTTAGCATACATCACCGCTTTAATTGCATATATTGTATTACAGAACATCTATACTTATTTTTATCTTCAACACATATATAGTGCTATTTTCCAACACCAGTGCATTCGGAGCGATTCAATCCCTACAGTTTATGAGGTATATGGTATATGTATGTATATATCGTGCTATATACACTGCATGTGAGTTATGGATTACCTCCTCTGCACACATGGTTTGAGGTATAACTTATTCACTGACGTCCGGAAAAATTCACCAACAGTATTGGTTTTCTATCATAAACAGCGTGATATAACTGAATTACTGTTTTAATTGGGATAAAACACTTTTCAAACAAACATACACTATAATCGCGTATGCATGTAACGTGAATATAGGTTATGATGTAATTCAATATGCGAAACAGGAAGTAACACTACATCCTCAGATTCATAAATACACAGATTAAATCCGGCCATACCACGAATGTAAATTATGTTTTCCAACATGGAAATGCATATTGACGCATCTGCAGCAGACGGCTTTTGTAAAATTGTCACAAAATGAAAACATTTTCATGATGAACAATTTCTTCTTTCGACACTGATTCAAACTCTGTTTATTTATCATACTTTCCTGTATATTTACCATTTTTCATTTGTTTCAAAAGGAAAATATGCTCATGGGCAATACTGTCTACCTTTCAGCTCTATTTAAGTATTATACTAACATTTACAGACATATTCCCTTTTTGCCTTTACTTTTGTTAACGTTGAAAAAAGTGTTGTGTGTGGGATAAGGATAACTAATCAATCCCAAACTTGAATCGGAAAAATTGCTTTTAATGACGATAAGGTTTTGCAATCAATTTGTTTTACAATCTTACAATCTGAAACCCCCTCAGTTTGTAATAAGTTAGGGTAGATGAAAATGATTACCTGTTCTACATGTATGAACACTAGTTGTCGAAATATTAGTTGCAGCTGGTCGACAGTACATACTCAGATAGGTCTACAAAAGTGCATATATATCTACATCTTTCCCTTCTGTATACATGTCGTCATTGAGTGCGTCCCTAATGACGCATTAAAACGGTTTATGTATACAGGTCGTCATTGAGTGCGTCCATGACGACGCCTTAAAACGGTCTATGTATACAGATCGTCAGTGACTGTGACCTTGACGACGCCTTAAAACGGTCTATGTACACAGGTTGTCATTGAGTGCGTCCTTCATGACGCCTTAAAACGGTATATGTATACAGATCGTCAGTGACTGTGACCTTGACGACGCCTTTAAACGGTATATGTATACAGGTCGTCATTGAGTGCGTCCTTAACGACGCCTCAAAACTATATATGTATACAGGTCGTCAGTGAATGTGACCCGGTTGACCCCTTAAAACGGTATATGTATACAGGTTGTCATTGAGTGCGTCCTTGATAACGCATTAGAACTGTATATGTATACAGGTCGTCATTGAGTGCGTCCTTGACGACGTCTTAAAACGGTATATGTATACAAATCGTTTGTGACTGTGACCGTTCTTGATAACGCTTTAAGACGGTCTACGTATACAAGTCGTCAGTGACTGTGACCCCGATGACGCCTTAAAACGGCCTATTAATACAGGTCGTCATTGAGTGCGTCCTTGATGTCGCCTTAAAATGGTTAATTTATACAGGTCATCCTTTAGTGCGTCCTTGATGACATCTTAAAACAGTCTAGGTATACAGGTCATCATTGAGTTCATCCTTGATGACGTCTTAAAACGGTCTCGGTATACAGGTCGTCACTGAGTCCGTCCTTGATGACGCCTTTAAACGGTCTAGGTATACATGTTGTCATTGGGTGCGTCCTTGGTAGCGCCTTAAAACAGTCTAGGTATACAGGTCGTCACTGAGTTCGTCCTTGATGACGTCTTTAAACGGTCTAGGTATACATGCCGTCATTGAGTTCGAACGGAGTATACATAGAGTCCGTCCTTGATGACGCCTTTAAACGGTCTAGGTATACATATTGTCATTGGGTGCGTCCTTGGTAGCGCCTTAAAACGGTCTAGGTATACAGGTCGTCACTGAGTACGTCCTTGATGACGCCTTTAAACGATCTAAGTATACATGCCGTCATTGAGTTCGAACAGAGTATACATAGATCAGAGTATGTTGAAGCGCACACTAGTCTATATTTTTTTTAGATGACGCCTTAAAACAGTCTAGTTATACATGTTGTCATTGAGTGCGTCCTTGGTAGCGCCTTAAAACGGTCTAGGTATACAGGTCGTCACTGAGTCCGTCCTTGATGACGCCTTAAAACGCTCTAGGTATACAGGCCGTCACTGAGTCCGTCCATGATGACGCCTTAAACTAGTCTAGGTATACATGTTGTCATTGAGTGCGTCCTTGGTAGCGCCTTAAAACGGTCTAGGTACATGTATACAGGCCGTCACTGAGTCCGTCCTTGATGACGACTTAAAACGGTATAGATATACAGGCCGTCATTGAGTTCGAACGGAGTATACCTAGATCAGAGTATGTTGAAGCGCACACTGGTCTAGATTTTCACTGGGTGCCAATTCCGGATCGTATTTTCGTAAGACTAGGCATTAAACTGTGTCGCCCGTTTACAAAGTACATGCCCGTATATACTTGTTTATGTATCGTGTCTGTTACTTGATTGAAATCTGGACTCCATGAATAGCTGGGGACAGTACTTGTTTGCTGAACTATGATACAAGTTATTGATAATCAGGTTTTACCTGTCACTCATTAATTAATCTTGAATAGGTATCGTGACCATTCGGCAGTATAATCGGCATTTTTAATGTTTACTGAAGCCAAAATAAAAATTTAGAACAAAGCGTCACTTTCCTGATACTGCATGACTAAGTAAATATCAATACTACAGGATAATTGTCATTTACAGTTTATGGTGAAGGAAAACCGAACACGTCTGGCAATTTTTTTCCCAAGATGTTTGCTATATCGATAATGTTAATGATATATGAAACAAACACGAATAAGAAAACAAAACAATGATATCAGTTTTCAATAATAGTTATTTAAAAGCAATCCAACTACAACATGGGAACATAATATTGATACAAACAGACATTTTAAATTATAGCATTTAAATAAACCATGTCCTGCTGCTTATTTTACACAATTGGTATCAATGTCTAAGGGCTTACTCAGTCATCGCATTGTTCTGCCAACGACGGATAGGTGAACATTGGATTCCTAGATTGGACTGCAGGCATATGCATGCTTGTCTTGTTTCACATCATGAAATATTGAGGATAAAAGGGCATGTGACGTTGAACAGCATTACAGTGTCCTGTTAAGTAAAACTTTATTCCAGAACTGTGTAGAATGTCGACCAATGGTAGCCTGCATATATGATCTTGCAAATCTGAGTCTTCGCTGTTCGATACTCATTTAACCACTTTGAGCAGACGATAAACATGTAACGAATTGTCAACAATCATGGATGATGATACCAGGTGTAGGAAGAAAGCGGGATACAGAATAATGAAACAGGGAAAATATGTAAATGGTATAACACTAAACATAAAGAAATCAGGGTAATAATGAGTATTGGTGTATCTTAGAGTTATATCTTTGTAATTCTAAGAATGAAGGAATCAAAGTTTCTATGATATAAATGTATCTTTCGCTAGGTGCACGTATGCTCATCACACACTTAACTTTTTTCTGTATGTGGGAAAGGGTTAAATGTTTCACTTTAGAATAGTTTCGTATGGATATAACCTATACATGTAAAAACGTGCGAATGCCTTATAGGAAGGAAAAGGGTGACTGGGGTCCCAGACAAGAAGGAAACAACTGATAATTGCTCCTTATTATATCTCGTGTTACTTATCGAAACCCTTTGTGTTGATGCTCACAATTATTATCCAACTCATGCGGTTCTTTTGGGTACCAACAACATATGTCTTGGATTTCAAATTAGGGATTTTGGAATTGTAAGGTCCTAGGTTCCATTCCCGGTAAGGACGAACATTCTTTCCGGTGATTTTTCGCCTCTCATCTAAAATATGAGACAGTTGTCAGTGGCTGGGAAAGAAGTGTGTGTCGGTACTGGTGTGAGAAAGCCAGGAAAATGTGGCTTGGTGAACTGACCGGCATAATTTGACCAATGATGTTGAAAGCAGGGTTATACCACAAACAAACATGTCATGTCTTGTGACAAGAAGACCAGTTTTATCCTTTTAAGTAACAACCCTCATTACTAACCTATATCTCTCTGCTGTATATACTCAGCTGAGTTTGTCATCTGCACTTTATCTTTGTCGGCTGATAAGCAGGATACCACTTTCTCTCCATGGTCAGTAGTTGAGCAAGACGGCTGGCGTCCTCCACAGTCTTCTGAGGCAAGTGGGACTGCTATTAGAGTCTCAGAGGGGGAAACAGACATCAAATCAGGTGTTGCCTCCTTTATGTTGGCTTCTGAAAATATCACAGAATCATAAATGCAACAGAAAACACCAAGCAGTAAAATGACCATCCAATGGGAGGATCTATTAACATTTATAATGATTGTGTATCATTGAATATGTATATGATCACAGTATAACATAGATACAGTGAAGGATTGCTATATGTGTATGTCAACATGATTTTTACAATCAACTTAAGTTTTGAAATGATGTCATATATAATCCTAATTATTTGGACATCCAAACTACTGATATGTATTAATGTCTTGGTTTGGGTATTCTATAAGTTATATCCATATTGTAATGACCCAACATATTCTGTTATATATATATTTACCCTAAGTAAAAGGACACAAAATATATACTATGTATGCATTGGGTCATCATAAAATCACTGTTCATGCATATATTGATATCATGTCTTCTGTACAAGTACAATGTGGTAGCTAACAACAGATTTGGAATTCAAATTCTTTGACTTTTTCGACACTACATTTATGTATAATCAGCATCCTAATTACAGACCTAAGGGGATTTTAAATTATTGGTACATATTAATTGGGGGCAATACCCATCACCCAATCTGATGAACCAACTTATTCCATAAAGCATAAATATATGCATATATACCCTTAGCACCAAGACAAGCATGTATACTTTATATACATTGATTTGGATCCAATATATTGGTCTAGGAAGAGAGGCCCAAATCGAACTGAGTTTTTCAAACTTCAAAACATATGTGTTGGGTCTTGACAATAAATGGAAAATGACCCAAATTCTCGGGGATGAGGTTCATCATAGACCCAATGAATCAGTAATTATATATATATATATACATACATGTATATGCATATATACCCTTAGTACTTAATTTGTTTGGGTTTAACGCCACGTTCAATAGCATTGGTCTCACAGCGGTCAGTGCACCTATCCATATTTTCCTGGACTGACGCACAATTCTTTCCCAGCCACTGACTACTGTCTCACATTATCGATGAGAGGCAAACGATCACCAGAAAAAATGTTGCCCCGACCAGGATTCGAACCCAGGACCTTATGATCCGGAGCCAAGAGCTCTACCACTGAGCCATTTGGGCGGGTATTACCCTTACCCTTAGTACCGGCAGGACAAGCATACCTTATATACATTAGCTGGGTCATATCATTTTTAAGCATTTGTGATACCTCTCTATATTCCTACCTATTTCTTAAGACTAGCACAAAGGACTCATTTTTTTTTTTTTTTTTTTTCGAACAAACTACAGGGTCATCAATTTGATATAATATAACTCTTAGCATAATAGGGGTGAATCCTTGAAAACCTATGCAATGTGGAAATCTGAAGCTGCTAATTTAATAATCATTTAACAATATTTCAAAATTCAAGGGGAGATAATTCTGAACCTAATGATCCGACGTTGCTCATTTTCGATACCTTGCGAGCTCTCATCCAAATTAACATACCGTGCAAGTTTTAAAAGAAACGCCTGAAGAATAAAGGTAATATATTAGTTTGAGAAAAGGTTAACCAAAAGGTTAACCAAAAGATTAACCGACAATATTTTAATATTTAAGGGGAAATAATTCTGAACCTAATGGTCCAAAGTTGCTCATTTTCAAAAGGTTGCGAGATCCCATCAAATAAAGAATCGACTGAAGAATAAAGGTAACATATCACTTTGAGAAAAGGTTAACCAAAAGGTAAACCCGGGACGCCGCCTGCCCCCCCCCCCCCCCCCCCCCCCCCCCCAACATCCCTATTTTAAAGAACGAAATATTTATGTATAATCAGCATCCTAATTACAGACCTAAGGGGATTTTAAATTATTGGTACATATTAATTGGGGGCAATACCCATCACCCAATCTGATGAACCAACTTATTCCATAAAGCATAAATATATGCATATATACCCTTAGCACCAAGACAAGCATGTATACTTTATATACATTGATTTGGATCCAATATATTGGTCTAGGAAGAGAGGCCAAATCGAACTGAGTTTTTCAAACTTCAAAACATAATGTGTTGGGTCTTGACAATAAATGGAAAATGACCCAAATTCTCGGGGATGAGGTTCATCATAGACCCAATGAATCAGTAATTATATATATATATATACATACATGTATATGCATATATACCCTTAGTACTTAATTTGTTTGGGTTTAACGCCACGTTCAATAGCATTGTCTCACAGCGGTCAGTGCACCTATCCATATTTTCCTGGACTGACGCACAATTCTTTCCCAGCCACTGACTACTGTCTCACATTATCGATGAGAGGCAAACGATCACCAGAAAAAATGTTGCCCCGACCAGGATTCGAACCCAGGACCTTATGATCCGGAGCCAAGAGCTCTACCACTGAGCCATTTGGGCGGGTATTACCCTTACCCTTAGTACCGGCAGGACAAGCATACCTTATATACATTAGCTGGGTCATATCATTTTTAAGCATTTGTGATACCTCTCTATATTCCTACCTATTTCTTAAGACTAGCACAAAGGACTCATTTTTTTTTTTTTTTTTTCGAACAAACTACAGGGTCATCAATTTGATATAATATAACTCTTAGCATAATAGGGGTGAATCCTTGAAAACCTATGCAATGTGGAAATCTGAAGCTGCTAATTTAATAATCATGATGTTAGAAATAATATTAAACAAAATTTACTTTAAGCATTAGAAGCACATAACACTTTCAGCAGACAAATGCTTTAACTTATGAAATGAAGAAAAGTGCTATCAGACAATTGTCGCAAATGCATATAATATGTAGTAAATCTTCTAGTTTGGTGTCTTCTCTACAAATCCTTATGAATATCGAACTACATGTTTGGGAGTTAACACAGTTATCTTGAGAATGGCAAGCAATCATTTGATGAAATAATTTAGCCAAATTTACTCATAAATTTTCAATAAAACAGAAGCTTAACTGTAAAAGTGTACAAAATTGTGTCCACAGATGAAGGGGCAAACAGACAGATAATCTGATAACAGATTACAGTTTAACCAACATAACTTCATTGACAGTGGTATAAACAAGAGGGCCGTGATGGCTCTATATTGCTCACCTGAGTACTTTAGTACTTTTGCAGGGAGGGGCGAATATTGACACTAGGGGCACTAGGGACATGATTTGAACAATATTGGTAGAGGTCCACTAGATGATGATACACATCAAATATCACGGCTCTAGGTCTTACGGTTTAAATCAAGGTCTATGTTAAACTTCTGATCCCGGGCGTAGGGCCAATTACGACCCCAGGGGCATGATTTGAACAATTTTGGATAGAGGTCTACTAGACAATTATACACACAAAATTTATTAACCCGTGTCATACGGTTTGGGTCAAAAAGATTTGTTTAAGTTTTCACTCTATAAGTCTGTGTAAAATTTCTGACCCCCAGGGTTGAGCCAATTTTGACCTCAACGCCATGACCAATCTTGGATGCTTCACACCAAATTTGGTAACCCTGGGTCTTGTGGTTTGGGTCAAGAAGATTTTTGAAGTTTTCATTAAATAAGTCTATGTAAAAATTCTGACCCCCAGGATGGGCCCAACTTTTACCCCAGGGGCATGATTTGAACAATCTTGGTAGAGGTTCACTAGACATGCTACATTCCAAATTTGGTAACCCTGGGCCATACGGTTTGGGTCAAGAAGACTTTTAAAGTTGTCCCCATATAAGGCTATGTTTACAAACGCCTGACCCTTGGGGTGGGCAAATTTTGACCCCAGGGGCATGATTTGAACAATGTTGGAAGAGGTCTACTAGACAATAATACACATCAAATATCACTGCTCTGTGCCTTACAGTTTGGGTCAAGAAAATCTTTAAAGTATTAACTATATAAGTTTATGTTAAACTTCTGACCCCAGGGGCATGATTTGAACAATCTTGGTAGAGGTTCACTAGATGATGCTACACACCAAATATCAAAGCTCTAGGCCAAGTGGTTTGACAGAAGATTTTTTATTTTTTTCTTTAAAATTCTTTTAAGTTGCCATAGCAATCCTGGGTCTTACGGTTTGGGTCAAGAAGATTTTTGAAGTTTCAGTATACAAGTCTTTGTAAAATGTCTGACCCCAGGGGCATGATTTGAACAATCTTAGTACAGGTCCACTAGATGATGCTCCATACCAAATATCAAAGCTCTAGGCCAAGTGGTTTGACAGAAGATTTTTTATTATTGTCTTAAAAATTCTTTTAAGTTGCCATAGCAACCAGAATTGTGAACATAATTAAACCATTTGAATAATTTTGGAAGAGCTTTACTTTAGGATCCTTCCTGCCAAGTTTGATCAAAATCCATTCCGCGGTTTAGTAGGAGAAGATGTTTAAAAAAAATGTTGACGCCGCACGACGGACGACAGGAGATCACAAAAGCTCACCATGAGCACTTCGTGCCCAGGTGAGCTAAGAACGACTTTCATTAGAAATCATCAGCCATCAGACGATCAACAACATGTACATTAGAAATATTGTCTGAATAAAAGATCATTTATGAGGAAAAACTTTTTAAATTTGTTGGATCGGCATCTTCTTTACAACATTAAACGAGATGTGTTTGTGAAAGAAGAATGCCCCCAGATGGCATCCTATATGTTGTAGATTTCACATTTGACTCTGAAGGATGACCTTGACATGTCACCACTGAATATGTGCGGCTCAATGAGATACACTTGCCAAGTATCACATTTGTATCTGTAGTGGTTCAAAAGTTATGGCCAAGGTTAAGTTTTTTTTTTTGCCACAGACAAACAAACCTACAGGCAGACTGACAGGACACAAACTATATATCAGATTTTGGGAGCATAAAAATATGGTATATGGATCTAGACAAGAAAAATGCCAAATGGCATTATGGATGGGTTTTTCTTCAGTGGATTTTTTTCAAACTTGCACAGTATGTTTATATTGATGATAGTTCGAAACCTATTGAAAGATAATAAAGGGGAGATAATTCTGAATATAATGGTCCAATGTTGCTCATTTTCAATAGGTTCTAAGCTGTCATCAATATAAACATACAGTGCAAATTCAAAAAGAATTCGATGAAAACTGTGCACTGTATCATGTTCACAAGCTGAATTTAACAATACTTTAAAATTCAGAAGCTTATGGTCCGATGTTGCTCATTTTCAATATATTTCAAATTCACATCAATATAAAAATACTGTGCAAGTTTTAAAAGAATCTGATAAAAACTGTGGACTGTATCGTGTTCACCAGCTGAATTTAACAATATTTCAAAATTCAAGGGGAGATAATTCTGAACCTAATGATCCGACGTTGCTCATTTTCGATACCTTGCGAGCTCTCATCCAAATTAACATAGCGTGCAAGTTTTAAAAGAAACGCCTGAAGAATAAAGGTAATATATTAGTTTGAGAAAAGGTTAACCAAAAGGTTAACCAAAAGATTAACCGACAATATTTTAATATTTAAGGGGAAATAATTCTGAACCTAATGGTCCAAAGTTGCTCATTTTCAAAAGGTTGCGAGATCCCATCAAATAAAGAATCGACTGAAGAATAAAGGTAACATATCACTTTGAGAAAAGGTTAACCAAAAGGTAAACCCGGGACGCCGCCTGCCCCCCCCCCCCCCCCCCCCCCCCCAACATCCCTATTTTAAAGAACGAAATATTTCTGTGAAAAACCCGTCTAAAAAATTAGGATCAGATATGTATATACAGTCCAACTTGTCTTAAGCAGCCACCCTGTTAAGCAATCAACTTGTCTTATGCAGCCATTACAGATGGTCCCATTTGAAGATTTATAGTGTTAAACAGTTTGTGTTAAGCAACCATCTTGTCTTAAGCAACCAATTTTAATGGTCCCGTAGGGTGGCCTCTTTAAACAAGTTTGACTGTACATGAACTTAAGTGTCATTGGGTCTGGCAATAATGGATCATTGGAAAGAGGAAACTCCTCCAATAGTTGCCTTATCTCTCTCTCTCTCTGTGTCTGTCTCTGTCTCTCTATGTCTCTCTCTCTCTCTCTCTCTCTCCTCTCTCTCTCTCTCTCATCTCTCTCTCTCTCTCTCTCTCTCTCTATCTCTCTCTCTCTCTCTCTCTCTCTCTCACTCTCTCTCTCTCTCTCTCTCTTTTCACATGATCTCTACTTCTCCAACCTTCCTGCAGCCACCGCCCCCCCCCCCCCTCCCCCCACCCCCCTCCCCCCTCCGGCCGTCAGCACTTTCAGTGATTTAATTTAATACATAATCGAAATAATAAAAGAAAATATAACGATAAAGTTTAATAATTAATGTATTCAAACAAACACTTCTGCTTGTCAAAGGTCATGTTTGTAAAACTCGATTGATTTAAAATACGCGTAAGTGTCACACAGCGTACCGTCAATGACAGTTAGTTGTTTTTCAAAATAATCTCGCGTTAATCTCGCAGTTAGTACTCAAGCAAAATGGCCGCAATATGTAACGTCGATATATTGAGACTACCGAACCTGAAACCGAAATCGACCGAAATCGACCTATAGAGTATACATTAATGGGATTTATTCAATAAAACCCATTAAGGTATACTATTACTACTTCATTGTTTAGTATATAACAAAAAACACAATACTATAGGTCGATTTCAGTTATTTGAAGTCGATTTCGGTCGATTTCGGTTTCAGGTCGATTTCGGTTAGTCTAGGGACCACATAATTCATTTTGTTTATATTACGTCCTGTGATATAGTGGTTGGTGATATAGCGGTGATTTTACCGTAGTTGGAAAACAGTACCGTGTGAGTTCTGGATCACTAACGAAACAAATTGTGATGGTTTGAAAAGATTAAGTAAGAATTTAAAAAGACTCTCGAGGTTTAACAGCACAACATCCCACCTTTCATCGCATATATTTGTTGTTTTGTCTCTGAACTGATTGTATCTTGGGGTTTTCAGGGAGTTCCGAATAGTGAGTGTGTTTTGGATCCCGTGATTTGTTACCAGTTGAATAAAACTAGATTTCTGATATGTTGTAAGTCATGGGGGCATCTCAAAATCTATAATAACTGTCAAAAAAAATATATGCAGAGCCGTGTTAATCGTGTATACATGTGGCTCATATAGGAAACAATGTACTAAAATAAACTAAAATGAAAATAACTTTTATGGATAATCTGTGTAATGTCCATGGTCCATCACAATATTAAAATAAAATAAAATATCACAAGAAAGTCAATAAAATATCTTCCTAAAAATTATGCTGCTAATTCAACTATCTTTTATAAGCTTTGTTCAAATGCAACACTCCCCTGAAAAATAATAATTTTAACCCTTTCCTACATACAAAAAAAAAGTTTAGTAAGAAATATTATCAGCTGATCCGAAACTGACATATATAGTAGGTTCTACGAATATCGTGTTATCACGAATACCAAGGTAAACACAAAACCGGTGTTTTCTTTGTTGCGCGCGCACAACCGGATGTCGTATGATTCCATCAGTTAACCCAGTAATACCAACAATACTACCATTTTTTTCCCAAAAACTCATTATTCGCAGAAATTACGACACATCATGATTGTTACCCATAAATAAAAAGAAAATCCTACATGCCAAGACCCCTCACCAACAAAAACGTCATTGTTTTAGTAGAAAACCTGTTGTTGATTTTTTCTTTCACATAAGTTTGAACATGTTGTCTATTAGCTGCTTATGACACCATAGGAATTTTAAGTCACATGATTACATTCCCTGAAGTTTTCTCGACCCAGAAAACATGGAATAAGTTAAGGACCAGAATTCTAAAAATAAAATATTGTTTTTTTTGGCCTGTATGTTTGTGGCGGTTAGAAATGTATGCTATCTTTAGATCACCTAGAGCTTTTTGTCCGTCGTCTGTCGTCCGTCGTCGTCCGTCGTTAACGTTTAGCTTTAAACATCATCTCCTTCTAAACCTCAGGACCAATTTCATCCAAACTTCACAGGAATGTTCCTTTGGTGGCCCTCTTTCAAATTGTTCAAAGATTCCATTGAGACCTTTGGTTGCTGCAGCATCAGAAAGGGGGCAAATTGTCCAAACTTTAAAAATCTTCTTTTCTGAAATTGCATTTCAGATTCCAATATAGTTTGGTATAAATGTTCATTGGGTGACCCTCTACAAAGATTGTTCAAGACATACTGTTTGGTGGAAAAACATGGCATTCAGGAGGCATCAGAAAAGGGGCAAAATGACAAAATGTGGAAATTCTATTTTTTTTTTTAAGTTCTTGTCTGATATTAAGAAAAATGAATAGGAATCTTACTTCAGTGATCTTCTACATAATTTGTTGAAGCCGTATTGATTGCTTACAAAATAATAGCAAACTCGCGTCATCACAAAAGTGGTAAATTGTACTTTTAGCTACAAATGACAACTCCTACCATTCCACATAGATAAACAAATTCATTCCAACTTTTCCAAAAATTTATCATGCAAATGTATGAATTTATTGTCTTTGATTTATGGAAAGCGTTTTTCGATAAATTCTGCGTTGTTAAAATGTCGCCGGCGTAAATTTTACGACTGCATGATTTCCGAGAAAAACAACACCGATTTTAAAAAGGAACAATAGTTTTTCAATTGAAATTGATTGAATTTTCTAGATATACAAGGTATATATTTTTGTAAACATTGCTTCTGTGCATGTTTCATTAAAGGACAATGATCTGATCCGGAACTACCAGCGATCCGGAACTACCACACTAACTCGGTAACTGTACGATCCAAAGAGAGCGGGTGATAACATAAAATAATGATCAATAACATCAATAATCATCCATCTTACTAAAGAGCAAGCAGTATGTTTATTTTAGGCTGATTATACAGTAACTAGTTTAAATTGTTTGGATAATAATGATGATGTTGAATGATCTGTTCTATTTAGCTATATTTCGTCGGTTTATTTGTATGGCAGAAGGAACATTGCAATTCTTCAGACGGTTAGCGAACCTTTCGGTGTGGTGTTTATTTCGACTAAATTAGCACTGATGTCATGCGTATACATGTTCAATAGAAACCAGTTGGCTAATTCGATGAGCCCATAATGTAACGCTTTTCTTTTCAATATGGATGATGGTTAAAAATAAAAATGTTCTTTATTCACATCAGATTTTATTGTAAAACGGGACACTTGCCTATACACAAGTCATACACATGTTCGTATACACACAATATAAATCTTGCTTGGCAGGTGATTCGTCGTCTTTAGTGGAGGTAAATGCCATATTCAGTCACATAATGCTGAACTCAAACGGATAGGCGTAAAGATTTAAATATTGACATGTAATGTATTTGCTTATGCATACGAAACAGGGTTCTCCCCAGAATTTTTTGAAGCTATAGTGGGTTTCGCTGGGGGATTAGGGGGCCGTGTTAAGCCCCTAATGGGTCAAGGGCAGGTCCCTTGTGGGGGACCAGGGGGCAAAAGGCCCCGGAAGCTCCTGGGTTTCCTTGAAATGAAGAGCCTTAAATTCAATTTCCTGAGCAAATAAAAGAGTGAAATTAACTTGGAATCAAATGCAGTCTTGAGCAGATCATGCAGTGAGTGCATGAATATATAATAAAATATAAGAGCATTCATTTTTTTGAATGAGAGAATGGTGAAAGGAAATTCTTCAAGAGTGACTAAGGTGGAAAGTGACAATACACATTAAAATAGTTCATGTAAAATAGATGATTTAATAATTTCAACAGACTAAATATGCATTAGTTAAATTTTGCAACAAAACATGTAAAATATAAATAAAAAAAAAGTATAATTAATGCTCAAAGGAATCTTGGGATTTTAGAAATTTCTATCTGAATTTCACAAGAAAGGAAGATCCCTCAGGATCAATTGGATGATTGCTTTTTTCAAAACATTGTGGGAAAATGAGAAATTGATGAAATAGTTTTTAAAAAAAATTAGGGAAAAGAAGCAAATTATCACAAAAAGCTCCTTTGTCAATAATGTTATTGTTTCACTTTCTATCATAACACTTTAAAACCAGTAGGTTTTTTATGTGATCTATTATGCTATCTTATTTAGTCATGTGTCGTAATCTATCCAGCATAAAATTTATCAAAAAGATTGGCATGGCCATGATTCATTAGATTCCCATATATCATGAATCATGTTCTAAAACAACATGCTTTGTGGTAGCAGGAATAGTTTCTGATATAAAGGGTCCGTTTGTTGCGCATAAAACAGTTTCGGTTTAAAACTAGATTCGTAAACCATCCATTTGTTAATCAAACCAGTTTTAAAACTAAAACCAGTTTTTCCATTTGTTTACACAAACTTAAAACTGTTTTCTTAAACCGATCACACCGACCTCGAATGTGGTTTCGGAGGTTTCATGTATCCGAATACATGGTAAATTGGAAGAGAGAAAATGGCGACTGAACCGCTTAAATTAGCCCAAACATGTGGAAATGCACTAGACTGGGTTCAGACATTGTCTGATAATGGTAATAACGATATATTTGATTTTTATACATAAAATTATGTAATTATGACCAGAAAATTAAAAGATAAAATGTGTATGTATCAAAGTCAGCAATGTTGTTCTCAATACCGGCCGTTTGTAGCGAAAAATCCAAACCCTGTAAACCAGTTTTGGTTTAATATTAAACTGTTGAAACCTTAAACCACAAACTAAAACCAGTTTAAGTACAACAAATTGGCTATGAGTCTGTCTGTCAGTGCTTTCATTTTAAACACCAGTAAATAAACTATTATGTAGTGAGTTGTATTATCAAGACACTTTTAGTGCCCTAATTTGACTAAACATTCAAAATAATAACTTTTAAAACAAATAAGAATCATACCAATGAGTGTAGGTAATACTTTCTTGAATGACATTCCTGATTTTCAGAAAGAAGAAAATGCACGGAAACGCATTACAATATGTATTTTCTCCTTCAGTCTTCATCTTTTGTTATCTACTTTAAAAAGAAATTAACTAAAATGCTCAAAAAATTTATTTAGTTTTATAGACAAGTATTTTTTGACAGCTGACTGTGAAATTGATAGATCTTTATCGGCAATTAAAAAACAATTTCCTATGGATTTGTGTAAGCAATTACTATAGGGACATTCTTTATTCATATCCTAGTTTGTTATCGTGTTGTTAATTGAAATTATTTCCCCCTAAGCTGCTTGAAACGAAAAATAGTATTGATTAGCAGCTTAAGCTTGAAGTCGTGATCGAGTGTCAAATCTCGGAGTGGGTAGGGTACGTATACTCGATCGTGATTGGCTTAAATCTTGAAATCAGTCAATCTGACGGTCACGTGACCTACTCTTATCTAAAGATGGATGGAAATCGCCTGCAGTAATGGTGGTTTGATAAATGCTTGTGTACTGTGCTGGGAGGGATTAAACAACCCTTTATCTCTATCATCGGTGTGTAATTAAACCCTTATTCATTCTTTGATTTTACCTAATATGACAATATATTTTTTATCGCTTTTGGAATTAAGCTGTAGCGGCAATTTCAAGGTGTAGCGCTAAATGTTTATTTTGTTTAAGGTGTAGTGGGCCCTATACTCCATAAGAATCTGGGAAGAGCACTGGAAACCTAACCTGTGGAGCTACGAAAACTCCGTCGGAAACGACGAACCCCGGCTTCGTCATTTATTTTTTCTGTTTTGGACAAACGGCAATCTAAATGGTTTTAATTGTAGGAATGTAGTCAGTTGCCTTGGGCAAATATTGATTAGGTTGTACGTGAAGGCAAAGTTACACACGTTAGGTGTTATGATTGAAATATCGTTGAAAATGGCATTCAAATCGAATAAATCACATAAAACCAAACAACATACTTTGTCTGATAATTGTTACGTGTTTTAATCAAGGCTTGAAGCCTGTGGCTAATAATCATTTTCTTTCCCCTGCGCCGAGTAGTTAGCGTCGGTGATTTGGAACAGGTAGTTCCTGGTTCCATCCTGGTCTCGGCGCGATGATCATGGTGGAGTGCCCTTGGGAAAGACACATTTCTTAGCCTAGTACTGGTTTCTTTACTCAGGGATAATTAATAATCGATCTACATGTTGCCTATAGGTATTACTGTAATAGTTTTGAAAACGACATAAATCCCAAAGAAAAAAACCATCCTCATTTTCCTGAAACACTCGTAACTAGGAAGGTGTTTTATTACAGACCTTTTCTTTTTTCTTCTTTATTGTGTTTCTTTATAAATAAATATTTCTCTTCTTTTTTCAGTTCCTTCTTCATTTTACTTACTTCCTTATGCTTCTTCTGGACGATGATCATTTTAACCTTTTCCCACTTGTTGCATTAATTTGACAGATCTTTAACAAACGACATAAAACTCTGTAAAAAAAGAAAAATACTAATGAGTAGTTTTTGCTTTTACCATAATATGTTTTCAGCTTTATTAAATGTGTTGAATTTCATTTAGAGAGTTTGAATATTGTTAACTCTGTGTTAAGTAACTTACACAGAAAACGCCGTGATATAACTGAACATTTGTTGAAAACGGTGTAAACACCATACAAATAAACACAGTCTTCATTTGTCTATTTGACACCAATGTTGTAGTTATTGCATGTTTGTATGTTCACCCTTTCTCGGTATTTCGGGATGTTTTTGTGGCTGTTCTCGTCCGCTTCACCCTAAAACTTTCTGTATAAATGACCCTGCAATTAAAACCCACATAACATGTGAACAAAGACTAGATTGTTCACTTCCCATGGGGGGTCTTTAAACACAGGTTTGACCATATATATACATTGTTCTGGCATAGCCACAGGCAATTGTTTCTAATATTATGGTACTGATGATAATTTATTATTGAGCGCAATCGGATTTCATCTTTGTTATATTTTGTTTAAACTTTCATTCGTGTTCGCTTTTCTCTGGGCGTTTTGAAAAATTGGGATATAAGGTAATAACGTTAACTTTGTTAATTAAGAGTCACTCTGCAAAATTAACGTGTGGTATGTACTACCAGATGATCATCGAGCAAATCCGCATCGTCTGACCCAACTCTCACTGTAGTCAGAGGATGTCTGAAGAAAATTGTATTCAACAGTACCCATTTAGAACCTTTAGAGCAGGAAGTGTTATGGTGGCATATAACAGATGCAGGCAGGATATTCCGATAATTCGGATTTTTGCCAGGGTCAAAACTAGAAAAAATGATAAATAGTAAGTTTTGGGTACATTTTAGGGTAAATGGTTAATTTTGTAGTTTATGAATATGAAAAGTAAGCTATCAGCATGGGTTTCAATTTTATGGTTGAACCTACTTCTCCTTCTGGTGCAAATGTTTTGTGACAGGCATGTGACAACACTGTTTGCGGAGCTAGGCGTGAAATTAAAGGTAAATTTGAATGCCAGCTTTCACGTCCAAGATTACTTAAAGTTGCTGGAAACATGCATTTTCTGACTGCATCCACAAATTGCCTACTGTTTTGAGCATCTAAGCAGCTCTTCACTTTTAAACTTACCTTCTGCGTTTTGTTGGGTGATGTTTTGGAGAAAGTGGGAAAATTGCTATTTTTGTTCTACTTTTTCAACCTGTTTTAGTTGACTTGTGTGGCCAATTATTTCCATATAATTGACTGTGAGTGAGAATTCCAGTCGTTTACTAATTATTCTGGCTCTCATTGATACAGAAAAATCCTTTTAATAATACCAGAATGGATCATGTGAGAAATATTGAGAGAATAAAAGTTGGGGTTTCCCAAGGAAACAGAAAACCAGTTTTCAACTGTGTATTGTCACCAATCAGATACTCATTATTGCGTACATGTTACGGTGTTATGGTTTTCACGGAACATCGTAACACTTCACACGAAATAGGACATTCGTAGGACTTAAAATAAAGATCTATTTACATACATGCGCTTGTATAATCAAGTTATGGTCGATATTGTTCTGTAAGTTATCCTGATTCTATGTACTGTGAGTGACCTTCATGATCTAGAACAAATAAAGAAATTGCTCAAATCAAGTAAGTTATCCTTTTGCCACACTGTTTCAATTATATTCAATAATCTATAATTATTTCATTTTTAAAAAAGTTTCCGATATAAGATCCCGATAGCTCAGTTTGTAGCGACGGGGTTGTCATTCCAGGGGTTGTGAGTTTGAACCGCAGCTTGGTCAACATTCTTCCGACGTTTGACAAAAGTCAAGCATCATTCGTCTTCAACCAATGGGCTAACAGTCCATGTGAAAAAGCAGCCAGTTGCTTGGAAAGAATGTTGTGTTGTGGACCTGTGGTGTGAGAAAGCGACGAAACACGGGTGAACTGGCCGCCGTGATATGACTGAAATATGTTGAAAACGGCGTTAAACCCCAATCAATCAATCAACATATTAGTGCAAATATTTTATCAAAGTTGTGTGCTGCAAACATTTTGTAAGTGGGAAAGGTTTTAAAAAAATATGGGATCTGGCTCACACCATTTAGCATGCTCCGGGTGTAGAGTCGTTTATATGACGTTTTACAAGTGTACCATTATTTTCTTTCTGTGACAGTTTATTCACTTTGTCTTGCTCAAATAAATTCAATTTCTTTGTGCCGTGTGCGGCATTCAACAAGCTTTTTAATTGCAAACATGTTCACTGATATAAGCTTGCAATAGACATATTTTGGTTCTTGGTTGTTTATTTACTTAAAAGCTACGTGTGGAATATTGGCAGATAGTAATACGCACTCTGTAAGGGAACCGGTCAGGGGGGAGTGATAGCTGTTTTAATGTACAGAGTAGCTAGCACTGTCAAAGAATGCACTTGTCGGTCAGTTGTTGGATGGCTAGGCATTTGCATTGATAATCCCGTTCTATAAATACGGAGTAGAGAATGTACTAAGCATATATAGGTAATCGGCGGCAATTTGCCCTTCTGCCTTTTAACGCAGTTCTAGTTCAAGTAAAATATTAAAACCTATAAATATGAGAATCTGGTTGTTGCTTTGGTATTTCACTCGATAAGAGTACAACATACGTCTCTCTCTGCAGTAGCTGACATGAAAAGGGGTCATTGGTTAACAACTGCGTAAGTTATTTACCAATAGTGTTTATGGATATGATACTTACGCAATTGACTTGCATAAACACAAAGCTGAAAAATAGAAATAAGAAAAGCTATCCATCATAAATACAACATTTGACATATTTGCAGGATATTACCTAAGATCATAATCCTTACCGAAAAACCACAAATTGCAAATGATGAACACAGTCTCGTTTTCGAACAATAGCTAGGCTCCGAATCAAAAGTATGTTATCATGATTCACTTAGTGCTGTTATTTCCTCTGATGTTAATTACATAGTTGATTACTGACGTGTAAATCGGCAAAATGATATCTGAGTCATCGGCAAACATTAACATCTAGCTATACCCATATTTGCTAATTTGTCTTGTAACAAAATGGTCATTTGGAAAAAAAAATCACCAGTTCTTCAACAGACGTTTATTTGCGCAATCATGTGTTTGTTTGATCGTTGAAACCCGAGACCGCCTCAGTTGTGATAGATCTAATGCCTCGGCTTCGGAAGATGGCGGGTTCCACCCCAAGCTGGGTCATTCCAAAACCTAATAAAATTGTAGTGTTGACTGCCAACGTAAGCGCCCGGGGTTGCGGGTTAAGCATTTCGACTGACTAGCTGCTTTCAGGGTAAATTGACCAGTAGTACTGGTAATTTACCCAGGAAATGTTGTGATATAACTAAAAAAATGTTGAAAGCATCGTAAAACACCGTATAAACCAGATGTAATATCGTGCTAGATGCTAAAAAGATCAGTTAAGCACCATGCATGGGTAACTGTACAAGTTAGCATTTCTAAACAGTGAAGATACAGCTTGATCTTCTCCACCTGTTCAGTCCTATCAGAATCTACACAAATTGACATAATCTTCTAAAAAGCTTGTGTAAGCAATCTGTGAACAGTGTAGATCTTGACCAGACTGTACTGATGAGAATGATCTGGGTCTATATTGTTATCAAAAGACAATGTGTACCTTTTGTCATGCATTGGTTCAATTTATTATACTTATACAATTCTGTGTAATAAATTTAGTCCCATTTTGCAATGCGAATGGATCATTTGTCGACAAAATAATGAAAGTGTAAATTCTATTTGTTCAATTCAGATGCATGTACCTGTTGTTACTAAACAAACGTATGTAACATTGTTTACTTTCTTTATCGATACACTATTAAAGTTTGACAGCAACAATTATGCGGCCTAAATATATGGGTTATAAGTCGAATCTCTTCACCACCACCATTGAATAAGACAATCAACAATACTTATTGCGACAAGTGCCATAAGCCTTCAACAAGTTTCAAATGTCTTTGCAGAATGGTGGTCATCTGATTGGATAATGTTTGGTTGCAGATAAAGATAGCTTGGGTGATCAGACTTCCCCCAAATGATTTGAGCCGTTTCACGGAAGACTGCGTAATGTAATGT